>ML782106.1:1025287-1081171 GCA_009831015.1 Picea engelmannii | reverse complement strand
GAAGTGATGAGTTTATTATAATTCAAAGTGAATACAAAATAAATTATTTCAATAATAAATTTAATGGAGAAATTAGAAGTGGACCCAACCCTAAAATAAGGAAAGTGGGCCAAGTGACCTAGAAGATGTTTTTTAAGTAAGCTACTTGGAGAGTATAAATAAGAGGCAAGACTCTCCCATTTGAATCACACTTGAGCATATTGAATATCTATATGTGTCTGAGGTAACCAAGGATATCTAAACTGGAATCCTGAGTGAAGGTGAAGAAAAGAAGGCCGAAATGCAAGGAAGGGTAAATTCTTTTGATGGTTCTTTCTAAGGTATGTTATTTACAGGTCATCTCACCATTTGCGCTATAAATTTTTTTCTATAATGATTCAAACCGTGAAATTGATATGAAAGTGAGAAAACATATCCAAGTATCTGTGGTAAAAAAATAAGCTTGTGGGTCATTGTATTTTGGGAGTTACACTCTGTGGGAAATAGGGTTTGTGGCCAGTCCTGAAACTAGTCAAAATCAGGTGTTTCGGGTAAAAACATCATAACTTCTTCATAACAGATCCAAATTAAGTGATACCAAATGTGTTGGTTAGGGTATAGTATTTAGTATTCGTTTTAGTAGTTTCATATCAATTCATCAAATATTTTGTGCGGGGCACGCTCTACAAGGTCGCTCTCTAGAATAAGCCAGAATTCAACAAGGTATGTCATTTTTTCTATAACTCCTTTTCTGAGAGGTTCCAAGTAGTGACGATTGGAGGTATTGTATAAAAAACATTAAAGAACATTGTGTATCAGTTTCAGATCTTTATACATTACAGGTTCAATGTTATGATTACTTCATGTTAGGGTTGTTGACTAATCCAAAACTAGGCATGTGAGACTAAAGAAAAGTTTGATGAAAATGCTAGTCTCTTGTTTTTAAAGTTAAGGAAGGTTTGCAGGAATGTGATCATATACACCAGGTCTATTATAGAGCTACAAATCATATTTGGATGATGAAATTGATGAGGGCTTTTGGTTGTGGTACATGTTGAGTACTTGGTTGAGACAAGTAGTTGATGAGTTGGCGCACATACATCAGGTGTATAGTTGATGATGTTGGTACATATTGATGAGTCATATTTGATGAGTACTTGAAACTTGATTTATACATACTTGGTACATTGTTGGATGCACTTGTTTATGGTACAAGTTGATTACAGGTTGAGGTACAGGTTGATGCATGGTTGATGCATCGTTCAGATTTATTGGTACGGGTTTACAACGGTATATCTCACAGTGATAGTGTGACAGTGGTTCCATCATTATACTTCTACTTCAGGGTGGCAGGACAGGGCAAGGAAATGTGGTTATATCCACCTTCCGGTTATAGTCGAAGAACATAGTGGGTTGTAGCCTCCTTCTGATTGTAGCCAGAGAATTGGGGAGTTGGAGCTTCCCTCAGGTTGTAGCCTGAGAAACTAGGGGGTTGGAGCCTCCTTCAAGTTGCAGCTAGAAAACAAAGGAATTTGGTGCTTCCAATGAATATAATTCTTCAAGACATATAAGAAAAAACATTTTGTTCTTTTCTCCCGATTTGGGTTTCCACGTAAAACACTGGTGTACTGTGTATGTGTATGATTGCTCATTTGTTCATTGCTTATTTACTCTGCAGTTGTTGGATGATAATGCTTCATTGATATAACACTTTGATTATATTGTTAAAAGGGATTAATTTGCTATATTACTGATTCACCCCCCCTCTTAGTAATCCAACAAACCCTTCAAATTTCCATATTCAGGACCATGCACAAGAAAAGGTATTCGGGTTTCATTTTACCGCTCTTAACAGAGTGCCCTTAGTTTCTAAGGAAATGATACGATTCTATTCTAGAATGATATCATCATGGGTGAAAATTGTTCAGGCTCATATAGATGGTTGATTTTTTATCTCTGTAATTGTTATAGAATGAACAGGAAGGGAAAACCCCCTTTTATGAGATTTTTGTTGTTTCATAGTTATGCATCCTAGCATTGCAGAGTTTGGTTACTTATATAACTTACTGGGATGATTATGTATTTTAATTTAAACAGTCTTTTCTCTCGAGTTATTGTATATCAACGGAGGACCCTATGGGGTGGAATAACTAAACTGTACAACTCTATACAGTTAACATTGACATAATAATAAGAGATTTACTCCATTTCTCACATGTCCAAGCACTGATAACCTTACTGTATGAGTAGTTAGATGTAGAAATAGTTATGCAACGTTTGTTACAACAACTATACATATATTTATATATCTATCTATGCATATATGGATAATTCCTCTAGGTTCTCATTTGGCATTTGTTCTGTTTGGTATACTTAACTATCACAATAGTTCTGGGTATTTACCCTACAACCATATATATATATATATATATATATATATATATCAAATATCAAGTTTGCTTCCAAAATATCCTTTAACATTTGTACAGTTGAATAGAACTTGGAAAAGAAAATTGAATATCCATGTGTAAATACGTCACATGTTTGATAGGAAATTTAAATAGCGTTGAAAATATATTTTTATTTGACTTACATGTATCTACTAGATACCTACCGTAGCTAATACACCAGGGTTTCATCACTTAGTTCGTTAACTAAAATCAAACTGTAATTCTAACAGCTAATACATAGCAACTTCAGTACTTATTTTATTAACAAACTCAAACTCTACCTAAGAAGTTAACATCCAGTAACCTTATTACTTTATTTCATAACAGAATCAACTTCCAAGGTTCATCCTACAAATCATTCATTTCACTTAGCCATCATACAATAAAATAATTCAGAAAACAATAGATAGGAGTACTTATCTCAACAAAAGATGGGACAACAAAAGGAACATCCAAGTTCCTCCCAACCATAGAACAGAACAATAAATCTACTTGCTTCGTTCACCCTCTAGCCTGACCATTAACCCATAAGGGCGAACTCCAAAAATCCTCCTCAGCAATAGTCCTTCAGTTCCAACAACTTCTCCTTGCCTCACACTCAAAAAATAGTGTTCATAACAACAAGAGATAATTATTTCCCCAAACATACTAGGCAGCGTCCTGCCTCCTCCCATATGCTATATTCATCCAAAAGCATTTGTTCCTAGGTCATTTCCCCTTGGGAATTTTCGCATCTTTCCAAATCCCTGATTTTCAGGGGCTACCAATGGCCAAATTTCTGATTTTCCATTTGTAACATTCAACCCTGAGGTAGTTCCAATATGTTCCCCACTCATGGAGTCATGGTCAGTTGATTTCAACCTAGTTGTTCCATTTGTCCATCCACAATAAATATAAAAAAAAAAAAATTCTTACAAGTGTCATAGTCAAAAAGTTGGTTGGGTCAAATCAGATCTTTGCCCAATAGTCATAATCATAATTTACAATTAATTAATTTCGAAATTCAAAATTTCCATAAATGGAAATAATTTTCCAAATTTTGAATTTACCAGAAATGGAAATAAATTCCTAAGTATTTTCAGACTTTAAAATAATTTATTTTTGGGGATGTTACAGTTTAGTTCAGGTTTAAAAGTTGCGAGGAGGTTATTGTTTGAGGATTCTCACTTCAGAAGAATTACCGACTTGAAAAGTCGAAATCCATGCAGTCCTGAAGTCTGAAGTCTCGAAGTGAATGAGGATCCACGTCAGCAAGTACATGTGGCGTAATGAGACAATGACAAGTTTCAAGTTGATTCGGCATTTCAGGTATGTGAAAACCACAAATCTAAGAGACGCGTAGGAGCTACTAGGCTCATGACATGTCATCAAGTGACGTAAGTAAGTGATGTCACTCCGAGAGTTTTACTTCGGGATTTTTACCACCAGCAGATGCCCTAAGTCTCGATGTCCTGAATGCGAATTCCCGAAGTGGATACAAGTCAGTCAATATGAAGATCACTTCAAATGCATTCTCAACCGTTGATCTAGTAGAGTGGAAGGACAGTGTAAGTGGAAGTGTTAACCGACAGCAAGAGGTTTCCACCGCATATGACTTATTCAGCAGGTGACCACTCTGGAGGAGAATGAAGCAACGATCAACTTAAAGTCCCGAAGTGCCAAAGTTACTTATGATTGTTTGATCGTGTAGCAGGGTACGTGTCAAGGGATAGTGAACTTCGGGCAAAACTACTCTAAAAAAACATGAAGAATAAAGGTTTGAAATTTCCAAAGGTCGAAGTCCCGGAGTAGAGGATAGTCATTGGATTAAAGAAGGACATGCGTCAATGGATTGTCAACTACGGGAAAAAGCAAAGGAAGGATGAAAGAAAGTTGAGAGTTGATATTACCGAACCCCGAATACGCAAAGGGATTGTGACGATCGATCCAAAATAAACATGCATTGTTGGATCGTGCACTCTGGGTCAAATGATCCAGAAGAAAGCCGAGTTTGAGAATCAAAACTCCTTAAGCCCGAAAGGCAAAATCAATCTCTTCTGTTGGTTTGAAGAGCTACATGTCACCTGATCATTGAGACTAAGGATCATGCATGGACAGATGAAAGAAGGAATGAAAGGAAGATAGATCAGAGTCGTTGATCAAAGGATCACCATCAATATCATGAGATCGATGGTCCTGTCACATTATGGGGTCAGAACATGCTCGAGTCTTAATTTTTCGTGAGTGGGCCGCAATTGAAAAAATGGTTTTGGAGAAAGGGTACATGGCAGCTGGAGGTGGATTGTGGGGAGAAAAGAGGTTGATCCCAAACCACTATTGGAAGTGCCCACAATATTTTTCCTACACAAGGACGTATCCCGAGGTCACATGCGCGACAGGGGGCTAACATGAAGAGAGCTCACGCCCGCAATCATTTTGTCACTAGAGACCATTGCCCAAGGTCATATCAAGAAATGAATCTTGCACTCACAAGACTGATTTCAGGAAGCTCCTTTTGAATAGGCATTTGGTCACCTCCGGTGGTCATGTGAAGGAAGAGGCTTAGAATCCAAAGAATCCAAAGACAACTAGTTGTAACTGAAAGAGAAGATGAAGAGTTGTGAATTCTAGAGAAGCCAAGGAATCTCAGGGTAACACCCACTAATGATGAACACATTCAACATAACCGCCAGAGAGACGAAGAGTTTCCATGATGATCATGCAAAGGACTCGGCATGTGAAAGAGATGCAAAACATAGAAGAGGTGGTGATCGCGATTATGGGCATGGATGGGGGCAACAGGAGACGTAGTGAACAACCCGAAGGGTATAACGGTGGCACAGTGAAGATCATGCGGAGGCATAGTGCTTAGAATTCATATGGCGCACAAAGCATAAAAGGCATAGGAACATAAAGAGAAACAAGGGTCGAGCAGGAGGACACTAATGCAAGCAGAGCAGAACAATGTAGCAAAACAATGATGAGACTGGTAAGACATAGATATTCACTGTATCACTGTAATAGATTTTAGTAAGCATAGATTTATATTTTAGGGTGCTAGGGAGGTGCTAGGGAGGACTGTTGTTCTCGGAGTTTCAAGTGGGTGCTTGAACACAGGAAGTTGTAGCTTCCATATGGTTGCAGCCAAAAAAAAAATTAGGGTGGTAGGGTGGTGCAAAAGAGAACTGTTGTTCTCTGTTATACAGGTTGGTTCCTGTGTGACTGGAAGTTGCTGCTTCCATCCAGTTGGTTTTGGAACACTCAAGGAGTTGGTGCTTCCTTCTAGTAGGTGCTAGAGAAACTAGAGAGTTGGTGCTCTCAGCAAGTTGTTGCTTGTAAGATAGAGGTTGTACCCTCAAGAGGATTTGGAGCTCATAAGAATGATAATGTACAGAAAATAAAGATTACTTATCATATCAAGAAGAAGAGGTTTTTCCCTTTATGGTTTTCCTTAGGAAATATTTGTGTATGCATATTTCATTTGTGTGATTGAAGTTGAATATTCTATTGCTTACTTCCCTGCATTTTTGTGATCTTCATTGAGTGTTCTGTAAAGAGTTTAAAATGGGCATAATTGTTTAATCACAGTAACAACTGATTCACGCCCCCCCCGCCCCTCTCAGTTGTCCAACAATTAGTATCAGAGCGATTTCCTTTTATCTAAGAGTAGATCCTAGAGCTTGAACATGACTATCCATGAAGGAAATTCAACCAATAAGTCCCCCTTGTTCAATGGAACAAAATTAGCCTTCTGGAAAGTTAGGATGAGAACCTACATAATGGCCTTAGGTGCATATGTCTGGGATGTGGTAGAGACTGGTTATGTAAAGCCAGTTGTACTAGCTTCTAAGGATGACAAGCTATAATTCAGCTTCAACACTAAGGCTATGAATGCTATTATGAGTGAGCTTGCAGAAACATAATTTGTAAAAGTTATGCACTTAGAATCTGCCAAAGAAATGTGGGACAAACTCATCAGTAGTTATGAAGGTAATGAGAAGGTAAAGGATGTCAAGCTTCAAACCTACAGATTATAGTTTGAACAGTTAAAGATGAAAGATGATGAAACTGTTGGGAAGTACTTTCCGAGAGTTGAAGAACATGTAAATGCAATTATAGGACTTGGTGAAAAAATTGAGGATGTCTCTTTAGTTCAGAAAGTTTTGATATCTCTACCAGATAGGTTCAACCCAAAGGTCTCTGCTATAGAACAACTTAATGATCTAAAATCTATGTCTATTGACCAAATCCTAGGAACTTTGACTTCCTATGAAATGAGGATAGGTAAAGATAAACCCACCTCTAGAGAAGCATCATTTAAATAAGATAATAATGAGGATTCTGAGCGTCATGAAATTGAAGAAAAATTTGTGAGAAGACTAAAGAAAGGATCAGATAAGTACCAAGGAAAATTTTCATTCAAATATTTTAACTGTGGAAAGATAGGTCACTTTGCATCTA
Organism: Picea engelmannii; assembly: GCA_009831015.1. Classification (NCBI taxonomy): domain Eukaryota; kingdom Viridiplantae; phylum Streptophyta; class Pinopsida; order Pinales; family Pinaceae; genus Picea; species Picea engelmannii. Next base: position 1,074,302 of record ML782106.1, on the reverse strand, counting down.
AGTGTCCACACAAGAAATAGGATTTGAATTTTGAAGGTGAAAAGAAGTACAAACCCAAGAGATTCGTTAAAAAGAAAAGTTTATGTGTAAACAATGATGACTCTTCAGAATACACAGATAGTGACTCTTCCTATGAAGATAATATTAATGAATTTATGCTTATGGCCAAAGAGGATTATGATAATAAAAGAATAGGAAGTGATGTTGACGATGAAGAAGTTGTGGTTGACTTGGAAGGAGAACTGATTAGTGCTCTAGAAGAAATTACTAGACTCGGATCTAAGAAGAAAAAGAAAAAAAAATTGTTGATACAGTTTGAGAAAGACAATAAAGATCCTGATGAAGACTTTGCCCTACTAAAAGTGGAATTATAAGAGGCAAATAAAATAGAGGAGATTCTGAAACAACAGTTATCAGAAAAGAAGGCAAGATGTGAAGCCTTGGAAGAAGAGGTAGTAAAAACCAGAAAAGAGATGTAGAAATTTAAAACATTGTATCTCCAAAATATTCCAAGCATTAAATCCACCGCAGAACTAAACGACATTTTGAGCAAACATAGATCTCCTTTGTTGAATACTGGTTTAGGTTATGTAAATGGCTCAAGAAGCAAATAGACAAAAAGCAAAGATCCAGTAAATATGATCAAGTTCCAAGTTAGCAGACAATCAGACCATGAGAGTACTCTGTCACCAAAAGCTAATAAAGAAAAGATGATCCTTGATAAAAAACAAAGAGATCAAAATATGGAGCAACAAATGCCAAGAAGAAGGCCATCCTTCAGGTACCAAAATTTCTTCCATGGTTACTGTTTTTACTATTCTAATTTTGGTCATAAGATTGCAAATTGTCAAATTAACTTTAGAGACATGCAACTGAGGAGGTCAAGAAATAAACAATATTTACAACATAGAACTAAGTAGCCAATGAATAGACAATGTAGCACCAATCACTTTGACCTACTGAACAATGAGCTCAAATGTTATAACTGTCATAACTTTGGTCTCAAAGCTGCAAATTGCCATCTAAAGAAGTACAAGGCAGATCCAAGGATAAATTCTTTAGCCTGAAATGCCAACACATGGAAAATGAAAGATAGTGAAAAATGTGGTCTAGTACTTTCATCTTAAAAACAAAAAGACCCCTGGTATATAGATAGTGGATGTTCCAAGCACATGACTAGAGACAAGGATAAGTTTATGTCTATAAGTAAAAGAAAAACATGAAATGTAACCTTTGGAAATGATGAACCAGGTAAAATCAAGGGTAAAGGGATGGTGAGTTTGAGTAATGATAAAGGAAAATCCCAGGATGTTCTCCTTGTAGATGGGTTGAAACATAATTTGCTCAGTGTAAGTCAAATGTGTGACAGAGGATGTGAAGTGGTGTTCACTTCCAAGGATTGTAAGATAATGTTTGTAAACTCAAGACAAGTGGTGGCTAAAGGCACAAGGACATAAAATAATGTATATGTGATGAAAGAAGAGTGTCATCTAAGAAAACATGATGAAAGTTGGTTATGGCATAGGAGACTTGGACATATAAAATTTGACCACTTAATCAAGATCAAAAATCTTGAGGCAGTAAAAGATCTTCCAAGAATATCAAAGCCACAAGACTCTATGTGCAAACCCTGCCAAGTAGGAAAGCTAACCAGGACACAGTTTAAATCTAAGAGCTCTACTTCAACAGAGAAAGTACTCCAATTAGTTCATATGGATTTATGTGGACCATCAAGACATGAAGGCATGAGGAAGGAAAACTACTTTATGATGATCATTGATGATTTCTCCATACTTACTTGGGTTGCTTTTCTCAAAGAAAAAGCTGAAGAATTTGAGAAATTTAAAATATTTAAGGATTTAACTGAGAATCAAATAGGAAAGAGGTTAAAGGCAGTAAGATCAGACAGAGGAGGAGATTTTATGTCAAGTGATTTCAAGAAATTCTGTGATAAACATGGGATCAAGAGAGAATACACAATCCCAGGAACTCCACAACAAAATGGAGTAGTTGAGAGGCAAAACAGAATAGTGCAGCAAATGGTCAGGTCAATGATGAATGAGAAGAAAATTGGTCAAACTTACTGGGTAGAAGAAATACATAGAGAAGTCCATATTCTTAACAAAGACCACTTCAAACCACATAGTGACAAGACACCTTATGAACTGTGGTATGAAATACCTGCTTCAATCAAACACTTCAAAGTCTTTGGGAGTAAGTGCTACATAAAGAATAATAATGAAAACATTAGCAAGTATGATGACAGGGTTGATGAAGGCATCTTCTGAGGATATGCTACCAGTAGTAAAGGATATAGATGCTTTAATAAAAGATTTCATAAATTAGTTGATTGCATTGATTTAAAGGTTGATGAAGGAGTCCCTATAGGAGAGGTGAGAAACATTGAGTCTACTACAGAGGTCACAGCTGAAACTAAAGATCAAAAGGTCCAAGAATCAGATGGAGAAGAGACACCCAGACAAGAAGAGTTAGGAACACAATCAACATAAAATCCTTTATAATTACTCAAAAGAATCATCCTGGAAGTCAGATAATTGGTGAGAAAGACAAAGGTGTACAAATCAGGAGAAGGATAATCAAAGGCACCGAGAAATCACATATGGCCTTCATATCCATGGTGGAACCCAAGAACTTTAATGAAGCCAGTAAAGGCGTAAATTGGTTAAAATCAATGAATGAGGAACTGGACCAGATTGAAAAGAATGACACTTGGGAACTCGTTCCTAGGCCAACAAATAAAAATGTAATATGATCAAAATGGTTCTACAAAAATAAGATGAATGAGAAAGGAAATATTGTAAGAAATAAGGCTAGATTTGTTTGCAAAGGATATACTCAAATAGAAGGACTGGATTTTGATGAAACATGTGCGCTCGTAGAAAGATTAGAAGCTATCAGAATGTTCCTTGCCTATGATTGTCATAAACAGTTTAAATTTTATCAAATGGATGTTAAGCCAACTTTTTTAAATTGAGATCTAAAAGAAGAAGTCTATATGGAACAGCCAGAGGGTTTCCAACTGTCAGATAACCCTGACTTTATCTGCAAAATGAAGAAATACTTATATGGGTTAAAACAAGCTCCTCGTGCTTGGTAATATAGATTGGATAAGTATCTTCAATACAAAGGGTTCAAGAGAGGAATAGTTGACAACAATCTGTATATAAAAACATAGGGTAATGATTTTCTCATTATGTTGGTCTATGTATATGACATCATCTTCGGAAGCAATAATGATTCATTGGTACAATAGTTTGCTTCTTCCATGTAGTCTGAATTTGAAATGTCTATGATAGGGGAACTGTCATTTTTCCTTGGTCTACAAATTACTCAGAGGTATGAAGGATTATTTCTTTCTCAGGATAAATATAAGAGAAATGTTGAAAAGGTTTCAAATGGAAGATTCCACATCTATGAGCACACCTATGGTCACTGGATGCAAATTATGAAAGGATGATGACTCACCTGGTGTTGATCATAGTTCATGTAGGTCTATGATAGGAAGCCTATTGTACATCACATCATCCCGTCCAGACATAATGCATGTTGTGGAATGGTAGGAATGTATCAGGCCGCACCTAAACAGAGTCATTTGTTAGTTGTCAAAAGAATATTCAGATACTTGAAAGGAACAATGGACTATGGCCTATGGTATCCTAGGAATCAAAAATTTCAATTATCGGTCTATTCATATGTTTATTGGGCTAACTGCGTGGATGAAAGGAAAATCATGAGTGGAGGTGAATTATTCTTAGGAGATTCCCTTGTATCATGGTTGAGCAAGAAGAAAGGTTCCATTTCCTTATCAACTACAGAAGTTGAATACATTGTAGTTGCCACTTGTTGTACCTAATTATTGTGGATGATTCAGACACTTGCATACTTGGAGGTAAAGTATAATGCACCAATCCCAATTAATTGTGATAATACCAGTGCAATCAGTGTGTCAAAGAACCCTGCATTTCACTCCAAGACAAAGCATATACTCATCAAGTATCACTTCTTGAGGGAATAGGTGACCAACACTATTGTTTCTTTGCATTATATTCCATCCAAAGATCAGATTGTTGATATCTTAACTAAACCGATTGCAAAAGATCAGTTTGAGTATCTACGCCAGAAGTTGGGTGTGACCCCAATATCAACCTAAGAGAGTCCATCCTGTCAGAGGGAGTATGTGATTGTTTGAATATATGATACCTCTGCAAAGTACTGCAACAACTCAGGGGGAGAATGTTTTCTTTGACATTGTTGTCAAAGGGGGAGAAAAGGAGTGGTTTGGATGCTACAGTTGGAGGTCCAAGCAGAATGGCGCAGCCTTTTAGGGTTTCCATCAATTCCAAAGGGGTAGATTGTTGGCATGTTTTATAGGAAGTGTGTGCTTGTCATTGATGGCAAGAAAAACAACGAACCAAACCTCGAGAGTGAAGAAGATAAGAAATATTAGAAGAAATAGCGGTCCAGAAGTGGAGATGAGGTCCAAGAAATGGACTTGCAGGAGGAGAAAAGGTTGAGACCTTTGAACACTTAGAAAACCTTTGAAGTCAGAGAGATCATAAGCTCAAGAGGAAGAACGAAAGTGGTTGTTGGATCACCAATCCTAAATACCCGATTACCATTAGATCAACGTCTAGTGACCAGAGGAAGTGCAAAGGAGAAGTACATATCTGATCTATTGGATCTAAACATCAAGGATCAACAGTTGTTGGATCCATAAATAAATGCAAGAAGGTTAAGCCTTTGATGAGCGTAGGAGAGTGAACTTGTCAAAGTCCCGAAGTCTTGAAGTAAGCAGGGACCATCCATTGTCAAGACTGATAGGTGGCACATGATCCTCAACTCCGGAGCAAATCAGTTCGAGGATTTTTCAGTTTCAGAATTGAAAAACCCGAAGTCCGGAGAGCCAGAGTAAATGAAATTCGTCAGATTAGTTTGAAGTGGAGGGACAGGATAATATAGAAACTCAACATCGCAGAAAGATCAAGTCATCGATTTGAGAACATGATCGACGAACAATGTTTAGTTCAGATCTAAAATTTGCAAGGTGGTTATTGTTCGAGGATTATCACTTCAGAAGAATTGGTGACTTGAAAATTTGAAATACCCGAAGTCCTGAAGGTCGAAGTCCTGAAGTGAATGAGGATCCATGTTAGTAAGACTACATCAGCAAGGACATGTATCACAATGAGACAATGACAAGTGTCAAGTTGATTCAACATTTCAGGTGTGTGCAAATCATAAATTCGAGTGACATGTGGTAGCTACTAGGATCGTGACACGTCATTAAGTGACGTCACTCTGGGAGTTTTACTTCAAGATTTTTACCACCAGCAAATGGCCTAAGTCCCGAAGTCTCGAATGCCGAAGTCCCGGAGTTGATACGAGTCGTCTGATCTGAAGATCACTTCAGATGCATTCTCAACCGTTGATCTAGTATAGTGGAAGGACAGTGTAAGTGGAAGTCTTAACTGACAACAAGAGGTTTCCACACCTATGACTTATTCATAAGGTGACCACTCCAGAGGAGAATGAAGCAATTATCATCTTAAAGTATCGAAGTGAATAAATTACTTATGATCGTTTGATCGTGCAGGAGGGTACGTGTCAACAGATCATGAACTCCTGGAAAAACTACTCTAGAAAAACGTGAAGGAGAAAGGTTTGAGATTGTTGAAGGCCAAAGTCCTAGAGCAGAGGATAGACATTGGATTAGAGAAGGACACATGTCAGTGAATTGTCAACTCTGGGAAAAAGAAAAGGAAGGATGAAATAAATTTGAGAGTTGAGATTAACGAACCCCGAATACTCGAAGGGATTATGACCGTCAATCCAAAAGGGACACACATCGTTGGATCGTGGACTCCAGGTGAAATGCTCCAGGAGCAAGCGAAGTTTGAGAATCAAAAATCCCAAAACCTAAAAGGTGAAATCGATATCGTCCGTTGGTTTGGAGAGCCACATGTCACCTGATCATTGAGACTAAGGATCACGCATGGATAGATGAAAGAAGGGAGGAAAGGAAGATATATCAGATCCTTTTATTGAAGGAGCATCGTCAAGATCGTAATATCGATGGTCCCATCGCATTGCAGGGTCAAAACATGTTCAGGGATTAGTTTTTCGTGAGCGGGCCGCAATTGAAACCACGGTTTTTTAGAAAGGGTACATGGCAGCTGGAGGTGGATTGTGGGGAGAAAAGCAGTTGATCCCAAACCACTCTTGGACGCACCCGCAAGAATTCACCTACGTAAGTACATTGACTGAGGTCACATGCGACAGGGGGATAACATGAAGAGAGCTCGCACCTGCAATCATTTGGTCACTAGAGACCATCACCCAAGGTCATATCAAGAAACAGAGCTAGCACTCACAAGACCAAGTTCGAGAAGCGCCTTTTGAACAGGCATTTGGTCACCATTGGTGGTCACGTGAAGGAAGAGGCTTAGAAGCCAAAGAAGCCAGTGACGACTAGTTGTAACTAACAAAGAAGACGAAGAGTTGTGACTACCAGAGAAGCCAAGGAATCTCAGGGTAACGCCCACTGATGATGAACACATTCAACATAACTGCCAAAGAAGACAAAGAGTTTCCATGATGATCATGCAGAGGACTCGGCATGTGAAAGAGATGCATAACAAATAATGGGTGGTGATCACAATTGTGGGTGTGGTTGGGGGAAAGAGGATATGCAGTGAACAACCCGAAGGGTGGAATGGTGGCGCAATGAAGAGCATGTGGAGGCATAGCGCTTAGAATTCATATGGAGCATAGAGGATAAAAGGCAGAGGAACAGAAAGAGAAAGAAGGGGCGAGTAGGAGGACACCAATGCAGGCAGACCAGAGTTGTGTAGCAGAACAATGATGAGATTGGTAAGCTATCGATATTCACTGTATCACTGTAATAGATTCCAGTAAGCATATATTTATATTTTAGGGTGCTAGGGAGGTGCTAGGGAGGAATTTTGTACTCAAAGTTTCAAGTGGGTGCTTGAACACAAGAAGTTGTAGCTTCCATCTAGTTGTAGCCAAAAAAACAATCAGGGTGGTAGGGTGGTGCAAGGGAGAACTATTGTTCTGTGCTATACAGGTTGGTGCCTGTGTGACTGGAAGTTGGTGCTGGAACACTCAGGGAGTTGGTTCTTCCTTCTAGTAGGTGCTAGATAAACTAGAGATTTGGTGCTCTTAGCAAGTTGCTTCTTGTAAAACATAGGTTGTAGCCTCAAGAGGAGCTTGAGATCATAAGAATGATAATGTACAGAAAATAAATATTACTTATCATATCAAGAAGAAGAGGTTTTTCCCTTTATGGGTTTCCTCGGGAAATAGTTGTCTCTGCATATTTCATGTGTGTGATTGATGTTGAATATTCTATTGCTTACTTCCCTTCATTATTGTGATCATCATTGAGTGTTATGTAAAGAGTTTAAAATGGGCATAATTGTTTAAGCACAGTAACAACTGATTCACCCCCCCCCCATCTTAGTTGTCCAACATTCTCTTACCAAAGCACAAAGATTACCTCTTTTAGAATCTTACCTATTTTCTTCAGAACAACTTACTTTCTTGGCACAAAGATTCCCATGTCAAGTAGAGTATTGTGCACTTCAGCAACAGACCTATGCACAGTGCTTTTATTTTTCTTTACTTTAGTTCCCAACAATCACAATTTCAGGTCTCGACAACGGAACCATTTGTTGGCACAGGGGCAGACCCAGTGTTTAACACTTCACATCGCACCAACAAAACCCCAACTACTGGCCCTTTTGACAACACCTGCGAAGCAGGCAAAGTCTCACTTGAGGTAGAAGCAGGGGGGGTTACAGGATGCAAGTGCCTATAACCAGGATGGGACACAATTCTATGATAAGAACACTTTGTAGAATATTTTATTAACTCGTGGGAAGTGAGCATCCATTAGTTTATTAACCTCATTAACATCACAGGGCATAATCAAAGAAAAATAAGCATAGTAACAATAAGTGATTATGCACCCTGAGCACTTAACACTGTGAGTTAAGTCTAACCTTCATTTACCCTTTAACATAAGTAAAGTACTTAAGAAACAAAGTATACATTCACTACATATCATAATCAAAGAACTAAGCAAATGCATAACATAAATGACATTGCACAAAGAAAACCATGAGACACCAGATATACGTGGTTCACCCTAGGGTGGGGCTACATCCACCAACTGCTTTGACTCTTTATTATGTGCCAAAATCTTACATCCAGACACTCTTGTGCACTAATCCGTAGAGTCGAACTTTGCACAAGACAGGATATCTGTGCACTAAGCACTATATCCTCCTTCTTCACCTTCCAAAAATAGGTCAAATGCATAGAGCCAAACTCTCTTATCATGACACTTAGCACTGCTAAAAAATCATAGTCGAGCATAAATCCTCGACCACATGTATTCCTTCACATAGGACTACCACTTCTACTCTACATTCCTCTTTATTTATACTTTAAAAAATATTACAATAAGGCCTAAACATGGGGAAAACCCATGGGCCGACATCCCATAAACCCGTTACAAAACCCTAGAGGTCCCCTTACTGGTTCCACATAACCCTCAAAATAGGTGAGCTTCATGATCTTAGCTCCGTCTGAGCGCTCCTTCTTTGGCCAACTTGTCGAAGTTCAAAAGTGGGCCAAAACCTCCAAAACTGACCAAAGTTTCCCCAAAACTTGGTCAAGGGCCAACAATATTCTCTATAATTTATATATTCTTATGTATCTTGGATGTTGAGGACAAGTTGAATACATCAAGATTTCGATCGTCAGCTCAAACATGGTCTTCTTTAGAGGTTCGAATGACATAGGCTTTTAGCCTTCTCTTGTTAACATTTCTACTTATCTAGCATACTTGAGTTTAGAGTTGATTTCTGGGTGTCGTTCTGTCTGTTGTGGTTTACCCCTTTCCATAGATATTTTCCTTGTAATAACCATATTAGAGAAATTTAAAATCAAAGGATCCACAAAAACCCAAGAAGATCACCATATTAGAGAAATTTACAATCAAATAATCCGTTGACACCATTCCATTATTGAAAAGAGAAATAAACAATAATATTCAAGAAGAAGAAAATCACTCTAGCACCTTTGTCGATGAGGGCAAGAAATAAACACCAACATTTGTTTTAGATATGATTATTTTTTGCATTTTTTAATGTTCACGTATTGTTTATATTTACTCTCATATCCATAGCCATGAAAGATATTATGAACACAATAATTCTTTTAAGAGTGGGCAAATTAACTCAACCTTATAAAGTGAGGAATATCTCCCCTTTAATGTATTGACTTTACTTTTTGTACTTTTTAACTATTTTATTTAATCACAACTCCTTTTATTGTTATGTTAAATTAGATAGCATTGCATTAAAAACATAAAAAAAATAAAGTGCGCTCAACTATTGCACCGAGAATAGCTAGGTAAATTAAAATTTACACTTTAAGAAATTTGATCGCTCTCATTGTTTGATAGATATGTATTTAAAATGAATCTACGTTGGTGTAATCAAATCCTTAAATGTTATTATTCATCACAATATCTTAGGTTCTAATATTGAACTTGTGTAGAGTGTAACAAATAATCAAATATGGATCATTATAATTTATAATAGTGGATGTAATATGATTTTGATCAATTTTAATTTACATAAAAAAACCTAAATAATTACGAACATTTTATAATATCTTTTTAAAATATTTAAAAAAAAATCGGTTTCGAAGATATTAAAGTTGTAATAAACATGGGTTATTATATTTTATAAGGGGGAGTAATTCTCTCTCTCTCTCTCTCTCTCTCTCTCTCTCTCTCTCTCTCTCTCTCTCTCTCTATATATATATATATATATATATATATATATATATATATATATATATATATATATATATAACATATTTTAGAAAAAAATAAATTAATATCATGATGTTTTATAATAAGTTCAATTAAATAACTAAAACATATTTTATAGTATAAGACCTAGTGTGCATAATTATTCAATACCAAGAACAACGCCACAATTACCTATGTCAATAGGAAACATATGAGATTTCAGGTGGTAATGACCAATTTGTAGGAGAATATTTTCACAACACCCCCCACATTTAATGGAACCAACATTAGTAATGATAATTCAAAAATTGTTGACTACACGAATATAGCACATAGTCTCTTGGGCAATGCAGAAATGGATAAAATTATGGGTTCTTCCATTGTCAACTAGGATAATGACTTTCCTATGCTTGATATAACCAATTAACTTAAGTGTTTGGGGAGAAAATATACAAGTGAGGACATTCAACGAGATAAGCGGTTCAACTTCAGTGGATCAAAGGGAGGGCCATGATTATGTTCTTGTGGTAGATATTCAAAATGGAAAACATTAGTATCCTCTTTAGGAACATCCTCAGAAATGATCATAAAATATTTTTCTCCTTACACTTGTGCCCTGCAAAATATTTGTCATCACATTTGCATCAAGGACCATTAAGTTAGCATTCAACCATTTCTTCCTTGGTTAATTTGTGGATATTAAGAGGAGTGGAAGGAGGGGTGGGATTTATAGATTAGGATTGAGGAATAAAGGATAGTTTTGTTTTTTGGGAAGAGATGGCATATTTTTCTTCCTTAGCATCGTGAGTAGCTTCAATCCAAGTATAGGGGTGAGCCATTAGGACATGGGATTAGATGTCATATTTAAGGACACTAATAAAGAATTCATAGATGGAGGTGTCAAAAATATATCTCATAAGGGATGATATATATTCCAATGTACAATATTGTTTAAGCTTTGTCAAACAATTGAAATGATGTGTGTCAGTGTCAAAAAATTCATAAAGGTATGCAAGAAACTAGGTCAAAGAAATATACACTTAGGATGAATTTTTACACCATTTCCACCATTGTCAACATTATGGATCCAAATAAATCACACCAATACAAAGTTTGATCAAATTATCAGTAATTACATGCAAGCATAAATAATGTTCCATTTGAGTGACCCATCACGTGGGATTCGATACATCTTATTTACTCACCTCAACTTTGGGAAGATGCAATTCATAGAGGGGGTTGGAATGAAAGGCCATGGTATGAGAGGTGTCAATGATTTTTGGACATGAAGGTTTTTCATAGGGGGTTGGGCATTGGAATTGACCCATCTAGGTTTTTATCTCTTCATAAAAGTCTTGCAATTATTTTTTCACCTCTAGTGAGCGATTCAAATTTGGAATTGAGGGTAGCAATATTGGAATTGATTTTCTAGATTTAAATCTTGTTATGGATGTTTTCATTGGCCAAGGAAAGGAGACAGTTGTCAAATTCTCGATTGTGGGTGTGGGCCATTGGGGAGGTAAGCGAGAAATAATTGGGTTTGTGGGTTCACAAAAAAGAGGGTTATGGATGTAGGGTACCATTGAAATCAGTGTGAAGAGAGGAATCCAATGCAATGGGTTCCAAATAAGGCTATAGGGGATGTTTGGTGTTCCTACTAGAAAAAAGTATTATAAGTTATGGGTACCACTGTGATCAGTGATAATAGAATAATCTAGTGGGATAGGTCAAAAATAAGAGTGCCAGTGGGATGACTATTGTTTTTTAGTCTTGCAGAGTTATTCTCTAGTCTGAAAAATATTGCAGTTACATAATACCCTTATTTTTAATAGTTGAAATTGTGTAGTAATTTCACAATATGGATGTAGGAGGCAGGGTTTCTCTACAAAGCTTCCCCTATGCTTTTGTTTTGTTCTGTTCTAGTAGAAAGGGTTAGGGTTTTGACATTTCCTATGAAAAATGGTTTTCCCTATGTTATGTCTCTATGATATACTGATGAGGTCCAATAGTAATACTTATCCCAATATCTCAGCGCTCTAGCTAAGGAGGCTCAACTGTACCCTTATCCTTATTACATGATTACCTGGGTACATGATATTAATATTCCCAATTGTTCTTCTCGGTTCCACTATAGTAGTTGAGAAGTCGATACGATGATATATAGCTAGTTTCTGGAGACCTATGGGACTCCCTATATACCCGAGGGTACGTGAGAGTGAGTTTGGATGTATGGTTTCTTTCTAATGTGGTACTACTTGAAAGGGTACAAATAGGGGTTACAAAGGTTTCAAACAAGGTGAAATAGTGTGTTTTATGTAACCCATGAAACCGTTTGTATTTCCTGTGTGTATTCGTCCCCAACCTCATATTTACCCATTGAGCAATAGATCATTCTTCCTTAAAGACGTCGACAACACAAATCTCTATCCTGGAAAAAATTGTCTAAAAATAATACAAAGGAAAGTGCTCTCATGCCACTTATAAGGTACCAAATGTTATTATGCAAAGCATAAATAGGATTGTTATAAACATTATCAGTATTAAGAGAAAAATATAGAGCATATTAACACAATTGATTCTAGAAATGATATCTTTATTATATTGATAGATAATTTCACTTGTCTATTTGATGGGGAAACCTCTGATATAGTAGATCTTAAGTACAAAATGAATCTCAAGACAAAAAGTTTCAATGCTTTCTACTCCTATTTATACTATTTAAATATTCTAGAGAAAATTCTAGAGGAAGATATTATAAAAGAGGAACCTTCTATTAACTCTTCTTACATTAGACGTCTTCACATTATTACATAGGAGGGTGAGTGCAAGCTAATGATGCATCAGTGGGAATTCAAACATGAAAAAAAAAACAATCTGTTAACTTGGAGATATTATTCAAGGTACTTTTACAATGAATTTGCATATGGTTTAAAAAATTAAATGTAGGATTAAATTAGCTTTCCAAATGTACAATTTATATTTATAGAAATTCTAAATAACTATGTCAAATTTGAGTTTTTCTAACAGTGGTATGTCATTTCTATGAAAAAATATAAGGTATGTGTCTTCGTTAGTGCAGGTGTTGAATACTTTAATGATGGAATTTACTTCAAAAAAATTGTATAATTATAGAGAATCGATTGTTCTAGTGTGGTGTACTTTTTGAAAATTTATAATATTAGTTTAGTATATTTTTTAAATTATGAAATCAAATATATCCTTGAAATTACAACACGTTCCATTAGTGCAATCTATGAGGATCTTAACATTATAAAAAAAAAAGAATTATTTTTTAGATTGTAGATATCGATCTCTTCTAGTGTGATGGATAACGTATTTTAAAAATGAGTAAGCTGACAAAAAATTATATCAAAAATAAAAGGGGTATGTATTTTAGGATTTCGATATACGTCACGACAAAAATAGATTAAAAATAGTAAACGATGTTAATATATATATATATATATATATATATATATATATATATATATATGGAATTTGCATAGTTGACTCTATATATGTCTATAGTTTCATCAATAATGGAATTGTGTATCCTATAGAAAAATAGCGTAAAAAACATAGATATAGAGAGGTATTCGTAAAAATGGAGGTTTTTATGTATTTACAAACCAAACCACTAGGTTTTCCATCCCAAACCTAAATCCAAGGAAACCAACTCAGCATACATGGACCCTAGAGTTATCATTATTTCCCAAACAAATATGAATTATAACTAACGCAGATGTGTTCCTAGGAACATGCACATGCTCTAGGAATGCACACATGCTCTAGGAACACACACTTGATCGTATGTGTTTATTCCTATTTGTTTCCTCTTTGGCCTTTGCCTCTCTTATTCTTGACCCTCATACTCACCTCCCCTTGTCTCACCTATCTACCCCTCTTCTTACCCCTCCCCCATTTCCACCCATATCCATCCACCTTCCCTCTCCAGTCACCTCATCTCCTAATTCATTCATCCTCTCTCTCTCTCTCTCTCTCTCTCTCTCTCTCTCTCTCTCACACACACACACACACACACCTACCCATCTCCCCCCTCCCTCTCTATCCACCACTCTCCCCCTCTTTCTCTCTCTTATGAATTTGTTGACACATATTGTCTTGCAAGATTTATAGTAGTAATTATTTAAAAAATGTTATAGAAGATATAAAAATGTGAAAAGGTTAGCATACCCTAAATTGAAATAGTGACAAAACACTGATGGATTGAAAAAAAGTGATTTCGAGATCGTTCGGAGGTACAGATGCAATGAAATTAAGGGTCATATTTAATTGTGATTAATATGAGATATTATTCTCATAAGTCATGAATATGTGAGAGAATGCACCATGAAATCACAGAGTGGATAACATTACCCTCCCTTCTCTTTACCCTCTCTTCTCTCTCTCCCCTGAATATACCCCTCTCTCCCACCACTCCATATTCCCTCTTCCTCTCTCCCTCTCTCTCTTCCCTCGTATTTCTCTCTACCCCTCTTTCTACCTCCCTCTCTCTCTCCATATTACTCTTGAAATCTCTTCTTATCTTGATGTCTCTCTCCATATGTCCCCTTATGACCCTCTCCTCTCTCTCTCTTACATCTACCCCTCTCTCCCCTTCACTCTATATCCCCCTCCCTCTCTTGCTCATTATATATCACTCCCTCTCTCTCCCACACTCTCACCCCCTTTCTCTATTTAACTCTCTCTAGCTCCCTTCCCTCTCTCCCCCCTTCCCTTCACCTTCTCTCTATACCCCCCCTATCTCCCTCTCTCTCTCCATCATTCCTCTCACTCTCTCTCTCTCTACCCCCCTCTCTATCTCCCTCTCCCTCCTCTGTCTTCCTCTCTCCCCCTCTCACGCACTCTTTCTCTACCCCCTCTCCTCCCTCTCTCTCTATCCCTTCCCTCCCAGTATCTACTCTCTCAATATCTCCTACATCTACCTCTATCTCACACTCACTTTGTATCCCCTCCCTCTATCTCCCCCACTCTCCCTCCCTTTCTCTCTTTATCTCTCTCTACCTCCCTTCCTTTTCTCTACCTCATTTCCTCTCACTCTATATATTTACCCCCTCTTAATATCCCTCTCACACACTCTCTCTCTATACCCTACCTCTCTGTCTTCCTCTCTCTCCCTCTCACACTCTCATTCTACCCCACCTCTTTGTCTTCCTCTCTCTCCCTCTCAAAATCTCACTCTCTCTCTCTCTCTCCCCATGTCTTCATATCTCTCCCTCCCATACACTCTTTCTCTACCCCCCCAATCTTTATTTCTCTGTCTTCCTCTCACACCCTCACATACTAGAAAATTTGGTACATGGCAAGGCAAGCCATGGCAGGAAAATACATGGCCTTAGCCTTCACATAGAAATACATAGACTTGGACCTAGACATGGCAATACCTATACATGGAAAGTAATGGAAATAACTATACCTATACCTATACCATGTCATATACCTATACCTAAACCTAAAACGAGATCTAGACCATGACCATGACCTAGACCTAGATCATGACCTAGAACTAGACCTATACCATTGCAAAGGGTGTACCTAAATGGAATGTATAGCCATATGTCATAGATGATTTGGTACTTGAATGTGATGAATATAAATATATCAATTGTGATTTTAAATTACTTCATGTATATGAATAATGTTAACAAAATATTCTCATCAAATAAATCATAATGCCCAAAATAAGGAGACTTTCCATGACTTGTTGTTTCTCATGTATATTTCATCATCTTTAACCTGCACATAGATCTTGATCAATACACTCACATAGACAATATTACTTTGTATATTAAATGAAAAAAAAACTTATACCTTCTATTCTATTCTATGTTGGCCTCAAGGAAATCCATACCCTCAAAGAAAACAAATTGCAAATCTACAATTAAACCATAACCTAGACCTAGACCTTGACCTTGACATGGCATGACCTAGATCTAGACCTAGACCATGACATAGACCTTGAAATAGACCTACACCTTGCATTTTCATTCCTCACACTCTCTCACATGCAATCTCCCGCTCTCCATTTCTACCCTTATGTCCCTCTCCTTTATCTCCCCCCCACATATACCCCTCTCTTCCACCACTCCCTATCCCCTATATCACTATTTTTTCCTCTCTCTCTCCCCTTATCTCCCATTCCCTCTATATATCCCCCATATTCCACTCTCTCCCTATCTCTCTACCAAATTTTTTTCTCTCCATCTCACTCTCAACCTCTATTTTTATCATGTTGGATATTTTCCTCCCTCCCCTTCTCTCTCTCCCTCCCTCCCTCTATACCCCCCTCTCTCCTCCCCCTTCTATATATCCTCATTCTTAGTCTCACTCTCTCCCTCTACCACACATTTCTATCTCCCAATCCCTCCCTCTGACATTCTCAAACACTCTCTCTCTACACCCCATCTATGTATTCCTCTCTCTCCCTCTCAAACTCTCACACACTCTCTATCTCTACCCTATCTCTCCCATCCCTCCCACTATAACCTCCCCCTTCCCTCTCTCCACTACATCTAGCCCTCCTTCTCTCTCCCTGACTCTCCACCCCTTTCTCTCTTTATCTATCTCTACCTCCCTTCCCTCTCTCCCACCCTTTCCTCTCATTCACTCTCTCTACCCCACCTCTTTTTCTCACTCTCACACACACTCTCTCTCCCCCCTCTCTATCTTCATATCTCTCTCTCTCTCACTCTCACACACACTCTCTGGACCCCCCCTAGATACATCCAACCCTAGGCTTCCACCTATAATATACCCTTAACCCCTTTCACACTTGAGCCCTGATTTCCCTATGTTTATACCTCTTGTTGAATGCCCCACAACCCCTATACCTCCACGCTAGTTCTCTAACTACTTCCCTATGCTTCAAATCACTTTCAATATTAATCTGTTAGGTTTGGGTTGTCCCTAAACCCCTCTACACCTTTATTCATAAAGTTATTTGGGCCATATAATATAATTTTTATATGTTGCATTAAGATAACACACTCTCTTGTGAGTAGAAATAAATGAGGTTGGGTAATGTGCATGTCTCATATCTTTGCCTAGCAGGAACACACACATGTTCTTGGAATATGCATGCCCTTTAGTGTGCATGAATTTTAGGAACATGTGTATGCTCCTAATAGCTATGGATATTAGCCAAGAACACTCCTCATTCTCATTCTCTTCAAAATACTCTAAATATCTCGACACATGCACACACAAATAACAAGAACATGCATGTGTTTTGTATTTTTGTGTTTTTGGAAAGAAAACTTGTGCCGTCTTGTGTAATTGGTAGACAAATTTGTGTAATTTGAAGATAATTATCAGTGGAAAAAAAATGTGTGCCTTCTTTTGTATTTGGTAGACAAATTTGTTTAATTGGAAGACAATTTTTAGTGAAAAGAAAACTTGTGTCTTCTTGTGTAATTGTTAGACAAATTTTTAAATTGGAAGAAAATTGTTAGTGGAAAGTAAAATTGTGTCTTCTTGTGTAATTGGCAGACAAATTTGTGTGATTGGAAGAAAATTGTCAATGGAAAGAAAACTTGTGTCCTCTCGTGTAATTGGTATAAAAATTTGTTTATCTAGATGACAATTGTCAGATGAAAGAAAACTTGTGTCTCTTGTGTAACTCGTAGACAAATTTGTGTAATTGGAAGAAAATTGTCAATGGAAAGAAAAATTTTATCTTTTTGTGGTGTACCTAGAAGGAAATTGTTCTCTTTAATCATGAGGAGCCTTCATAATTGAGGTAGAAAGTATTCGAGGGAATAAAAACCAATTAGAAATGAAATTGAAGAAAGAGAAAATTCAAGGTTAGGTATGTCAAGACACATCATTTCAATAGAGGGAAATCCAAATTATATAGAAATAGATGCCATTGTTTTTTCTCCTCCATCAACACAAGGAAATCGCACGATTTAAGTTGAGGCCAATCTAATTCAGACTTCTAGTGAAAATATAATCCCTCTTTTATCATGACAAGTTGTTGTTGATGACCAAATTATGGAGTATTTTCTTGGAGTTGATTATACAATCGATGAAATTAGAGAGGCAACTAGTGCACAACTTTCTGGTGAATAATTTTTTATGGTGCAACCTATTTTTGGATAGTCAGACGTTCCAGAAACTAGTCATGGAAATGTCCACTCTCCTCCTAGAATTTTTCGACAAGTGATTGGAAGGGAAAGAACTACTATGTTTGTAACTCCAAAATAGGGAGGTAAAGAGTTCCATAATACAATTTCATCGTCCCTATCTAGACTAAGGAGTGTGTGGTGAAGAACTTTTAAACACATTCAGGTGGATGGAAGTGGTTTAGAATCAATTGAAGGTAATTTACCTAATCGAACCATTCATTATCATTCTTATAAAATCATTAAAGAATATTTTGAACCAAAAATTGATGCCTCTAAATGTCAATTATTATTTTCATTGTTAATATCTAGGAGTTTGACCTATCTTAGAAGATTTTTTGGGATTAAAAAAATCAAAATTTCATAAAAAAATCATTATATTGTTAGAAATCTTTTCGATTCTTTTCAAAAAACTAGTAATAAAACTCTCTCTAAATACCCTAATGGAACCCGCCATTTCTTGTCACAGTCAATTGTAAGAAAGATCACAAGAAAACATAAATTTCTCAAACAAACCTCTCATATCATGAAATTCAATTTTAGAACCCTTTAAAAGTATTCTAATAGACAAGATAGTCTCGACACAAGTGTCCCAACAAATTTGTGGGCCTTCATTGGTAGGCTATCTCATTCTGACATGAATTTAGTTGGAGAAGTTAAGGTACTAATATAACCTTTATGGCATGAAAACACTAGGCCTTCTTCCAACCAAAAAGACGTACATAAATTGAGAAGGGGATATAGGGACCGTGAACCCCACATTAAACACTTTCTTGACATGACACAGACAAAATTGTATGAGAGATTCAAGACTATACATGATGTACTTAACTCGAGCCAAATATCTTCCCATCAATGAAATCCTTGGTATGTTCAAATAAACACAATCTTTAACACATGTTGTTGTCAATACCACATTGAGTATGGTTATTATTATCACATAGGGACACACACACAAATAAAGACAAACACACACACACACACACATTTTATGTATTTAATAACACGCTTGTGCAGTGTTAGTTAGTTATATTTCCATCGTCATCATCTAGAGACTTTATTCATAGCATATGTTTTACAAGGCCAAAGGGTTGTGCATTCTATTAGACATATTTATTATATGGAACATTCCCCAAGTGTGGTGGAATGACATTACTGAGCAAGCACATCCATATGAGCATTGAGTATGAATTGGGGAGGAAGGAGGTCGACTTGTAACTCTTTAAATATGTCGTGTATGATATTGATGAAGGGAAGCAAAGAAAAAATATACAATTGGTGACTTCCTAGGTATGAGCATGTGACTTCATCAAGGAATTATTTGAAAATACCCAACAATATGTTTAACATGTCCATGTGGATCGATTGTAGGATGAACATTTTAGAATATGAAAAAATATATTTCCCATTGGTATTGTATTATCAATGGTAAATTTTGTTTCTAAATACATCCTTCAACCAAAAAACGAGATTCAAAGCCAATATTATCACTCACACGAGGTCAACATAATGGTCCATAACACATACAGGAATGGGATAGATAGTAAAGAAGAAAATAGAGTATATTGAACGAGTATCACTTCTACATAAGTGATGATCAGTTTCATGACTTAGCCTATGTACAACATTATTTTTAGTTGTTTTACAATCACATGAAGGAGAAGAACATATAGATGGCTCAACATTGGATTTGGTTAGATGGTTGCATGGAATAGTTAAAAAATCCTCTTGTATTTCAACGGTTGTTTATGTTGCACAAAAAACTCAAGCTACAACATATTTGGAACTATTTCGATTGTAGGAACAAAAAAGGGGAGCATGATGGAGTGAGCACAGGCATCAAAATAAAATTTCGTAGGAAATAAATGAATTTCACAACTACTTCCCTCATTCCTGATGCAAAATCCATTGTTGAATGATGTTCTTCGATAATGGTATAGGGAAACAAAATCATGAATACAAATCAACCAGGAAAGGAAATGTAAATAGATATTTTTCGAAGGTGATTGATGTAGATCGATCAAAGTGGCATGAATGTAAAAAAATCTAGGGCACCAGAGTACTCCATTCAATTACCACATAATATAATGAAATAGTTTAAATATGGATGGGAAAATCTCTTGCTTATGCGGTCCATGTATTAGTAATGAATGGGATAATTATGAATCCATAGTCATCAAGTATAAGAATGGAAACACTAATAAGTTGGAAGACATTCTTTCAATTCACCCACATCCAACATTATAGCTTTGGGAACTTTGATGCATATGGATCCTTTCTACCATGATGCATACAAAGAGGAATACCTAGAATATGAGGACTTTAAATAGGTGTTCCTACACCTACAGGGCCAAATTCATATAGAAGAAGGTGACGATAAGGTCAACTATCATCTCTAGAATTGGTTTCTCTTCAATCTATACAAGCTCTATGTTTCTAAAGGTGAAAAACTACATCTTATTAGAGAGTATGACACCTCCAAGGTTGTAGGAAATATTTGTGTTGGGAAGATAGTTGCCAAATTACAAAGGTACGTGTATTGGCCCAGAATGAAAGAACATGTAGCTCGGTTTATTAGAGGATTCATTCTTCATTATACCATCAAGCCTAGTAATAGGAAGAAAGGTATATACCATCCCTTACTTGTATCCACATGACCTTGTGAAATAATTTACGTGGATTTTGTGGGTGGTTTTCCAATGAGCAAGAATGGACATGAGTATATGTTTGTGGTAGATGATAAGTTCAACAAGATGTGCATTCTCATGCCTTGTAAAAATACCATCAAAGGACAAGAAGAAATAAAAATGTTCTTTGAACAGGTGTGGGTGCACTTTGGGATATCAAGGAGCACCATCTAATATTGGGATACCAAATTTCTCAGTTCCTTTTGGAATACAATTTGGGAGAGTATGGAAACTAAGTTGAATATATCTATGGCATTCCATCCACATACAAATGGGTAGACATAAGTAGTTAACCAAAATTTGGTACAACTTTTGAGGGGTTACACTTAGAAGCATATAAAGACCTGGGATGAAAACATGATCTACATTCAACACTCTTATAACATAGTAGTCCATACTTCTACCGGTAAGACCCCTTTTGAAGCTTTATTTGTGTATTATCCACCTTCACCCTTGGATGTTGAATATAGAGAATAGGGATGAGTGAGGGAATACATGACAGGAGAAGCATTGAAAGACTATAATTTTTTTGAAAATATTGGCTAGATCCATTTTCATGTATAGGAGATTTTGAAGAATTCAAAGGAAAACTACAAGGCCCAACATGATAAAAAAAGAACACAAAAATAATTTAAAATGGGATACAGAGTTTGGTTACAGCCAAGCAAGGAAATACTACAGGTCTTTGTAAGAATATCAAGGATATGCAATGTGTCCCTTTCGAGGTATTGGAGAAGGTGGATGATAATTCCTATAGACTTATTCTACCCCCATGCATGTGTATTTACTCAGTATTGAATGTGGAGAATCTGAAAATTTATGACCCTTCCATGTTAGATCAAGAAAATGAGGTGTAGGTCCTACCTACCATATAATAATTAGCACCAGAAGCTTAGTTAAATTTGGTAGAATATATAGTTTTGTAGAAGAATTCTAGAAATCATAAACAAGGTCAACATGACCTTTGGACAATTTATAAGAAAGGGAAAATTGCACTTCGAGGAGAAGGTTGAGTAAAAATTTACTAACCTCATTCGGTAAAATATTGCGGAGATGAAAAGCCTCCCAAAATTGAGAGTTATGATTTGGGTTGGACCATTATATAACTTTCATCTATTTTGGAATTTATGGGTGGAAAATTGGAGGAATTGGCTTGCATGACTCATTTTAGTGGTAGGTCCCAGTTTTGAAATTTGGGGTCTGGAACCTTCTTGATCTATTTTGAGGCATCAAGTAACATTTTGGGGGTACAAAACTTCATGAGAATTGATCAGAACGCATTGATTTTTTTTCTACACACCAAGACCTTTACAATGGTGTGAAAATCACCTCAATTAGAGGTCATATGCAAAAGTTATGCCTCCTGCAAGTTGAACTACCTTGTTGATCACCATGGTATGAGTGGATGCCACGTCAATGCATATTACTCAAAAATGTGGGGATACCCATGTGTTTTCTTTCAAGAATATTTTAGAAGGTCCAAAAACTCATCACTAATTAATGGTTGAGGACACAAAATCCCTAAACCTAGATGACTATCGGGCTACGTTGAATATTGGGGTTATAGGAGGAGAAAGGATTCCATTCTTTGGAATTATCTTTGTTCCATAGTTGAGTAGAGCATCTAGGAGTGGTATTTTGAGAGCCTGACAAAGGAAGTAGAATATTTTGTAGCAAGCATTCATGCCATAGTGTCAACGAAATCTCCACAGTGAGTGCCCCCCTTTCTTTTTACATGTTTTTTTATAATTGAATAAAAGAGAGTGGAGCATAGGCCTCACCTTCTAGCTAGGTTTTCTCCCATATCAAGTTTCCCAATGTACATCTTGTGTTCTTTTTTATGGATGACGTGTTCATTTTCCTCTTCTTTCATAATTAATCTGAGATTTAAGGAAATAAATTACATAATCTAATATTTCAAAATATCAAAAAAATTATTGTGATAAACTATTCCATTGTCCATGAAATTATATATATATATATATATATATATATATATATATATATATATATATATATATATAATAAAAATATGATAATTATCCACCTTATTTTGAAACTTCCTAATTATTTTTCTAATAAAAAATATTTGATTACTCCCAAAGATCATAACCCTTTGGTACTCATTTAGAAAATATTTCTCTAACCAAAGTATGCGTCTAGCTAAATTACACACTTTGAAGGTGAATTCTCTCAAAAGTACTCATATTTAGAGTTAGCACTCCTATAACTTCACTTGTTAAGTGTCGTATTAATTATTTTTAATATTCTTTAAAAATTATTTTCTTTGATGTAATAGAAACATGTCTTGTCTTATTATTTATATTATCTAATAATATTTCTTTTTTTATAAAATATAACAAATCAATATTCAAATTTGTAATTATTGTTTCTTTAATTGGTTAGTAACATTATTCTTCTCAATCATTATGTCAAGATGTGCCTTTTACAACTCAGTATGTGGGGATGTGCAATTGATTCAATTCTTAACAACGAGTTGAGACATGGTGTGTATAAGAGAACCATCTTTACTCTAGATCTATTATATGTGGAAATGAATCAATTCCATTGTGATGAAAAAAAAATATAGATTAAAAAAATTTGAGAAAAAGTTTATACTTTCATGAATTTGATTCCTCTTTATACATAATATATCGAAAATTAAGATAAATTTACATTAGTATATAATAACATTTCTTTTATAAATGTAATATTTATCATGTGACATAATAATGATTTATGTGACATAATATCTATCATGTGACATAATAGTGATTTATGTGACATAATAGTGATCCAATTATAATATAGTAAAATTTTGAAAAATCATGTTACCAACGAGAGAGAAACATAATGTGAAAGGGGTACACTATAAGAAACAAGAAATGGAATGCAAATTGATACAATATGAGAAACATAATTCTTAGGTTTTGTACAAGTGACATTTTTGGGATGTGTGAGTGAAAATAATAGAAAAAATAAAGAAATTAAATAAGAAAAAAAAAACCTAAAATTAAATAGTTACAAACATTGTGCAACTATATTATATGGTGCAAAGCTAGAGTGGATGAAATGCGGTGTCAATTCGATGCTCTCCTCAAGCTTCCGATGTTTAAACTCCAAGATCTTCTCAAGGATCCAAGAGTCCAATCTTGAATTCCAATGCCTCAAGCCTCTACTCCAAAACAATAAAATGAAGTGACCACTAAGCATAGTCACACATATGCAGTTGCAAATACACTCAAAACCTTGGACCAATGTTTAGTATTGTTTCAATTTTTATTTATAATAATGATATTTTATGATTTTATAAAACTATTTTAACATTTGATCGAGGGTTATATATATACACTATTTCACTTATGTTTCTAGAAAAATACCAATTTTTTTATAAATAAACAAACATGTTCCACAAGTAAGCGAGAGGAATTCTTTAGAACTGGGTTAATCATTGGGTTACTCATCAAGAAACGGGAAATGAGAAACACATAATAATATTTCTTTTTAAGAGTGACACGTTTCTTCCCATTACAATGCATCTATGTTATGTTATTACATGATTAAAGTATTGTGAAAAAAAATCTAATTTCATTTTTTTTAATATAATAATTATATAATTGAGTAATTAAATATAATAACATTGTTTTTTATATTACATTATTGTCAAGGTCGCACGAGAATATTATTGTCAAGTTTAGAGACATTGAGGGTTGGAAGAAATTAATTGTAATATAGAAGTAAAGCAGCGTTATCCTCTATTCCTATTATTTTTGACATATGCATTGATATGTTAGGGGGTTGTTTGGAAAAAGTAGGTTGTGTCATCTCGACTCTTGTTGGTATAGTCATCATTCTTCTTCTTTGTACTGACAATATTGTTTTTATGACGATACATCAATATGATTTTGACAAGCAACTAAAAATTCTCAAGGATTTCTACTCTAGTATAGGTATGATCGTTAATACTAACAAAATGAAGGTTATGATACTTAAATCCAAAAAAGTCACTTATGCTAATTTCATGTATAATGACAATATCTTGGAGGAAGTGAGTTCATACAAATATCGTAGAATCGATCTTCATCACAATATTGACTGAAACTACGACATTGAGAAAAGGATAAATGGAGGGTGGAAAGCTTCCTATGGACTCGAAAACAATTGTAAATCATCGGCTTTTGGCTATGGGATAATACAAAACTCTTCTCCAAGACTCTCATCACTCCTATTATCTTATATGGTCATGAAATTTGGGGTTGTAGCATCTCTAGAGAATCACGAAGAAAGGTAGAGGAAATCCAAAAGTGTTTTATAAATTATAATATCAAAACTAAAGAAAACACACCATATCCATCATCCTCATAGAAGCGATTATTTACCCCATTGAGAGCATGCCTATGACTAGGCACTTAACGTACAAAAATACGATAAACAACATGGAATACAAGAGGCTTCCTAAGATCGCTTCAAATTCCAATCAAAACCACTTACGACTCAAGTGGGGTTGGCATAAGAATGCCAAGTCTTAGCTAAATCATTAGGGAGTCAAGGAAGAGGTCACTCTCTAAAATAATGATGATATTAAAAATATTATTACATCGAAACTTAAGGAGAAATTATGGTGCGATAAAGAATTAGATGATAAAAAAAAAGATACTATAATGAGGTGATCAACCCCAATCTACAAGATTAAAAGTATATCTCTGTTTTGACTAGTGTAAAGATGAAAATCAACATTGTTAAAATAGGAACAAACTTTCACGAGCTCCATAGTGAAACAAGACATTGGACAATTCCTAAAACATTGTGAATCAAAAGAATTTGTCATCTTTACGACACTAAGAAGGTTGAATATGAAAAGCACTTTCTCTTAGAATGTCCTACATACACCAACATTAAATCACAACTTCAAAACATTTATTACAATACCAACCTTTCTAACCTTTTAATTCATCAAAACTGTGTTCATTTAAGAATTTTTTTCTTAAAACTTTTTTAACACGAAAATAAAATTCTAAAACAAAGCAAGTAATTCCTTACCTTTTTTTTTAAGTTTAATATATAAACATTAACCATTATAATCATCAATACTGTTTTTTTTATAATACAATAAATCAAATATAATATTATATAGTTCACAATAAATTCCTATATTAAATAATTTAAAGGGTAATAAATATATTTATAACACAAATAAATTATATAATTTTGTATCAATTGTTTTTTTTTCTTTAAATAAAACAATATACATCAATTTGGATTTTTAATAAAAAATCGATAAAAAATCTCGATCGATGCACGAAATACCTTAACATCATAATTTTCTGTTTTACTTATTGAAATAAAGATTAAAATTATTTTTAAAATATATTTTTGTAAATTGTGTTTTATAGTATTTTGTTTCATTATATGAGTGTAGCATAAACAATATTCAAATCTTATTATTTTTTCAATTAAATTTCATCTTAAATCTAGTTGAAACTAGTATTTTGTTTCGTTTCATTATATGAGTGTAGGATAAACGATATTCAAATCGTTTTGTTTTTTCAATTAAATTTCATCTTAAATCTAGTTGAAACTATGTTGAAAATCAAAATTCCATTTATATGATATAAACTTTATCCTTACAAAGTTTTGGTTTTAAGATAATTTTTGGAAAAAAAAAACTATGTTGAAAATCAAAATTGCATTTATATGATGAAAATTTTATTTAGAAATAATGGAGATTAGTTAATAATGGAGACTCCTCTAAACCGAATAATGGTTTCAACCATCTAAACCGAATATCATCCTATATAATGTACTCCTCATTTGATTTTATAAAAGTGCAGTGTGGCTTTCTTGTGATGGCCTCTAGGTGCTGCCTCTCTTGAGAGCAGTTGGTTCCTTTCGATTCTTCCTATTTTCAAATTGGTATCAGAGCACATTTCCAGTCTTAGTTCATGTGGGATTGTGAGAGCCACTGGGAGAGAAAGCTTAATCCTTGATCACATTAATTCCAGACCAGTAAAATTAACCTTGGGTTAGTCATTGTGCTTACGTTTGTTCGTCCAAGGGTTCACTTTCGGTCGTCTCTTCTCATCTCGGTTGTTGCAGAGAGAAGCAAGCAGTTAGATCGATTTTTCGTATCGACCACCTGCTCTATCATGGGCTTCCTCCTTGGCGACTGGTGCTTGGTCTTTGGGCGCTTATCCATCGAGCATTGAATGTTGTTGGTGAACCCAACGTGAGAAGATAAGAACAACTGACTAAGATTGGCAATGCATATCCAACGGAGAAAGCACGCGGGCTCCAACGGAGAAAAACAAGGTCGTGTATAGAGGGAACTCTGGTCGCTACTCCAATTGATCGTTTCTCTAGGGAGGGTGGAGCCGAGCATAGAGGCATCCCCAAATTTAATTTTTTGTTGTTTGAATTGGTTTTGTTGGATCATTTCCATTTAGCACAGATAATAGATCTATGAAATTTACAAAGGTGGTGTTCCTAGCAATTTGCCAAATCGCATAGAGCCATTGTATGAGCATGAAATTTTTCCCCTTTAAGAATTTGTTGAAGCTCATTTTCGGTCACTTGTCTGTAGTTGCCTTAATTAGTTTTGCCTCCTCCAAGACAAAATATTGATACAACGTTACAACTCGATTTTCAGTCTGATGCTTTCAGTTAATCATAGAACATTAATTTGATCAGGGTTGTCATTGATATCATTGACCACTATTGTGGAGTGAGGGGTTAGAGATATAATAAATAAAAAGGAGATCGTTGTTGCTGGATTAGATTAATATAAAAATTATAACCAATTCACTACTCTAATTATCAGATCGTTGCTCTCATCTAGATCCCTGCTCATCCAGATTGTCCAGATCTGGAGATCATTGCTCATACAGATTGTCCAGATGTGAAGATCGTTGCTCATCCAAATTGTCCAGATTGTTGCCCTGGTAAAGTTGTCATTCTTGTGTTCGAAACATTGCTTTGAATTTGTTGTGAGTTTGTTGTGTGAAGGAGTTTGTAGATATGGAGAATCCACTATTAAATTATGAGCTTGATTTCTTATGCAGATTAATTCTTTTATTTTCTTCAATACTTTGATTCCATCTTAATACACTTCAACAATTTCAAATCATAATCGAATAGCAATAATTATGTAGATAAGTAAACATGCATATCAACAACACATATACCCTGGGGAAACCCTATACAGGGAGAAAAACCCCAGCAAACAATATTCCTTTGTTGCATTAATAATGTAAGATATCTTACAAATATCCACCATGAATGTACTTCTCTCAAAGAGATTGCCAAGATGACTTTGACCTGCCAAAGACTTACAAGACCTTGCTGAAATACACTTTCGATATGCTGCCTCTTTATCACTGATGTGCTCCTCTATTACTTCACCCTCAACCTACATATGAAAACTCTGATTTAAAATTCTGTTGCAAAACTGTGTTGCAGAATTGTGTTGGGAAACTGTGTTGAGGAGAGGGTTCGACCTCTTCTTATATAGGCTGAAGAGGGGAAGAGGAGAAGCTCGAAATAGTAACCTGATTGCATGCAATAGTCATAACTCAGCTTCATACTTTAGTTCCAACTTTGAACTAGACTTGAGATTGGTTACAACTCAGCATTACACTTTAGCTCAAACTTTAGAACTAGACTTGAGATTGGTTACAACTCAGCATTACACTTTAGTTCGAACTTATAACTAGACTTGATATTGACGTGCTTTAGTTCGAACTTAGAACTAGACTTAAGACTTTAGTTGCAACTCAACATTACACTTTAGTTCTAAGATAGAACTAGACTCAAGACTTTAGTTACAACTCAACATTACACTTTAGTTCTAGACTCAAGACTTTAGTTGCAACTCAACATTACTAAAATAGAACTAGACTCAAGACTTTAGTTGCAACTCAACATTACACTTTAGTTCTAAGATAGAACTAGACTCAAGAATTTAGTTACAACTCTTGACAAGGCAATTCGAAATTCTCTTCATGGTGGATAGTG
Source organism: Picea engelmannii (assembly GCA_009831015.1). Classification (NCBI taxonomy): domain Eukaryota; kingdom Viridiplantae; phylum Streptophyta; class Pinopsida; order Pinales; family Pinaceae; genus Picea; species Picea engelmannii. Next base: position 1,045,593 of record ML782106.1, on the reverse strand, counting down.
TTTACACGTGCCAATGCACTAGATCAATACAATTACATCATTTGCAATATTAGGAATATCGTTTATTTCTAGCTCATAGGAATTTTACATTCAACCTAACTTTTGCTAGATACCTTGACTTTTGCTCATGGATCACAAGGTTTAACTAGGCTCACAGAGGTTGTATGTTCCCCCTGACTTCTGCACTAGTCTCTCTATGCTCACAGAGGTTGTACGTTCCCATTGAATTTTGCACTAGGCTGTCTATGCTCACAGAGGTTGTACGTTCCCCGTGACTTTTGCATTAGACTCACATAGCATCTCGTTCATCCTGACTTTTTATTTGACTCACAGAGGTTGTCTGTTCCCCTTGGATTTTTTCAATACCTCACAAGACTTGTTGATTCTCCAAATCTCCCTGGCTAGCCTCAGGGTGGCCCATATGGCCTCTCATTGGAGAATGACTGTCGATGTTTCCAAATTTAACACTCCCTCTCAACGAGGGATTCATTCTCAGCCACACCAAGCTTCCCTCTTAGCTGCACAAACTATCTTGAGGTCAGACGCTTGGTCAGGATATCAACTACCTGCTTGCTCGTGGCTATGTACTGTAACTTTACAGTTTTTCTTTGGACCAAGTCTGGAATGTAGTGGTACCTCATGTCAATATGTTTTGACCTGTCATGAAATACTAGGTTCTCTGTCAATTTTATGCAACTTTGATTATCACAATGAACCACCTTCGTCTCAATCTTGTCACCAAACAACCCAAAAACCAATTTTCTAAGCCATACTGCTTCCTTGCTAACATCACTTGATGTAATGTACTTAGCCTCTGTTGTACTCTGTGAAATGGATCCCTTCTTTCGGCTTGACCAAGAGATCATATTGGATCCTAAACTGAAGCAGTATCTGGATGTACTCTTTCGATCCACTGGGCTTCCTACCCAGTCAACATCTACATAGCCATGCAAAAATAAACCACCACTAGATGTATATCTCAGAACATAAGTAATGGTCCCTCTGAGATATCTCAAGATGTGCTTTGTTGCCACCCAGTGTCTTTGTCTCAGTTCAGTCATGAACTGACTCATTGCAATCACTACATAGCATATATTTGGCCTAGTGTGGATCATGTACATCAATGATCCAATCAGCTGCCTATACATGGTGGGATCCACCAAATCTGAACCTGTATCAGAATGATGCAGCTTCTTCAGGTTGGTAACCATCGTAGTATACATGGATTTGCAATCCATCATACCAAACCTCTTTAGTACATCCACTATGTATTTTCCTTGTGCCAGAAATATCTCGCCTTGTCTTTGCCACACTTCCAATCCTAGGAAGTAATGCATCAAGCCTAAGTCTTTCATCTCGAATTTTGAGGTTAGCTCCCTCTTACACCAGGCTATTATCCCTTCATCTCCTGTTAAAAAGAGATCATCAACTTATAGGATTAGTATAAAAGGTTGGTTACCTCTTACCTTGAAGTATAGATTTGCATCAGCATCACTTTTCTGAAAGCCCAAGCTTTTAAGAAAGTCGTCAATCTTGTCATACCAAACGCAAGGAGCCTGATTAAGACCATACAAGGCCTTCCTTAGCTTGCATACATGAGTGCCTTTGTTATGCAGTATAAAACAATCTGGTTGTTCCACAAAGACCTCATGTTCAATATTTTCATTCAAGAATGTTGTTTTTACATCCATCTGATGTAGTTTCCAACCAAGTACAGAAGCTAAATAAATAATAGCTTGAATGGAGGTATACCTGGATATAGGAGAAAAAGTCTCTTCGTAGTAGATTCCTTCTTTCTGAGTGAAGACTCTGGCTACAAATATTTCTTTTAACGTTTCCACACTTCCATCAGCTACATGTTTGATCTTATAGATCCATTTAGAAGAAACCATTGATTTTCCTTTTGGCCTTGGCACAATGTCCCAAACATTGTTCTTTATAATAGACATGTATTCCTCAAGCATGGAATCCTTCCATAATTGCAATTTATTTGCTTCTTCAAATGAATAATTTTTGGCATCACTAATGTTGCTCATCAGTGCAACATAGCCTCCAAACCTATGAGGCCTCTTCCTTTCCCTGAAAGTTCCTTTGGGAGCAACTATCCTTTTTGCTTCCTGCACTATTTCTTTAAGCCACAATGGCTTCCTTTTGACTGGAGGTTCTTCAAGAGTTATTTCTAACACTTCAGTGGGTTCTAGGGGCTCATTACTTGGCCCTTCACGAGGTTCCTCCCTCTGATCATCTAACTCTTGATTTTCAGAAGAGAGTGAAGTTGGTTGAACTACTTCTGAATCCTGTTGAAGCTCTTTGGATTTATTAAATGCGGCTTCCTCATGGAAAGTCACATACCTTCTTACCTCTATTTTCCTCTGACCTGGTACATAAATCTTGTAAGCCTTGGAGTTCTCACTGTACCCCACAAAAACCCCTTTATTGCCTGAGGGTTTGACGCAACCCCTCCTCAACCCGCGGGTCGGAGGGTCACGTACACAGGATCTTTTCCTTTACACTGGCCCGAAGAGCTTTTGCAATGGCTCTTCTATTTCCCTTTGGGGAAATATGCACCCACAACTAATTTCGAGAAATTCTCCCTTATGCTTTGGGAGGTCGAACTTCGTACTTTCGCGAATCCAGTGGTCAAGCGCCTTGTCTCCAAATCTCTGAAACCCGAAAACAGTCAACGCTGACCTTTTCTCTCTCTCTTTCGGACTTCTCCTTATCGCGATTTTGACGGTCGTGGTGTCAAGTCATTCGTTCCCGCAATTCCCGAAACCCGATTTACCAAAACTCCGATGTGCTCGCAAGCTTTGACCTTTCAACGGCCTTTCACTCTGTCAGGACTTCAGACTTCATGATATCGTGAATCCTAATGCAAAGAGTTCGGGTCTTCACCCCACGAAACTCTGAAATGGTCAATGGAGTTTGACTCCGTGTCGAAAATGCGCCACCTGTCCACCTGCCGATTCTGTGGCCCACACGATCCCTTCGGCCTTCAGGACTTCGCATTTCATGATTTTGCGAGTCCTGTTGCCAAAGTTTCGGGACTTCCACTCGCGAAAACCCGAAATAGAAGTTTACAGGTAAATCCAATGGCTCATGTGGCTTGGATCTACTATTCTACTTTTCCTAAGCTTAAACCTGTCAAAAACACTTTCTGTAACTCCTCTGCTCCTCCGTGAGATCTAACGGTTCACGAGACTTCGCAAATTCTCCACAGAGAATTTCGACCGTCCATTCTTTCCTTCTCAAGGACATCTGCAACTCTTTACCAAAGTGTTTTTCCACGGTGCTTAATCACCTGTGACCCAAATTGCAACACCTTCTCACTGTTTTCAGTGCACAAACTTCTGGTGCTTCTTTCGATGAATTTAAAGGTTTTATCCTTCCTAAACCTTCTCCAACTCTAAGTCTTGAAGAATACTCCTGCACACACTCCTTGCGGCAAATTCCTTAATTACTCCAAGGAATTGGAACCTGTCGACTTTGCGCACTCCTACAGCAGCAGTCTCTCAATACTTCGCTCAAGTTCACAACTCTGAGACTTCACTCGGCCTGCGCACTCCTTTCACGGCTCATGTGCCTGACTTCCCTTCTGAGTGAATGAGAACAAAATCTAATCTATCTGAGCTTTCAGAGACAAACCTCTGAACTCTTTGTCAACGCACTCCTCGCAAACAATTCAACTGCATTCCTTACAGGAACTCTTGCTCAGATAGAGAAACAATTGAAACTCATTCCTTTACTCTCTCTCTCTCAGATTTTAGACATTCAACAAGAAATCATTCATACATAGAATAAAAGCAAATGTACAACAGAAAGAGTAAAATAACCATGAGCACAACATTCAAAGATGCATACACAGAGAATATTTGAACACCATGAGTCTGAATCAAAACATTCTTGTATTAATCCAGAACATATGTACATGGAGTTCTTCTACACAGCTCTCTACTTCTCTTCTCTATGATCTATGCTCTCAATTGGCATAATCTCCTCTATTCTCCTCTTCTATGTTACAATTACACAATGAGGGTGTCTATATCCCGTTTCCCTCTCTCATTCTAAACTGTCTAATCTAGAATTCAATTCTACCTACTTGCATTAACTATCATAAATGCCTTCTACCTACTAAGGACGAGAGCGGATCGCTCAAGGTCCATTCACATTTTACAAGTGCGCTCCTTCTTAATTATCTCATTTAAGATTGGCGCATTAACTTCAAGATAATTTCAAAATTTGCGATGGGCGCTTGTCCAGCTGTCTTTTGCTTTCGCGCCAGCTCACTTGAGATGCTCCTGCATCATACTCCCTCGCTTGAAAATTTTCATGGGCTCCTATCCATGAGCTCACGCATTGTCTGTCCATGCTTCTGGATCTCTGTTTCATTCTCCCAGCTGGCATCTTCAACTGGATGGTCCTTCCATTTGACCAAATATTCAAAGTATTGCTTTCGTCTGGTCTTTTTGCTCACTCTTTTGTCCAGTATGCACTCCATCTGCAGCTTTTCTGCAACTGGCATCTTCTTTGTCCACTGGACCTCTGGCTGTTCATTTCCTACTTCTGCTTCCTCAGCATTATATGGGTACAAGTCTGAGATATTGAATATCGGATAAATTTCGATCCCATCGAGTAATTCGATCTCGTAATCATTTGCCCCAAATTTCTTCAAGACCTTACATGGTCCGATTTTCTTCATTTTCAGTTTATTATATGTTCCTCTCGAGAACCTTTCCTTTCTCAAATGTGCCAGAATCAAGTCACCAACCTCAAACTAAAGTTGTCTCATGTGTTGATCTGCTCTTCGCTTATACTCCTGGCTCGAGTTTTGCAATCGCTCCTTCACCTGGCTGTGAAGTTCCTTCATCGCCTCTGCGAAATTTTCTGCACTAGCGCTCCTAATTGCCGTCTGTTTTGAATCTCTCAGTTCAGAAATTCCTCTCGGTTGCATGCCATAGACAATCTGAAATGGACTCTTCCCTGTGCTTCTGTTAACTGAGTCATTATAAGCAAACTCCGCCTGTGGTAATATGTTGTCCCACTGGCTATGGTGTTCTGTCACCAAGCTCCTCAACAAGTCTCCCAGACTTTTGTTCACCACTTCTATCTGTCCATCCGTCTGAGGATGATAAGCCGAACTAAATGACAAGTTAGTTCCCAGCTTCTTCCATAAGGTCCTCCAGAAGTGTCCTATGAACTTAGTGTCTCGATCCGAAACTATGCTCCTTGGAAAGCCGTGAAGTCGAATAACTTCTTTGAAAAACAGATTTGCAATGTGAGTTGTGTCACTGGTCTTCTGACATGGAATGAAGTGTTCCATCTTGGAAAATCTATCCACAACCACAAAGATTGAGTCAAAACCCCTTTGTGTTCTTGGCAACCCCAATACAAAATCCATGTTGATTGCATCCCACGGCTTCTCAGGTATGGGCAATGGTTGATAAAATCCTGCATTCTGTCTCCTTCCTTTCGAATGCTGGAAAATTATGCATTTGTCCACGAATCTCTTGACATTTGCTCGCATTCCCAGCCAAAAATATGACTCATTCAACTTTGCGAACGTCTTGTCCTGACCAAAGTGCCCGGCCAATCCTCCACTATGTTAGCAGCTTCTCCTGCTATAGCCTCTGCATGACTATAGCCAAATGTTTCAGATGCTCTGCCACTGTTTTACTGAAAACCAGTATGTCATCCAGATATACGATAACAAATTTTCTGATGAACTCCCTCAGGACTTCGTTCATCAATCTCATGAAGGTACTTGGTGCATTTGTTAAGCCAAATGGAATAACAAGCCATTCATACAACCCTTCGTTGGTTTTGAATGTTGTCTTCCATTCATCACCTTCTCTCATACAGATTTGATGATAACCACTTTTCAAATCAATCTTTGAAAATAATTTTTCTCCACTCAAGCAATCCATCAGATCATCCATCCTTGGCAATGGGAATATGTACCTGATGGTTATCTTGTTGATCGCCCTAGAGTCAGTACACATCCTGCAGCCTTCGTCTTTCTTCGGACTGAGTACCGTCGGAACAACACATGGACTCAAGATTTCTTTGACCAAACCTTTGTCCAATAAATCCTGGACTTGTCTTTTGACCTCTTCATTCTCCTGCGGCGTCAATCTGTACGCGGCTTTGTTTGGAAAACTGGCTCCTGGTATGAGATCAATATGATGACTCACACTTCGGATCGGTGGAAATGAACGAGGTAGTTCATCCACTACTATGTCAGTGAACTCTTCCAACAATTCCTAAATCTCTTATGGTAAACCATCTACTCTTGTGCTGGTCAAAACAATCCTAGGTTTCCTGACCACAATGAATTGCGGTTCTTCCTTCTTCTTGACCTCTGTAAGAAGTTCCTTCCCACTCATGAGAAGTACGGTGTTACTTACTTCCGATTTCACCTCCTTATCCTTGATTGGAAGCAACATGTGAGTCCTCCCATTCTTTTCTAGGGTGTATGTGTTCATTCTCCCATCATGAATCACATTTCTGTCATATTGCCATGGTCTACCCAACAATAGATGATAAACATCCATAGGAATAACATCACATAATATCTTATCATTATATCCTCCTATTTTGAATTCGACTAAACATTGTTTAGTGACAGTTACCTGATGTCCTTTTTGTAGCCATGAAACTTTGTATGGGCTTGGATGATCAATCGTCTCCAGCTCCAATTTCTCTACCATCTCTATAGAAATGAGATTATCTGTGCTACCACTGTCCATGATGACCTTGCATACCCTGTCCTTGGTTTTGCAAGCAGTCCAGAAAAGTCTGGTTCTTTGGACTGAACTCTCCACCTCCTTCTCTGGTGTCAAAAGAGCTTTTCGCATCATCAGCGATCTTCTGCCTTCAACATCTTCTGCCTCAACATCCTGCCTTTGTGCTTCGGCGATGTGAGTCTCACCATTCTCTTTATTTTTGTCTGGACACTCATAAGACTTGTGCCCATTCTTTCCACATGTGAAGCATGTTATTACTCCACCTCTTCCTCTTCCTCTACCTCTAGTACGAGGAAAAATATTCTTATCAGTATACTCTCCTCTCTGTTTGGTATGCTGCCCTCACTGTGAGGTTCCACCTCTCTCAGTTCGAGTCTGAGGTTTCTTCCAGTCCTCCTTAGGCTTCTGGTTTTTATCCTAGGCAACTGGTTTGCCTCTGGGATGACTTCTGCCTCGGCCTCTTTGACCCTGCTTTCATCTCAGCTTCTCTTCAGCCTTTAGAGCCATCTGATACGCATCTTCCACCGGTCGGATGGTTACCATGCTCATCTCATCCTGAATGTCATATCTCAGACCATTCATGTATCTGGAAACCTTTTCATCATCGCTTTCCCGATGACCTGCCCTGATGTTCAGCCCGTAGAATTCTTCAGTGTATTCCTTCACTGTCATCAGCTTCTGTCTTAGGTTCTGCATTCTCCTTAACAGAGTAATATGGTAATCTCTGGGGATGAATTTCGCCTTCATCTTTGCGATCATTCTATCCCAACTTTTGATCTTCTGCTTGCCTTTGCAACATTTGTCAGCTTGTAGCTCATCCCACCACAATGTTGCATGTCCTTTTAATCTCGTGACAGCATGCTTGACCTTCTTGTCCTCTTCGACATCTTCATAGTCAAAGTATGTGTCCAGGGCTCTAATCCAGTCTAGAAGCTCCTCTGCATCCAGATTTCCCTCATAAACTGGAATGCCCAGTTTCGCTCTTGCACCCATTCTTGCAATAGCTCTAATCAAACGTTCGTTTGTTGCATCTTTGGCTACAACTTCTTCTCCTTCATGTTCAGCCTCAATTTCACTTTCGAAATCACTAAGATCCCCAGCACTGGCTGTGCGTCTCTGTGTTGTCTCCATGTCTTCAAGTCTGGTGCGTAAATCACGCATTTCTTTTTCCATGGCTGGATCAGTCATCTGCCTACCGCTTCTTCTCGGCATTTCCCTCTCCTCTGGTGGATCGGGTGTTTGCCTGTCCCTTCTCCTTGGCGACATGGTGAACTCTCCTTTTCCCTGCTACAGAAAGCAAAGAAACCTTTCTGGGCTCTGATACCAAACCTGACGCAACCCCTCCTCAACCCGCGGGTCGAAGGGTCACATACACAGGATCTTTTCCTTTACACTGGCCCGAAGAGATTTTTCAATGGCTCTTCTATTTCCCTTTCGTGAAATTTTCACCCACAAGTAACTTCGAGAAATTCTCCCTTATACTTCGGGAGGTCGGACTTCGCACTTTCGCGAATCCAGTGGTCAAGTGCCTTGTCTCCAAATCTCTGAAACCTGAAAACAATCAACGCTGACCTTTTCTCTCTCTCTTTCGAACTTCTCCTTATCGTGATTTCGGTGGTCGTGGTGTCAAGCCATTCGTTCCCGCGATTACTAAAACCCGATTTACCGAAACTCCGATGCGCTCGCAAGATTTGACCTTTCAACGACCTTTCAATCCGTCGGGACTTCGGACTTCGCGATATCGTGAATCCTAATGCAAAGAGTTTGGGTCTTCACCCCATGAAACTCCAAAATGGTCAATGGAGTTTGACTCCATGTCGAAAATGCGCCACCTGTCCACCTGCCGATTCTGTGGCCCACACGATCCCTTTAGCCTTCGGGACTTCGTGTTTCGTGATTTTGCGAGTCTTGTTGCCAAAGTTTCGGGACTTCCACTCGCGAAAACCTGAAATAGAAGTTTACGGGTAAATCCAATGGCTCCTGTGGCTTGGATCTACGGTTCTACTTTTCCTGAGCTTAAACCTGTCAAAAACAATTTCCGTAACTCCTCTGCTCCTTCGTGAGATCTAACGGTTCACAGGACTTCGCAAATTCTCCATAGAGAATTTCGACCATCCGTTCTTTCCTTCTCAAGGACATCTGCAACTCTTTACCAAAGTGTTTTTCCATGGTGCTTAATCACCTGCGACCCAAATTGCAACGCCTTCTCACTGTTTCCAGTGCACAAACTTCCAGTGCTTCCTTCGATGACTTTAAAGGCTTTATCCTTCTCGAACCTTCTCCAACTCTGAGTCTTGAAGAAGACTCCTACATGCACTCCTTGCGGCAAATTCCCTAATTACTCCAAGGAATTGGAACCTGTCGACTCTGCGCACTCCTGCAGTAGCAGTCTCTCAATACTTTGCTCAAGTTCACAACTCTGAGACTTCACTCGGCCTGTGCACTCCTTGCACGGCTCCTGTGCCTAACTTCCCTTCTGAGTGAATGAGAAAAAAAGCTACTCTATCTGATCTTTCAGAGACAAACCTCTGAACTCTTTGTCAACGCACTCCTTGCGGACAATTCAACTGCACTCCTTGTAGGAACTCTTGCTTAGATAGAGAAACAATTGAAACTCATTCCTTTACTCTCTCTCTCTCAGATTTCAGACATTCAACAAGAAATAATTCATACATAGCATAAAAGCAAATGTACAATAGAAAGAGTAAAATAACCATGAGCACAACATTCAAAGATGCATACACAGAGAATATTTGAACACCATGAGTCTGAATCAAAACATTCTTGTATTAATCCAGAACATCTATACATGGAGTTCTTCTACACAGGTCTCTGCTTCTCCTCTCTATGCTCTATGCTCTCAATTGGCATAATCTCCTCTATTCTCCTCTTCTATGTTACAATTACACAATGGGGGTGTCTATATCCCGTTTCCCTCTCTCATTCTAAACTGTCTAATCTAGAATTCAATTCTACCTACTTGCATTAACTATCATAAATGCCTTCTACCTACTAAGGACGAGAGCAGATCGCTCAAGGTACGTTTACATTTTACAAGTGCTCTCCTTCTTAATTATCTCATTTAATATTGGTGCATTAACTTCAAGATAATTTCAAAATTTGCGTTGGGCGCTTGTCTAGCTGTCTTTTGCTTCCGCGCTGGCTCGCTTGAGATGCTCCTGCATCAGGGTTCCATCTTTGTCCTATTTTCCTTAGGGAAATGAATATACATAGGACATCCAAATATCCTTAGATGTCCTACCTTAGGTTTGATCCCTGAGAAGACCTCTTCAGGAGTCTTGTCCTTCAAAATAGCATGTGGACACTTGTTATGAATATACACAGCAGCGGAGGTAGCTTCTGCCCATAAAGAATTTCGCAGATCCTGGTCAAACATCATTGTTTTCGCTGCCTCACAAATAGTCCTGTTTTTCCTCTCAGCAACACCATTTTGCTGAGGGTTATATGGCACGGTCAACTGTCTCTTGATTCCTGTTGACTTGCAGAAATCCTCAAACTGAAGAGATTCAAATTCTCCTCCATTGACTATTCTAAGGATTTTGATGTGTTTCCTTGTCTGCTTTTCAATAAAGGCTTTATATTCTTTGAATTTATCAAATGTGTCACTTTTAGATTTAAGAAAATATATCCAACATTTTCTTGAGTAATCATCAATAAAAATGACATAATAAAAACCACCACTGAGTGAGAGAGATGACATGGGACCACATACATCATAATGAACCAGATCTAAGATGCTCTAAGCTCTATTGTCACTACTAGGAAATGATTTCTTTTTATTTTTACCTAGCATGCATCCCTTACAAATTTCATTTTTACTAAGAGAAATAGAGGGCATGCCACATACCATGTTCTGTAGATCTGGAAGAGATTTGTAATGAAGATGTCTAAGTCTTTTGTGCCACAACTCGCTGGAGCTAGTCGCATCATGAGCCAATGCCTGAACTGACTATCCTGACACGACATACAGTCCTCCACTATGAGTTCCAATGGGTTATGATGTACTTAAGTGGCTACCTTTAGCCCATAGTAGTGCCTTCTTGTCCTTGAGGATCAGCCAATATCCCCAGTCCTCAAGGGTTGCAACTGATAGTAGATTCTTCTTGAATCCTGGAACATATAATACTTCATCAACATGAAGTCTAGCCCCAGATTCCAATCTGAAGGAGATAGAGCCTACTCCCTCTATCTTGTAACATTTTTCATCCCCAAGCTCGACCTGCTCTACAAAAGATTTTGTCTTGAAATCTGAGAGGATCTCCTTGTACCCTGTCATGTGCTTTGATGCACCACTGTCTACTAACCAAGTTTTCGGCCCCATGGAAACTGAACTGGATAAAGAAGAAACCAAATAATATTCTATCCTATTTTCTTTCTCATTAGAAGGACTTTTCTGATTTCTTTTGGATTCATCATCCTCAGCAGTTGAGGCATGATGTTTCCCTTTCCTAGGATATTTCTTTCTAAACCAACAATCTTTAGAAAAATGACCCAACTTATTACAACTAAAGCATTTCATATTAGATGTATCAATATTCTTTCCTTTTAATCTACCTTTGGTGTTTGGCTTCCATTGAGAGCCTTTCTGGAAAGTGCCTTTCTTTTTTCCCTTGAATCTTGATGCTAAAGATGAGTTCTCTTCTTTTGTTGGCTCACTCCTGGTAGCTATGCGAATCTCCTCCTAGAGGAAATCATGCCATAACCTCTCAAACTTGGGATGAATCTCTCTCCCACTTACACCGCATAAGAAGGTCTCCCATGAAGCAGGAAGACCGTAAAAAATGGCCTGCACTAAATCATCATCATCCACTGTCACCCCTATGACCAAAATCTGATCTCTGATCTGAGCTATCCTGGAACAAAAAGATGCCACTGATTCAACTTTCTCCATTTTCAAATACTTAAGCTTTTTCTTAAGTGTACTCTTCTAAATTGGAGCCCGTTTCTCATATAGATTCACCAAGGTATCCATACAGTCCTTGGCAGTCATCAACGAAGTCATTGCAGGCATTATACTATCTTTGACTGAGTCAAAGATTATTTGCTTGGCCTTTGCTTGACTCTTCTTGAAGGTCATTCTTCCTAAATTATTCGTTGGTTCCTCAACCACCGTGGTCACATACTGCTCAAGATCATGCTCTTGCAATATATTTGTTATACAGAGCTTCCACACATTAAATTTGGTAGCTCCTTCGAGGCTATCTTCGGCCCTGACTAAAATTGAGGATGCGATTGTCCTCACAATGGAAACTTAATCAAGCTAGCTTGGATCTATGTGTACCTATTGCTGCACTTCAACATGTTTAACACACCCTAAGCTCTGATACCATGTTAAATTATGAGATTGATTTCTTATGCGGATTAATTCTTTTATTTTCTTCAATACTTTGATTCCAGCTTAATACACTTCAACAATTTCAAATCATAATCGAATATAAATAATTATGTAGATAAGTAAACATGCATATCAAAAACACATATACCATGGGGAAACCCTGTACAGGGAGAAAAACCCCAGCAAACAATCTTCCTTTATTGCATTAATAATGTAAGATCTCTTACAAATATCCACCATGAATGTACTTCTCTCAAAGAGCTTGCCAAGATGACTCTGACCTGACAAATACTTACAAGACCTTGCTAAAATACACTTTTGATATGCTGCCTCTTTATCACTGATGTGCTCCTCTATTACTTCACCCTCAAACTGCATATGAAAACTCTGATTCAAAATTGTGTTGCAAAACTATGTTGCAGAATTGTGTTGTGAAACTGTGTTGAGGAGAGGGTTCGACCTCTTCTTATATAGGCTGAAGAGGGGAAGAGGAGAAGCTCGAGATAGTAACTTGATTGCATGCATTAGTCATAACTTAGCTTCATACTTTAGTTCCAACTTAGAACTAGACTTGAGATTGGTTACAACTCAGCATTACACTTTAGTTTGAACTTTAGAACTAGACTTGAGATTGGTTACAACTCAACATTACACTTTAGTTCGAACTTAGAACTAGACTTGAGACTGACATGCTTTAGTTCGAACTTAGAACTAGACTTAAGACTTTAGTTGCAACTCAACATTACACTTTAGTTCTAAGATAGAACTAGACTCAAGACTTTAGTTGCAACTCAACATTACACTTTAGTTCTAGACTCAAGACTTTAGTTGCAACTCAACACTACTAAAATAGAACTAGACTCAAGACTTTAGTTGCAACTCAACATTACACTTTAGTTCTAAGATAGAACTGGACTCGAGACTTTAGTTACAACTCTTGACAAGGCAATTCGAAATTCTCTTCATGGTGGATAATGTTTACATGTGCCAACGCACTAGATCAATACAATTACATCATTTGCAATATTAGGAATATCGTTTGTTTCTAGCTCATAGGAATTTTACATTCAACCTAACTTTTGCTAGATATCTTGACTTTTGCTCATGGCTCACAAGGTTTGACTAGGCTCACAGAGGTTGTATGTTCCCCCTGACTTTTGCACTAGTCTATCTATGCTCACAGAGGTTATACGTTCCCCCTGACTTTTGCACTAGATTGCCTATGCTCACAGAGGTTGTACATTCCCCCTGAATTTTGCATTAGACTCACATAGCATCTCGTTCGTCCTAACTTTTGGTTTGACTCACAGAGGTTGTCCATTCCCCCTAGCTTTTGTCAATACTTCACAAGACTGGTTGATTTTCCAAATCTCCTTGGCTAGATTCAGGGTGGCCCATATGGCCTCTCATTGGAGAATGACTGTTGATGCTGACAAATTTAACATCCACTTGCTGGAACTTATCTCATTGAAGCCAATAAATTGGATGGCTCGAATTTCGTCAATTGGAAATTCAAAATGAAAACCTTGATGGAAGGTTATGGTGTATGGACAATCGCGAAAGGAGATGAAGCGTGACCTGATGTGTCTGCATGTGCGACAATGGAAGAAATCCAAGATTGGGATAGGAGGGAGAACAAAGCCAAGGTATTATTATGAATGTCTATGAAAGATAATATAATTTCTCAGATTAGAGATGCTAAGACTTTTAGAGAAACCTGGAAAGCACTTAAAGATTTGTATGAGACTAATAATACAAATCGTATTCTTTTTCTGAAGAGTAAATTGCTAAGTATTAAAATGGATATAAATGAGTCTGTTAGTACTTTTCTTGGGCAAATTAAAGACATGAAAGATAAATTGGGAGTTATAGGAGAAAATTGTTAAACATTGATCTTGTCACAATTTCCATAAATGGAATGCTAGAGAACTATCAAATGTTTATAACAATCCTTGCAGTGAGAGAGAAAGATCTTACCTTTGAGGAATTGACAGTTATATTGCTACAAGAGGAAGAGAGGTGCACGAATTTAAAGTCGAATTTGAAGCCTCAGAATTCAGACTTAGCACTATGGACAAAGAAGTTATCCCCTGAAGGGAAACTAGGAGGAGGAGGCAGAGGAGGAAATTCGTTTCAGAGGAAGTCATTTCCAAATCCAAATCAAGGTATGCCATCTAACAGAAATGAACCTAAGTGTTTCTATTGTGGTAGGACTAGGAATATTTCTAGAGAATGTTATAAGAAGAAAAATGATGAGGCTAGGCATAAAAATAACAAACATTCAGGACACTTTACAGAAGAAAACCCAAATTTTGATTCAAAAGATCTTAGACTATTTATGTCTAATGTTGCGTTGTCTGTTGAAACTGATAATGTTTATGAATGATTTGTGGATTCTGGAGCTTCAATTCACATAACATGTAACAATAATTGGTATATAAACTTTAAAGAAACACATAATGGTGCCCATATTTATCTTGGAGATGATCATTCTTATCAGATCAAGGGATCTGGAGATATTTCCGTAACACTGTTTAATGGTACTGTCAGACACATTGCAATGTTGTGTATGCCCTCAGATAAAGAAAAACTTGATTTATGTGTCCACAATTATAGATCAGAATTTGAAGGTCGAATTGTTCAAGACACATTGTATAGTTAAGGACTTGCAGGATCATTACATAACTATTGCCTCAGGAGTCAGAGTTGGAGGTATATACAAACTTGATTTCACCAACAAGAATCATCAAGCATTCACTTATGCAACTATGCCTACAAAAAAACTTTGGCACCAAAGATATGGTCACATTAATTATCATGATTTGTTGTTATTACAAAAACAAAGTATGGTTGAAGGATTCCCTATGTTGAAGAATGAGTATGCTGCTTGTGAAGGTTGTGCATTAGGAAATATGCACATATATGCATTCCCCTCTAATTCTGATAGGAGAAAGAAAGATGTATTAGAACTTATACATACTGATGTTTTTGGACCAATGCAGACAAGGTCCTTAGGTGGTGCTTATTTTTTTTTATTATTTATTGATGATTGCACAAGATACACATGGGTTTATTTCCTTAGGAAAAAGAGTGATGTTTTTTAATAGTTCAGGGAATTTAAAAACATGGTGGAGAAACAAACAAGAAAGTAAATCAAAATCCTCCACTCAAATCAAGGGGGAGAGTATAGATTAGGGAACTTCATCAAGTGTTACAAAGATCATGGAATAGTACAACAATTTACAGTACCCCACACTCCACAGCAGAACGGAGTTGCAGAAAGGAAAAACATAACCTTGGTGGAGTGTGCACGAAGTATGATGAAAGGTAAGAATCTTTCAATTTCCTTTTGGGCTGAGGCCATTAGCACTGTTTTTTATTTAAATAATAGAATTCCAACAAGGTGTCTTGATAAAAAAACTCCTTTCAAAGCCTTGTATGATTCTAAACCATCAATTAATAATTTGAGGATATTTGGGTGTAAATCTTTTGCACATATTCCAAAGGAGAACATGAAGAAGCTTGATGCTAAAGCTATCAAATGTATTTTTATAGGGTACTATTCAGAAATTAAAGCATATAAATTGTTTGATCCGTCATCTCACAAAGTGTTTGTGAGTAGAGATGCAATTTTCCATGAGCAGATAGAAGGAAATAATGAAAACAATAGTCATGAAGGATGATATGTACTTCTTGAAGATGAAGAGGTCAAAGAAAAGAAGCACAAGAAGGAAAAGGCACCCAGTGACATGGATACATCCAGTGGTGAAGAAAAATCTTCACAAAACGGAGAAGAAGTCACCAGCCAATTGAGAAGATCTTCATGACAGGTTCATCCACCTGAAAAACATAAATATTATGCCTTGATGAGTAATATTTCAAATGACATAGAACCCATGAGTTTTAATGAAGCTAATGAACATGAAGAGTGGAGAAAAGCAATGGAGGAAGAATATGACTCTATAATGAAAAAAAAAATACTTGGGAATTGACTGAATTGCCTAAAGATAAAAATCCCATAGGATGTAAATGGATATACAAACCTAAATTCAAAAAAGTTGGTAGTATAGATAAATATAAAGCCAAATTGGTGGAAAAAGGGTATTCACAGAAGGAGGGCATTGATTATGCAGAAACATTTGCACCAGTAGCTAAATTAAATACTATAAGATTGTTAATTGCATTAGCTACACAGTACCATTGGAAGCTTCATCAATTAGATGTAAAATTTTCTTTTATGAATGGTGAGTTAAAGGAGGAGGTTTACCTTTCTCAACTAGAGGGGTTTGTGAAAAGTGACCAGGAACATTTAGTGTGTAAATTAAAGAAAGCATTGTATGGACTGAAACATGCACCTAGGTCATGGTATGAGAAGATAGATTCCTTCTTTCTTCAGCAGGGATTTATGAGGAGCAAAAGTGATCCAAATCTGTATACCAAGTTTGATGAAAAGGGGCATGTTGTATTTATTTCCTTATATGTTGATGATTTAATTATTATAGGAAATTCGAAAAAATTGATTACTCGAACTAAGAAGCAGATGTCACAGGTATTTGAAATGAAAGATCTATTGAGTTACATTACTGCCTAGCTCTTGAAGTTTGGAGTAATGATGTTCAAACCTTTATGTCTCAAGGTAAATATGTCAGAGAAGTACTTAAGAAGTTTAAAATGGATAAGTGCAAATTTTCTTATGTTACAATGCAACAAAACATGAAACTTTGTTGTGATGATGGTTCGAAGGAGGTAAATGGTACAATGTATAGACAAATGGTGGGAAGCTTGAACTATATCACTACAAGTAGACCTGACATAGCATATTATGTTAGTGTGTTAAGTCAGTTTATAGAAAAAACTCTAGAAAACCATTGGAATGCAATGAAAGGGGTACTCTCAAAGGCACAATTGATTATGGTATTAAATATACTGATTCATTCAATGTTGCGCTGACAGGTTACTCAGATTCAGACTGGGTTGACAATCTGGATGATCAGAGATCTACTACAAGTTATGCCTTTGGCATTGGATCCAGGATTGTTTCATGGAGCAATAAGAAGCAACCTATTATATCTTTGTCATCCACTAAGGAATAATATAAAACATTGTGTGCAACAACTTGTGAAGTTGTTTGGTTGAGAAGACTACTTCAAGATGTTTGAGAAGAACAAAGGAAAGCTACGTTAATCAAATGTGATAACCAAAGCTCAATCAAGTTGGCAAATAATCTAGTTTACCATTCAAGGAAAAAATGTGGTGATACTCAGTTTCATTTTGTTCGAGAAAAGATGTAGACTATTGATATTGCTTTAATGTATTGTAATACTAGTGAAAATGTTGCTGATATTTTCATTAAGCCTCTTGGGAAGAAAAAATTTGAACTGTTTAGGGAGATGTTAGGTGTGGATGTTAATCTTTTCTCCATTAAAGGGGAAACCTAGAAATAATGAAGATTAATTAATAATGGAGACTCCTCTAAACCGAATAATGGTTCCAACTGTCTATATAATATACTCCTCATTTAATTTAATAAAAATGCAGTATGGCTTTGCTCTAATGACCTCCAGATGGTGCCTCTCCTGAAAGCATCGATTCCTTTCTACTCTTCCTATTTTCAAATAACTTTATCCATATTTTTGGAAAAAACAATTAGCAAAAAATAAAACAATTTGAATGCCCATAGTCAATACCCGTTACATCTATTACATCTAGATGTTTTTGGTGATCATCATGGAACACCATGCACTAAAGTTATCCTTCACACTATGGTACAAGTCACTATCTCCTTTTATATCAAGGTTCATATGTGCCATTGGGTTGCTTCAATGAATATATATGTGGATCAACTTGAATGAACAAATGTCTAAACTAAATAAATAATCATAAAGGAATGAGTAAGCATGCACTTGGGATTACTAGAAGCAATCAACATCGGCCAATGCCGTACCAGCGCCGTGGTTTTGGGCGGTTAATGTGCAGTTATAAATTGAAAAGTTGCCTTACTATCCTATCCTATGAAGAGAAAGGACATTATTTTCTTTGAAAAGCTATCTTCACATTAAAAAATACAAGATAAGACGTTCACGTTGGAGAAAAATTAGGAAACCGGTGGCCACTAATATTTTTATAGGGTGGTAAATTCCTAAAGGTCAAAGACCTTGATAAACTAAATTCACGGGAACCTATGAAAGACACGGCACCATTAATTTAGGATACAAATTACAAAACGTGACTACAATCAGTTAACTGGTCTGTGCTGGTACGGAACCGACTTCCAATCTCTCGCAGGGAAATTGATAAAATAAATTCATGTGCAGCTATCAAAGCCATGACACCATTTATTCAGAATAGATATTGATAAAATAAATTCATGGGAAGCTATCAAAGACATGGCAAGCATTCATGGGAAGCATTTGTTTTCAATACTGCATTTTCACATCAGCTCAGTTTAGGTTTTCAGCAATTGACCATCCTTTGAAGCTCTGTGTTACAGCTCTGACTGGTATAGTCAAGATGTTGACCTGTATCGCAAGTTTATGGCAAAAATGGGAGCATGCAGAGGCCAAACTGAATGATAGAATGAACCAGACTTGGATTGGAAGGTACTTCAAACTTGAAGCTCGGAAGACATGCTTTACAAAAGAAGTTCGGGCTGGAACTGCCACTTTCCTTACCATGGCATATATTTTAGCAGTGAACGCGAGTATCTTGACCGACTCTGGGGGAACATGCACTGTTGCCGACTGTACAGAGGTATGCAATGTTCCTTCGGTATCTCCCCTTGACTGCCATGGTACATTTAAGGGCTCCAAAGGAAATTCTCTTGTTGAGCTAAAGCTAGTGAAGCCTGGACCTGACTGTAAGTTTCATCCAGTGAATCGTGGCTATGAACAATGCTTAGAACGTATCAAGAGAGATCTTATAGTGCCCACGGCTGCTTCGTCCATCATAGGATGTCTCATAATGGGCCTCTTAGCAAACCTGCCCTTGGCACTTGCACCGGGAATGGGAGCTAACGCCTATTTCGCCTACAATGTTGTGGGATTCCATGGCTCAGGGAATGTTTCGTATAAAAGTGCCCTTGCTACTGTCTTTGTAGAGGGCTGCCTGTTTTTCATCATTTCGGCTCTTGGTTTCAGAACGAAGCTCGCAAAGATGATACCGAAACCCGTACGCTTGTCATCTGCAGCTGGGATCGGACTGTTTCTTGCCTTCATAGGCCTTCAATCCGACCAAGGGATTGGTCTCGTGGGTTTCAGCCCTTCAACTCTCCTCACAATCTCTGCATGTCCCAGCCAATATAAGAGCCAGATAGCTCCTGTTAGAACAGTGAATGGAACCGTAGCTCTAATCCCCGGTGCAGCTGCTTCTGCTCAGATACTCTGCACCAGCCATCGCATGGAAAGCCCCACGTTCTGGCTAGGAATAGTGGGCTTCGTTATCATAAGTTATTGTTTGATGAAGAAAATAAAGGGAGCCATGATTTATGGGATTGTTTTTGTTACCTTGGTCTCCGGGATTAGAGGTACTCAGTTGACCTATTTCCCATACACTCTCCAAGGAAACCAGTCATTCGAATACTTTAAGAAGATCGCAGATGTTCATACAATTGAAAGTACTGCAGGAGCGTTCAGCTTTGCAGAATTTAGAAAAACTGAGCTCTGGGTTGCTCTCGTTACATTTCTCTACGTTGATTTGCTGGACACAACTGGAACGCTATATTCCATGGCTAAGTTTGCAGGATTTGTGGATGAGAAAGGCGAGTTTGAAGGCCAATATTTTGCATACATGAGCGATGCGGCTGCCATTGTTGTTGGTTCAGCCCTTGGGACGTCTCCTGTGACTGTGTTTATAGAGTCCTCGACCGGTATACGCGAGGGAGGTCGAACTGGTTTGACTGCAGTCAGTGTGGGATTTTATTTCTTTCTGGCACTGTTTTTCACTCCTCTTCTTGCAGCCATCCCGCCATGGGCGGTCGGGCCTCCTCTCATTCTGGTAGGTGTAATGATGATGAAAGCGGTTATGGATATTGAGTGGGAGAACATGCAGGAAGCGATCCCTGCTTTCATGACGATGGTGTTAATGCCTCTTACTTACTCCATTTCTTATGGATTGATTGCTGGTATTGGGACTTATATCGTTCTCCATTCCTGGGACCTGGTTGTATATGGGCAAACCCGTTTCAGTAAATACATGGAAAATTCCCAGAA
>ML782106.1:989781-1013145 GCA_009831015.1 Picea engelmannii | reverse complement strand
CTCTCCCTCACCAGTCCTTTATCCAGCAGATCCTGTACCTGCCTCTTGACCTCCTCGTTCTCCTGAGGTGTCAACCTGTACGCTGCCTTATTTGGCAAACTTGCTCCGGGTATGAGGTCAATGTGGTGACTCACACTCCGCATTGGTGGCAACGAACGAGGTAGTTCGTCCATGATGATATCAGTGAACTCTCCCAACAGTTCCTAAATCTCCTCTGGTAAGTCGTCCACTCTTGTGCTTGTCAGGACAATTCTCGGCTTCCTGACAACAAAGAATTGTGGATCTTCATTCTTCTCCAGCTCTGTGAGAAGCTCTTTTCCACTCATGAGAAGTATTGTACTGCTCACTTCCGACTCCACCTTCTTATCCTTCCCCGGAAACAAGGTATGTGATTTCCCATCCTTCTCCAAGGTATAGGTGTTCATCCTCCGATCATGAACAACATTTCTATTATACTGCCATGGTATCCCCAATAAAACATGACAGACATCCATGGGAATGACATCACACAGAATTTTATCTTTATAATCACCCGTTTTAAATTCAACCAGGCATTGCTTTGTAACTCTTACCTGGTGTCCTTTCTGCAGCCATGACACTTGGTATGGGCTCGGGTACCTGTGCGTCTCCAGCGCCAATTTCTCCACCATCTCGATTGAAACGAGATTATCGGTGCTCCCACTGTCCACTATGACCTTGCATTTCTAGCCCTTGGCCTTGCAAGTGGTCCGGAACAGTCTGCATCTTTGAGCCGTGTCCTCCACCTCTTTCTCAGGTTTCAAGAGAACTTTATGCACTGTCAGTGACTTCCCACTTCCAGTATATTCATCTTCAACATCAGGCCTCTGTGTCTCAACGACGTGAGCTTTTCCTCTGTCCATCTTCCTGTCTGGACAATCAACGGCTTTATGTCCGTCTTTCCCACACGTAAAACATGTGATAATTCCTCCACGACCTCTTCCTCTACCTCAAGTACGCGGAAAAGTATTGGCGTCAGCATATCCTCCTTGCTGATCATCTGGCTGCCTCCTCGGCTCAGAAATTTGTTGCCTCTGCTGTGAGGTTCCACCTCTTTCAGCTTTTCCCTGCGGCCTCTTCCAATCCTCCTTGGGCTTTTGAATTCTCTCCTGGGAAACTGCTTTGCCTCTGGGATGGCTTCTGCCTCGCCCTCGTTGTCCCTGCTTGCGGCTCAGCTTCTCCTCGGCTTTTAAAGCCATCTGGTAAGCATCTTCCACCGTTCGGATGGTCAACATGCTTAGCTCATCCTGAATGTCATACCTCAACCCATTCAGGTATCTTGCCACCTTTTCGTCATCACTCTCCCGATGACCAGCTCGAATATTGAGCCTGTAGAACTCCTCGGTGTACTCCTTCACCGTCATCATCTTCCGTCTCAGGTTCTGCATGCGCCTGAACAGAGTGATCTGGTAGTCTCTGGGGATGAATTTCGCTTTCATCTTAGCGATCATCCTGTCCCAGCTCTTTATCTTTTGTTTTCCTTTGGAAAGCCTATTCTCCTGCATCTCGTCCCACCATAAGGCTGCATGTCCTTTCAATTTAGTGACAACATGCCTCACCTTCTTGTCCTCTTCGATATCTTCGTAATCGAAGTAGGTGTCGAGTGCTCGGATCCAATCCAACAACTCTTCTGTGTTTAGACTCCCCTCATAAATGGGAATGTCCATTTTAGTCTTTGAGCTCATTCTGGCAATGGCTCTAATCAACCTCTTTGTCGAGGCATCTTCTGCAGAGACCTCTTCGGCATCGTGTCCAGCTTCCTCTTCTACCTCGGAGTCAGTAAACTCTGCTGCACCAGACCCACGCCTCTGGGTGGTCTCCATCTCCTCCATCCGGGCTTGGAGATCTCTCACCTCTCGTTCCATCTCTGCATTACCCGCTGGCCTACCCCTTCTTCGGGCATCCCTGTCCTCACGATCAGGAGGCTGCCTTTCTCTTCTGGGAGGCATGGCGGAATCCTCTTCTCTCTGCTACCTGAACAAAGAGAACTTCTGACCTGCTCTGATACCACTTGACGCGAACCTGCCCTTGACGACATGGCCGCTCTTACCCAGGACCTTCTCTAACTCTGGCCCTAAGAGTCAAAGTACTCTTCCACTCCACTCGGGAGTCCACTACCCACAGTAAGCTCCTTCGGCGATCTCCCTTTCGGAAATCGGGAAATCAGAATTCGCGATCTCGCGAATTCTGTGAGCGCAGTCACATGCAACTCAAAACCCCGAACCCCGATGGTCAACGGGTCAACCCTTTCGGATATCGGGATTTTCCCTATCGGGAAATCGGGAATGGCGATGTCATGTTTCACTGCCTTTTTCAAATCCCAAACCCCGAACTCCAAATTGACACCACCTGTCTCCCACTATGTCTTGTGATCCCACACTACCACATAACTCTTCCACTCGTGTGATCGGGGATCGCGGGATCGCGATTTCAACTGTCGTGAGTCCTTTGCCTTGGAAAATCACGAATGCCGAAACCCCGATGACGCCTGTCAACATCCACGCTATCACCGTGGGACCCGTCACAATTCGGGACTTTGCTGGTCCTTTGTGATCCCTTTGACTTTGGAAATGCTGAAGTGCCAAATCTCGACTCCCTGGGATCTCGTGACACCTGTCCCATTTCTGATCAACGGCTCCCATCAACTCGGGAAATCGTGATTCGCGATTTGACAAGTCACAAAACACTTACCTCACCAAACGCCGAACCCCAAACCCCGATGGGCTGAGATCCGATGGCCAGTTCCCTCCTGCACCTTTAGACAACTCCTGCGCAACTCTTTCCCGATCGGACGGTCAGCAGGATCTCGTGATTCTCCTCCACGAACTTTGACCGTCGTTTTTCTTCTTTGGAAAACTCCTCCGTTTCAAAGTGCTTCCGGTTCAAATCCTTACTGGGTCTGCTCCAATGCGTTCTCCACGGAACTATCCCTCCTGAGATTTTATTCTCTGACTCCTTCAGAGACCTTCCGCGCGCGTTTTACGTGCTCGACTTCCAACAGCTCTCAAAGTGTTGAAGTCATCCAGACCCTGCGCGTCCACAGAGACAGCAGTCCCTACCTTCCTTTGCTCAGACTCCCAGTTGAGGCTTCGACCTTGACCTGCACTTCACCTGCACGCTCTGTCAACCCAATTCAACTTCTGGGTGAGCAAGAATGAGAGTTTAACTGTATATCCTCCTCGACACACTCTATGCGGAGGAATTCAACTACACTCTATGCAGGAATCTCCTGGCTCAAACAGAGAAACAATTGAAACTTATTTCCTCATTCTCTCAGGTTTCGAACCTGCCATGCAATAACATATGAAGCATATAGAAGAAAGGCATAAAAAGAAGCAAGTATGCAACAACATAATATCAACAACACACAGAAAACAAACACATCCATGGAATTGAATCAAAGTCTTTCTTCTATTAATTCAATCTATACATGGGTGTTCTTCACAAGTTCTCTTCTTGCTCTTTCCTTCAGAATGCAGGAATGATAATACAATGATACAAAGGAGGGTGCCTATATTCCGTTTTCCCTCTCGAAAGTAAAACTGTCTAATCTACAGTTAATTCCTATCTAACAACATTAAAACTATTAAATGCCTTCCTGTCTATAATATAATACAAGTGCGCTCGGCTTTGAATGCCTTCATTTAAATGGCGGTGCAACAATACCAAGGTAGAATTCAAAATTGAAGTTTGTTGGCTTGTCCAGCTGTCTCTTCTTTCTCCTCGAGCTGGCTCGCTTGATGAGGTGTGGATGCTCCTGCATCACTCTGGTTTGCCAAAATGCACCTCTGTGTGCTCTAACCAAGAACACGCTCCAAATTCATGCTAAAACCTAACACATGTGCATAAACACAAAAACGTTCAAACTGTAGGATGGTTAGTGTGCACCCAGCCCCTAACCGCCAAGGCCACGGTCACAAGGGTCACCATGTGACCACGCGCTATCGAAAAAGGGCCCCGTTTACGATGGTGAATGAATGAATGACAAGTGGCGGGTAATTTTGTACAACTGTTGAAACCAAAACATAAACCCCGCGCGCTTCGTGTAGGTTCATATGGTGATACACATAAAACCGTGGACTCCATTTAAAATACAAACTCCTACACGCATATGGTGGTAGGGTCATATGGGTGGCGGTCATGTGAAACCGGAGGCCGACCTTTCAAAACATGCGCCAACTGTCACGGTCATGTGGTATTGAATATGACCGGAGATATGGTGTTGTAACCAAATCCAATATGAAACGTCGGTCATATGTAGTGGAGTGTGCGACCGGGGGCCAGGGCTAAGCCTCAACCTGGACCCCCGTGGCAACCCTTACACAAATCAAATTCAAATATTTTTTAAACCATATACATAACAAATAACATTGTGTGGTGTGTTGGCGGGGCGGACTTTGTTAAAGCTTGCACTACGGGAGGAGTTCCGGGGCTCGATTCCCACAGGCCCCATTATATTTTAAACAACCAACCAATTACAACAGTGCCACGTGGTAGCCCATGACTGGGCCACGTGGCACCACACCATTCGTCCATTAAATGCCACGTGTCGCATCGTGATTCAACCACAACTGCCAATAATTAAATGCCACATCACCAACTTCCATGTCATCATATGACCTCTGCCATGTCATCGTATAGCCTTTTCCACGTCAGCCTGTATGGACTGTATGAACTATACAGTCAGCACAATTTTATTTACATGTTTGGCGAATTGAACATATCATGATATCTTTCTCATCCGACGTCTGTTTGAACCCAAACGAGTTGCGTTGGGTTCATGATGACGAGGGCTACACACCCGTTTGTTTTTAGGCAATTCTGATAACTTTGATTTTTGAGCTAAAATTTGACCCCTAGTCCAGATTTTGATCACGCCTTCCCACTGAAAGGATTTTGGACCCAAAAAATCTTATGATTATCTGTCTGAGATTCAATACTCCTCTACTTTCACGTTCTATCAATTGATTATACTTGAAAAGTCTTTTTGACAATCACCTGGATACTTTGACATGCCTTGCACTGCAACTGACTATGTCCCTCAACCACTGTTCTCTGGCTACTGCTGACCCACTGTTCTCTTTGTGCTTGGAAGACTACCAAACTTCCCACTGAGAATCAAGTCCCTCTTGTGAACTCTTTGATGTCAACACAATCATCTCTCCAATGGCTGCAAAATCTTTCCTGCGACATCTTGTCAAAAGCCAAGAAAACCATTAATCTTGAAAATAAATTTGTACAAGACTGAAAATGATTCCAACAAAGTCTTTTTTATCTTCAAGAAAATGGTCACTTATTGTGCTTCATCAAAGCACATGGCGTTTTCCTGCATCTTGGTGTACTCAAAATCAACTTACAAGCCAACAAACACCATCGACTAAACACAAGTCGAAAAACATGATCGACACACATAGTCATCAAGACAACATCGACACAAGTCAAGACTCATTTGAAACATATAGACCTTCCCAAACTGACAAGTCGACATTCATGATACAAAATCATATTATAATCATGAATCATTCATGATGAACTATCACCAGGTTCACTGCTTACACATACACAAAAACAAATGCATGTGCATAGCTCTTCAACTCTCCTTCAAGTACAAACATAAGTACATAAACCCAAAACATGTGGGTACATAAGAGATGAATATGAAAAATATATATGGCTGTAATAAGTGAACATCATACCCATCTTTTACATCCTCCTAGCGAAGTTGTGCAACAACAAGAATGCCTTCAAACGAATTGCATTCACATGCAACTTGCATCATACAAGTTGTGATAAACTGCTGCAACTTGTCATACTCTCAACATAAATGCATACATAAGTCTGAAATATGCATTTACAACAGAAATTGCAAGCCTTACTTTCTCAAGAAATCCAACCATTTCTTACCAAGCCAACTCAACGGTGACTTTTTCTGCTAAAAATCGTCCTCTTGTGAATCATCTTGATTCACATCAATGATGGAATCTCCTCTTCCATTCTTGCCAATCTCTTTATCCATCTGCTTCTTGTGTTGTGGATGAGTAGTTGGATGCAATGTCCAACATTGATCAATGAGATGACCTCGCTTCTGACAATGAGTGCAAATCTTTTGCATCCTCTTTTCACGTTGTCTTTGCTTGTAAAGTTTCCTAAAAGTGGTCAATCTTTTCCAACATTTTGAAACATGATGGTTATATAAACCACAATATGTACATGGACTTTTTCTTCCATTTTTACATACAAATTTATCATGCTTAACATAATCAAAAGTGACTAAATGATAAGAAAAATTATACCTTGAACATTCACCTTTATTGCCTCTTTGAGGAGGTGAATTTGAAGAGTTACAAGCTCTCCTTTGAAGACCAACAATAGTGCTCTTGTCCTCATCGTTGTCACAACTCTTTTGTTTCACACATTTGTATTCATATTGAACACAAGCTTTGTATGCTGGAGAGATTGAACTTTCAACAAAAGTTCTTGAACTTTCACCTTTATAGCCTTCTTGAGGAGGTGAACTTGAAACAAAGTTTGTTCTTGGAACTTTTTCCCTTGTCTCCTCAACTTTGGAATTTTCTCCATCTCTTCGTTCATATCCAAGACCACAATACTTGGGTCTCTCTTCAACAACAATAGGCTCAACAATGCCTTGTGCATGCTTACCCAAACCTCTACCTTCATAGCCCATTTTTAACAATAACTTGAACCCTAT
Source organism: Picea engelmannii (assembly GCA_009831015.1). NCBI lineage: Eukaryota > Viridiplantae > Streptophyta > Pinopsida > Pinales > Pinaceae > Picea > Picea engelmannii. The sequence continues at coordinate 1,006,418 of ML782106.1, read as the reverse complement.
TCCTCTTGTGTGATTTTCAAAAACACCAAAACATTCATCTTGAGAGGAATTAGAAGATAAACTAACATTACATACCTTATGTTCATGCAGGTACCTGGTAAGGGTTTCCTTTGCCTCATGGAGTCGAGTCTCCATCTCATGCAACTTTTCAAGAAGTTGGTCTTTCTCCTCCTTTATGGCTATCAACTGCTCTTCACGGGCAATGCTCTCCTTTCTATCTTCCCACATCTCTTTCACCACATCTCTCATGGTTAGTAATTCCTTCAACATCTCTTTGTCAAAAAACTTAGATAATGAAGATGTATGAGAACTATCAAGGTTTGAAGATTCCTCCATCCTTGCAAGATATCAAACTTCAACATCAAAACTTGCACAAATACCAACAGCTAAATCTCAAGCCATCAATGGCAAATACATGAGAAAAACAAATTATGCTCTGATACCACCTGATCTTAAAATAGAAGGCTGACTTGTTATGCTATGCAAGCACCCTCTACTTCATTAAAATAAACTTTACAGGACCTTGCTCCATGTGTTAAAATATGGAAGATAGATTATGTGCCAAGTTTATGCTTCTTCTTTTAAATGTTTATGTGTGAGGTCTTTGCAAGATTAAATAAGTTGTTTTCACAAATACAACAACAAATAATAACTTGCATCAAATAATAACCAACAAACACTCACAACAAGAACAACATGATAAAGGAGTTCACCCCTCTCTGGGCTACATCTCCTTGAGCCTCCATCAATGGACTTGGCTCTCTGGGATTAATTTTTCAAAGATTCTTTTACAATCTGCTGCTCAACTCCAATGTAAATAATGACTGTACCATTGAGATCAAAATACATAAAAACCCCAAAAATGACTAATAAAACTCTAAAAACGGATCATGGCTCATCCGGGCATGACCTCTTCTACATGTGGCCTTAAGCTTCCATGAGCTTCTCTTTGACAAAAACACCTATAAAAGTACTCAAATGGATCTCAAACATATCCCAAAGTGTTCAGAGCATAACAATTAGTCAAAAATGATTATTCAATCACAGAAAACAAACATACGCTCATCTGAGCATGACCTTAAACAATGAGGGCTTCAAGCTCCCTGGAGCTTCCTGAAACTTCAATGGTTAAAAACCTGCAAAAAAAGTCTTCAAATGGCTTTGAAAATAGCTCCAATGGATTCAGAATGTCCAAAAACCCCTAGCTAGGCTTTTACGACACCTCATTCGGCCAAAAAATGAAGAAGATAGGCCTCCTGCCAATCTCTTCCTTCAATCTTGCTGTCTCTGGTTCGCCAAAATGCACCTCTGTGTGATGTAACCAAGAACACGCTCCAAATTCGTGATAAAACCTAGTACACATGCATAACCACACAACCGTTCAAACTGTAGGATGGTTAGTGCGTGCCCAACCCCTAACCGCCAAGGCCACGGTCACAAGGGTCACCATGTGACCACGCGCCATCGAAAAATGGCCCCATTTACAATGGAGAATGAATGAATGACAAGTGGTGGGCCATTTTGTACAACCGTTGAAACCAAAATGTAAACCCCGTGCGCTCTATGTAGGGTCATATGGTGATACACATAAAACCGTGGACTCCATTTAAAATACAAACTCCCGCGCGCATATGGTGGCAAGGTCATATGGGCGGAGATCATGTGAAATCAGAGGCCGACCTTTCAAAATGCACGCCAACTGTCACAGTCATGTCGTATTGAATATGACTGGAGCTATGGTGTTGTAACTAAATCCAATCCCACGCACATATGAACCGTCAGTCATATGTAGTGGAGTGTGCGACCGGGGGCTGGAGCTAAGCCCCAACCCAGACCCCTGTGCCAACCCTTACACAAATCAAATTCAAATATTGTTTAAACCATATACATAACAAGTAACATCGTGTGGTGTGTTGACAGGGTGGACTTTGTTAAAGCTTTCACTGTGGGAGGAGGTCCAAGGTTCGATCCCCACAGACTCCATTATATTTTAAACAACCAACCAATTACAATGGTGCCACGTGGCAGCCCATGACTGGGCCATGTGGCACCACACCATTCGTCCATTAAATGCCACATGTTGCATCGTGATTCGACCACAACTACCAATAATTAAATGCCATGTCACCAACTGCCATGTCATCGTATGACCTCTACCACGTCATCGTACGACCTCTTTACGTCAACCTGTATGGACTGTACAGACTATACAGTCAGCACAATGTTTTTTACCTGTTTGGCGATTCGAATAGATCGTGATATATTTCTCATCCGACGTCCGTTTGAACCCAAGTGAGTTGTGTTGGGTTCGTGATGATGAGGGCTACATACTCGTTCATTTTGAGGCAATTCTGAGAACTTTGATTTTTGAGCTAAAATTTGACCCCTAGTCCATATTTTGATCACAAATTGATAAGAGTTGTCCAAGAGATGCACTTCCATCACCAAGACCTGCATGAATCATAAAAGATAAATTATTTATATGAGTAAATAATATATAAGCAAATAAACATTCATTTAGTTATGTAAAATACTCTAGAAAAAACTTAAGTGGTCGCATACCTTAATGGGATTCTCTTTGTTTCAAGAATAGGTTATTATCTACTGAACATGGCCAACCATGTGAAGGTGGAAGCTCATATGGCCCCTTCCCCCTGCCCCCCCCTCACATCGCTCTCAATTCCCCATACCCAACAAATTATTTTGTTTATATAGAAAACATATAGACATTCATCCATAACTAGGATAGTCATCAAAACATATGAACATATAAACATTGAAGCATATGAACATATAAACACTGATAAACATCCAAATACAAGTCATGAATTTATACATCTAATTTTTCTTTGATTTATGTTTTTTTACATTCATAAAATTGACAATTGGGGTATCATAATCATCCAAGGACATTGTATTTGGTGTGCTTTGTCCTTATATTGTTTGTGTTTCCATGCGCTCATGTACCATACTTTTGGTACATCGCTAAGAAGGGTGTCGAGGCATCTGTGTAGGGTCGTGAACTACAACAATGAAAATGATCATATCGATATGTTGAAATATAATTGAAATAACTAATTCATTATTTTGATTAACATTACACTATTGGTCTTCACCTGTTTGTGTAGCTGTGACAGTTGGTGCATTAATTTATTGTCCACTTGGTTCCTCTCCTAGTTCACCCTCCTAAGCTACATGCTCCTCAATTTTGAGAAGATAATATATAAGTATAAGTCAAGAAATAAATATCTACAATAACGGTAAATATTTCTAATTCTGAATCTTACATACCGGAATGGGTACTCTGCTCCCCACTATCATTGGGCATGTGCACCCTTGTATGACGTGGTGTCTACTGAATACCACTAGATTCATTGCTGCGGTAGCACTGTTGCTTGAAAATAAACATAAATACTTAGTTAAGGGTGATATAATAAAATATGAATAGACTTTACAAGCATGCTACTGCAGTTTCCTTATTCATTTTATTTACCTGCGTGGCTGGGGAGATTGGAGTATGGCCCAAGATTTTTCTATATTCAATCAGACTTTTAAAACCATGCTTGTAACCAAGATTTAGGTCCTCCTCGGTGGTAGCAGTGTCGAACATATTTAACTGCAATGCATAACACCATTAAAAATAGTAATAAAAAAAACATATATTTGTTTGCTACTGTCAAATAAATATTAACCACAATTAATCATTTAAATCTTACGATTTTGGATTTTAGTTTTCCATAGCCACCATGGCCTAGTTTATGTTGCCTGTGCTTTTCCACTCTGGCCTTGGTTTCTTTGGATGTGTCCGGTAGGCTACATATGGATTTTTTGAAAAACATTAGATATCGGAATTGTTACTTAAAATAGGAAAGAAAAACATAAATGATCATATTTCACTGATAATATGACATGTGTTGTGCCTTCCTTGAGAAGCTCATGGATGCCTTCCTTGTTTTTTAAACAAGTTCTCCTTTGCATCCTCTATTAGGGGCTTCCACTCTTTCTCTGAAACCATGGGAGGGCACTCATGCTTGAGGTCTAATTGCAATTTCTCCCTATACTCGGCCCTGGTATATTTTAAATTCTCGCCGACGAACTTTGTAACCACTTTCTTGTTGAAAGTGTTGCCGAACAAGTTTACCATGTGGTCTATTAAATCATCTTTCTTTTTTCTATCTTGGTCATTCCACCGTGTGCGAATGTGGGGCCAAACAACTCCAATTCTTTGTCATTTAATTTTCTATAGAAAACATTGTTTCCCGCAGAAACGTGTTATCCATTAATTTATAATAATCTCAACAAATGTCCATTTCAATTTCATGAAAAAAATGAATCAATTAATTAATAATTACATCCAATCTTCTTAATATTGATTGAAACACATGCGTCATCCACTAGAAAGGTGACATCTAGTGATCCGATGCTTTTAATTCGTTCTGCTCCATGTAGAATAATTTCCTCTCCATCTACAGTACTTTCCTCTCTAGAGTCATGTGGAGTCCCAAGCTCCAACTCATCATGCTCCGGCATGTCACGCTGGTCAAAATCATTGAGCTCATCAATGGATTCGAGGGGAACCTCAGGAGGCTCAAAAAGCCTCATTTTCACTTTACTATGTCGAGATTTTTGTTGCATTGAACCATCACTGCTACCTATAGCAGTTGAAGGATCGACAGGTTCCCGGTGCACGGGGTTTAAAAACTCCTATAAACAGAAAAAATTACTTTATCAGATCATATAAAAAATATAAAGCAAAAAAAGGATATAAAATTTTCATAGATGATAAAAATATGTGAAGATGCCCCTTACCCCAAAATTAGTTATTATATTTTGTAGCTCTACAATTCTTTCCCTATCCTCCTGTGCCAGGGGTCTTTTGCTAAAAAAACCTAGATATTCTATGTTAGCCTTCTTCAAGGCCTTTGTTACAGTTCTCATTGGCTAAGTGGAATAAATATTTCGTCCTCATCAATATCCTCAGTGGGAGCCTTCCCACATTGACCATGCCACAATACATTGATGAATAAAATTAATGAGATGAACTTTAACATTAACAAAATTTAGTTATTGTAGTCATAAGTTATTACTGTATTTAACAATTACCTACTAAGACAAAGGGGGTGCCTTTCCATGGTGACCCTAGAAAGATGTAGTGGGTGATTTTCGGACATGATCACCCTAGATAGAATTTGACACAATAAATCAATCAACAAAAGTTATGAAATTGACCTGTAACATTTAAAAAATGAAATATTGGAGTAATATCATAAAAAAATAATGAAATTTCATAAATTTAGTTGTTGTAGTCATAAGTTGTTACTGTATTTAACATTTACCTGCTGAGGCACAAGGGGTGCCTTTCCACGGTCACCCTGAACAGATGTAGCGAGTGATTTTTTGCCATGGTCACCCTGGAAAGAAGTTGACACAATAAATCAATCAACAAAAGTTTTGAAATTCACTTGTAACATTAAAACAATAAAATATTGCAGTAATATCAGAAAAAAATAATGAAATTTCATAAATTTAGTTGTTGTAGTCATAAGTTGTTACTGCATTTAACATTTACCCATTGAGGCACAGCGGGTGCCTTTCCACGGTCACCCTGAACATATGTAGCAGGTGATTTTCTGCCACAGACACCCTGGACATATGTACCAGGTGATATTCTGCCATGGACACCCTAGACAGAAGTTGACACAATAAATCAATCAACAAAAGTTATGAAATTCACCTGTAACATTAAAAAAATGAAATATTGTAGTAATATTAGAAAAAAAATAATGAAATTCTGAAATTTAGTTGTTGTAGTCATAAGTTGCTATTGTATTTAACATTTACTTGTTGAGGCACAGTGGGTGCCTTTCCACGGTCACCCTAGGCAGATGTAGCATGTGATATCTCACGATCACCCTGGATAGATGTTGACACAATAAATTAATCAACAAGAGTTATGAAAGTAATTGTAACATTAAAAAATGAAATATTGCAGTAATATCATAAAATAAATAATCAAAATGAAATATATGCAGTAAAAAATTGAAATATTGTAGCGATAAATTATAACAATGATTGATCAAAGGTTGACTTGAATGGTATGTAAGATATTTATCCCCATAGTCGCACCCCCTCCATCTATTGGATTTAAGTTGTAATCGATCAACAACTCTTCACCCGAAACTATTGTTTTTGTTGCACATACAAATATACGATTTCCTTCGCGTCCCTCATATATGAAATTTGGTTTCTTAGTTGTTTCCATTAGTCATGTACTATTTATAAAGTGCACAATGTTTCCAGTATCTTTTGGCCTTCCATTGATATACATAGTTTCCCCTTTATTTTGATTGTTATCTATTAGTTGTATATAATTTGCGACAACTTCGTATCTCCACATACTTCACATATATCGGACCAACATCAACCAGTGATTGTATTTGTATATTGGTCTGACATACTCCATCAATTCAGTTACAGTGCCATAGCCTAATTTTATGCCATCCATAGAAAATAATCCCAATCCATGTAAGGACGAAGGACCAATGCGATACATCCTCCCACTGATGAAAAATTTGTTTGCACTTCAGTTAGCTCCTTAGGTGCCTATCGTTGCACTAGATGTCTATACCTCAAGGGAAATTCAATGTCACCTATGCTCTTAGCATCATAATTACATGACGCTCCATTGGCAATAAAAAATTGCATGCGCATACAAAATCGTTTCCTTACCTTTTAAGTTCTAGTTGATCTAGAACCGATAGATCTAGTACAACACATCTCACTTTCAATCTCTCTTAGTATATCTTCATCATCACTCAAGGAAGATAGATCCGACAGATACCTATTTGGTGTTACCTACACTTGTTAAAACTCGAAGATAAGTTATCATGAGAATATAAGTTTGTGGTACCATGACAGTTGCATATAGTTGCATATAGTTGCATAAGTCGTATTGTTGCATAAAGTTGCATATAGTTTCATAGTTACATATAGTTGCATATAGTTGGATAAGTTGCATATTTGCATATAGTTTCATAGTTGCATATAGTTTCATAAGTTGCATATACTTGCATAAGTTTCATATAGTTGCAATGTAGTTGCATAAAGTTGCATATAGTTGCATAAGTTGCATTGTTTCATAAAGTTGCATAGTTGCATATAGTTGCATAAAAAATTGTCATATAGTTTCATATTTGCATATAGTTGCATTGTTGCATAAAGTTGCATGTTGCATAAAGTTGCATAAGTTCCATAAAGTTACATAAGTTGCATAAGTTGCATGTTGCATAAAGTAGCATAAATTTGCACAAGTTTCATGTTGCATAAGGTTGCATAAGTTGCATTGTTTGTCATAAGTTTCTTGGTCATATGTCTTTCTATGGTATATGCTTTCGCCAACACATTTAGGTCCCTCCCTTACCAGTTATGACCTCTCTTGGGCCTTGTGCACTAGTTGGGTCTTTTTTAGTACAACACGTCTCACTTTCAACCTCTCTTAGTATATATTGATCATCACTCGAGGAAGATAGATCCGATAGATACCTATTTGGTGGTACCTACACTCATTGAAACAAAAAGATAAGTTATCGTGCAAATATAAGTTTGTGGTACCAACACAATTGCATATAGTTGCATAAGTTGCATATAGTTGCAATACAGTTGCATATAGTTGCATAAGTTGCATTGTTACATAAAGTTGCATAAGTTGCGTTGTTGCATAAAGTTGCATATAGTTGCATAAGTTTCATATTTGCATATAGTTGCATAAGTTGCATATAGTTTCATATAGTTGCAATATAGTTGCATATAGTTTCATATAGTTGCATATAGTTGCATAGTTCCATATAGTTTCATAAGTTGCATATAGTTGCATAAAGTTGCATATAGTTGCATATAGCTGCACAAGTTCATATAGTTTCATAAGTTGCATTGTTGCATATAGTTTCATATAATTTCATATAGTTGCATAAGTTGCGTAAGTTCCAAGTTGAGAAATCAAGGGATTCCACCAACACTCATTTAAATTTGTTTTTAATTGCTTGTCAATACTTCTTTTAGTTTGTTGATATTGAGCTCGCACATGAGGTATTTTATATCTATGAGGATTTAGGATCATTTTTTCAAGCCTGAATTTGATGTGTAAATATTTATGAAGGTATTGGATCCCTTAATGACTCCTTAGTATTGCTGACGAGATGAAGAAGTTTTAAAATCACCAAGAAACCATGTAGGAAACTCAATGTTGCATAGAATAAGAGTTTATTTTTTTTTATGAGTAATGGAGAATTCACATTGTAGAATCTCCTTCAATATTTTTGTTGTTATCTCTATGAACCATTTTGTCAAGAAAAAATCTAAGTCGTTGACTTGAAGTACTTGTTGATTTCTCAATACATCATTTTTCCTCATGATAGATAAATCACTAAGTCAGGAGACCAAAATTCCTTTAAAAGTTAGTAATTGAACCTTCATCATTGAAGTAAGAAAAGAAAGGTGTCAATTTTTTTGTGTATTTGGATAATTTAGCCAAGAAAATGAAACTTTCTAGGTTGGGAGGCCAGTGAGTCTCCAAACCTAGTGACTGAACCTTCTTGAGCCTTAAGGTATATTATTTACCCCCAAAAAGAAAAATAACTTATTCAGTGAGGTTACTCGTTGTCCAAACTAGTTGATTGAGGTTATTGACCCTTGCACTCAACAAATTTCCTCCTTGGGGTAAATCACTCAGTTGTCCTTATGAGCTCTCTTGGGCCTTGTGCACTATTTGGGGTATTTTCTAGGTTGAGGGGCCTCCATTGGGTCCCCAAACTTCCCTAATCCATTAGTGTGTACTCTACAATGCATAAAATAAAACCGATTGTTGCGTAGTTGCATAAAGTTGCGTAAGTTGCATAAAGTTGCATAGTTGCATGTTGATTTATAAAGTTGGATAGTGATTTGGTGGTGTGTAGGAAGAGGCCTAACACCTTCAAAATGATCATTCTCCTCCAACTATCCAACTTTACAGTTGTGTAAATTGCATAAAGTTGCATAAGTTGCAAGTTGAGAAATCAAGGGATTCCATCAACACTCATTTAAATTTATTTTTAATCCCTTGCCAATACTTCTTTTAGTTTGTTGATATTGAGCTCGCACATGAGGTAGTTTATATCTATGAGGATTTAGGATCAATTTTTCAAGCCCGAATTTGATGTGTAAATATTTATGAAGGTATTGGATCCCTTCATGACTCCTTAGTACTATTGACAAGTTGAAGAAGTTTTGAAATCACCAAGAAACCATGCAGGAAACTCAATGTTGCATAGAATAAGATTTTTTTATTTTTTTGAGTAATGGAGAATTCACATTGTAAAATCTCCTTCAATATTTTTGTTGTTATCTCTATGAACCATTTTGTCAAGAAAACATCTAAGTCGTTAACTTGAAGGACTTGTTGATTTCCCAATCCATCACTTTTCCTCATGATAGATAAATCACTAAGTTAGGAGACCAAAAGTCCTTTCAAAGTTAGTAATTGAACCTTCATCATTGAAGTAAGAAAAGAAAGGTGTCAATTGTTTTGTATATTTGGATAATTTAGCCAAAAAAATGAAACTTTCTAGGTTGGGAGGCCAGTGAGTCTCCAAACCTAGTGACTAAACCTTCTTGAGCATTAAGGTATATGATTTAAACCAAAAAATAAAAATCACTTATTTAGTGAGGTTACTCGTTTTCCAAACCAACCGATTGAGGTTATTGACCCTTGCACTCAACAAATTTCCTCCTTGGGGAAAATCACTCGCTTTTCCTTATTTGTCCTTATGACCTCTCGTAGGCCTTGTGCACTAGTTGTTGTCTTTTATAGGTTCAGGAGCCTCCCTTGGGTCCCCAAACTTCTCTAATCGATTAGGGCGCACTTGTCATTACCAAGGGGTAAGTTAAAGTCAACATGGGTATTCATATTCTTCATTGACTAAAACAGCCTAACTCGATAGAAAGTTAGATATAGTACCTATTGATTCACATTGTATACAATCAAGGGTCCGTGAATTGGTCAAGGTGGAATGAGAATGGGTAAACCAAAGTGTTTCTATATTGACTTAGATATATGAACTATATCCATGATATAAGGACTCATTTGGAAAATGAGATATAGTTGAATGTTGCTAAGTCTTAGATAACTAGAACATCGAAGTTGGGATTTTATAAGGCCAATTGAATCTAACTAAGATTGAATGACATCACTGAGATTGTCAGTGATAGAGACAAACAATTAATTACATTAAGTTTACTTATAAATTATTCTTATTTTTATTGCTAATATAAAGATCTAAACATGGTTTTCAACATATGTTGTTCATTTTGATATCACTGGGACACATAGTGGTCATTTCTTAAAACTAAACCCACATCTTCATCGTCAAGAATCATGTGGAGTGTGCATGTGATTATGGGATCACCAAATTTGGTAAATGGAGCATCGAATAGGGGATCATGTGTTTCTACCATATGATGTTGTAATTTAACATGGTATCTCTGGATGGTCTTGACAAGTTTTGAGAGGGGTGCATGATCTTCCATCAATTTTACTGCCTTTTTATAAAACTCTAAAACCAAATTGATGAAGGCCTCAATTGCATCGTGAATAGTGGTTTTTTAAGGAATAGGTTCTTCTAACTACCTCATACACAAATCAAAACTACCTACCCTAGTCTCGATGCCCAAAAGTGCAACATCCATATTTTCAACTATTAGCTTATTTTTTAACATTAGTAATGTCATTGTAAGGTATTTCACTTTTTGTTTCCAATGTCCTTCAATTGGATTAGGATAATAGTTTAACTTCTTATCCTATAATAAAATTAGGTTTTCAATACAATATGAGAGCCAAGGTTTACCAAACCCTCTCTTCCTTGAAGTTTTAATGTAGTTTCAAAAATATTGGTTGGATACTAATAACTTTATCATGGAGGTATTAGGTTAGCATCCCTTCAGTTCCCTTAGGAACAATGGTTAGTTTTTCTTCATATAAAATACACAATCATCATATATAAACACAATGAATCAATAAGGCCTTAATGTTCACCTTTAATGACTTCAAATTCTAATTTTTATACGGTTTAGTGGAAAAAAATCAAGTTTCTCACCTTGTGCCTAATGAAAATAATATAAATGAGCTTTATCTACAACATCCAACAAATACAATTGTTCTCTTGGATACTAGTGGCTTTGTTTTGAATAGAGCTACTCACCATTCTTGGTGCCCTTGCATGTGCCCTCCATCTGCCCTCGACTCAGTGCCCTCCGTGTGCCCTTGCAGTGTATCTCCTCTATGTATCTCCTCCCTGGTAGTGTATCTCCTACAAAAAAGGGTTCACATCTTTCTAAAGTTTCATCAAGTCATCTTAATTTGATTTAAGGATTATTTTTCAAATTTAACTATTTAATTTCATTTCTTAATGTGCCAAAATTCCTTTGAAACCCTAACATAAGTGTAGTTGGATATTAATGAGAAATAATTTGTTTTGATTTTAAGTGATTACCATGACTTCCCCCACCATTTTATCCTATTCAAATTTGGTCCCTCAACATCCTTGATCTATGAGAAATAATTTTAATTATGTATGTATACATCTTATTTATAAGCAAGTATAGATGAATTTCTTTAAACTATGTCATTTATGAGGGTCAAAGTTATCCACATAATAGTGTCATGCTATGATAGCCATTATTAAGAAAGAGTTGGAATCTCTTACAATGGGTGTAAATGTGAGCATGTTGGTTCTTCTTGCATACATTGGGAGCTTAGTCATTACATTTGGTGTTTTGTTTTAAAAAAATCCAAATTTGTTGAATCTCAATTTCAAGCATTGGCAATTAAATTTGCTAAATTCCTTGAATTTAATTGCCAAATATCTTATTCATATGCAAAATTCAAATAAAGAGAGTTTAATCTATTGTTTAATATAATCATTTTTTTATACTTCTAGACTTTATACTGCTCCAAGAAACAAAATTTTGATAACATGGATTGAGTAGAAGAATTTTCTTTAAATAATCTACTATGTTGGTGGAAAATTTCTAAAACATTGCAAGTTCTTTCAAATAACATTATGGAATTCACTTTCCATGCATGATGAGAAAACCATATGTCAATACATGAACCTTTTACATTGGGTTGTCTCCAATTTAACTACATTTTGGTTCAACTCCAACTAGACGATTCCCAAAACATTGAAGAATCTTAGAGGATTTTTGGGTTTGACAGGTTACTACCGCAAGTTTGTTTGACAATATGGAAGAATAGAAACACATTTAATGACACTAACTAATAAGGTTGCATTTTCATGGACTCTAGAGGCAACTAAAGATTTTTCATAACTTAAAGAGGTGATGTGCAAAGCTCTTGTCTTGACCACTCCAAACTTCACAAAAAACTTTATTGTGGAATGTGATGCCTCGGGAAATGGAATTTGTGCTTTCCTAATGCAAGAAGGAAGGCCCCTGGATTTTGAAAGTCTACCACTCAAGGTAAAGGACTTACACAAACCCATTTATGATAAGGAAATGATGGCAATACTACATGCATTGAAGAAATGACGTCCTTACCTAATAGGTAGGCACTTCAAGGTAAAAAAAAATAAAGATAGTCTTAAATACTTCTTGGAACAAAGACTATCTTCAGAAGAACAACAAAAATGGGTAACCAAGATATTGGGTTATGATTTTGAAATTGTATATAAAAAAGGGAAGAAAAATGTTGTGGAAGATGCACTATCAAGGAAGGATGAAGATGTTGAGGCCTTTCTCTGTGCTATATCGATCATCCAACCCAATTGGATAATAGAAGCAAGGGATGAATGGAATAATGACGAAAAATTGTGGACTCTCATTCAAAGGATGTAACGAGATTCCAGTGCATCAGATACATTTACATGGAAAAATGATTCACTATGCTACAAAGATCGCTTATATTTATGTAAGAAATCCCAACTCAAACAAAAGGTACTATTGGAATTGCACACCTCTCCAGTATGAAGACACTTAGGATTTTTAAAAACATACCATAGGGTCAAGAAGGAATTTTTTTGGGATGGCCTTAAAAATGATGTTCAAAGGTTTGTGGCAGAATGCTTTGTTTTCCAACAAAATAAGCTGGAAACAATTAAGATCCCAGGTATTTTAAAACCATTATCCATCCCAAGTCAGCATTGGGAGGAGGTTTCCATGGATTTCATCACAGGGTTACCGAAGCCTGAAGGAAAGAGTGTCATCATGGTGATTGTTGATAAACTGAACAAGTACGCACACTTTTGTGCACTCTCTTAGCCCTTCAAAGATAGTACAGTCGCCACTGCATTCATGGAGATAATTCAAAAGATACATGGAAGACCAAAGATTATTGTAAGTGATAGAGATCCCATATTCATTGGACATTTTTGGACATAATTATTTTCTTGTTTGGGTACTCAATTGGCTCATAGCTCATCCTATCATCCTCAATCTGATGGACAAACTGAGATAGTGAGCAAATGTCTGGAAGGCTACCTTCATTGCTTTGTCTCTGATAAACAAACATAATGGTTCAAATGGTTACCCTTGGTAGAATGGTGGTATAACACTTCCTTTCATACTGCAACAAAAATGACACCATTTATGGCACTCTATGGATACCACCCTCCCATCACTTCTTCTCTAAAAGAAAAATCTAAGGTTCAAGCAGTGGAAGATCACATCGAGCATCAATAACAAGTTCTCCAAATATTAAAGGACAACCTGACCATGGCATAGAATTGTATGAAACAAAAAGCAGATCAACATCATAGTGAAAGAAGTTTTGAAGTAGGGGATTGGGTGTTTTTAAGACTACAACCATACAAACAGATGTCCCTCAAGCAAGCCAAGAATGATAATAAATTATCACCAAAGCACTATGGACCTTATAAGGTGTTGCAAAATATTGGTACTGTGACATACAAATTGGAGTTGCCTACATCTTCATAAATACACCTAGTTTTCCATGTTTCATGCTTAAAGAAGGTTATAGGTGACAATATCCCAGTTCAAACTATATTGCCAGAACTTGACGAGGAAGGAAAAATCATATTGGAGCCTGAAGCCATCACTGACACAAGAACTTGCCAGTTGAGGAATAGATCCATTTTAGAGTATCTCATTAAATGGAGGAAACTATCGGCTAAAGATTCCACTTGGGAATATGAGTATTTTATACAGAAGCATCCAGAGTTACTCAAGCGTTGCGGTCAACACTTGTCTCAAGGGGAAGGGAATTTTAAGCCCCAAATAGTGGCTCATTACCCCTTAATTGGGGCATATTATATTAGTAGTGTTATTTTATTTATGTTGGCTTTAGTCCATTAGCTGTAATTATACCTCCTAGTCTCCTATATATACAAGGGAGACATTTTCATTTTGAATCATCTTGTAATTGTGCATTTATGTGGGCATAAGGAGGTTACCCACTCGAAGAGGATTATTATCTGAATTTATCTCTTTTTTGAGGCGTTGATTACTTATTTTGAGGTTTTTCTATACTATATTGATATTTGGTTCTTAACATATGGTATCAGAGCTCAAGGTCTTGGGGTTTCACTGCTACATTTGAGACACCTTGGAATTTTCTCTATAACGTTGTTTCCACAATGTGTCAAAAGGAATGGATTGGTGGGTATTTAGTATACAAATCAAGGTATGTGGGGTTAAAATTTTAGCTCCTGAGGCCTTATACTTTTGGAGATACATCCTGTGCAATATAGGGTTCTGGAATCGTCCGGAACTGAGTCATTGCAAAATTTTCGCTATAAAATTGTTTCTGTAATGTTTCAGACCCTCAAATCTAGAGGCTATTTAGAGAAATTAGTAAGGTATCTTTCGTAAAATTTTCAACTTATGGGTCATCTCAAATTTGTAGATACACCCCGTGGAAGATAGGGTATCTGACTAGTCCTATTGACTAGTCTCAAGAAGGTGTTCCAGGTAAAACAATCATAACTTCTTCCTAGAGTATCCAAATTGAGGAATACCAGTTTCATTGGATAGTGGACATTCTGTAGTATTTCTGGTACATGTTTTAGAATTTTATATCAATTATTTTGTGCGGGGAAGGCTATACAAGTAAGATCTCCTGAAAAGGCCAAAAATCAACAAGTTGTGGGGAAGATACTATAAATTCTACTTGGAAAATCCAATTTTGATCAGACCTATGGCATTACAGAGAAGAAATATCAGAGAAGTACAAAAAATAAAGTTTCATACCCAGAAGGTATGAAACGTTGGATATACATTAGAGGAAATATTGTCTAGCAGAACCACCTCAAAATCAAGGTTCAAAAGTGATACTTGGCCAACATGCCACCCAAAAAGGGAAATTCTACACCAAATAAGCCTCCAGCAAATCCTACTTGGACTCTTGATGAAGGTTAAGAAATGTGTAGGGACATAATGATTTACAAAAGAATATAGTAACAAAAGATGAAGTACAAGAGATGGAAGCTAAGTTGGAGGCAAAGATGGATGGTTTCATGGAAGGATTGAAAAATTTCATAATAGAGAGGACACCTGAAAGTGAAAATGTATCCCATGAAATTCATGACGAGGACACAAGGAAGGTGAATCAATAATGGATAAACTCTAACTTTGGTTTGAAGACCAACCACGTTCCTAAGATTGATATGAGTAAGTTTGATGGTAAGGACCCTATCACATACATACTTCAAATGGAGCAATTTGTTGATCTACATAATGTGCCACATACACAAAAGGTATGAATTGCTTCTTTACATTTAGAACCCAATCAATTTGTATGGTATATATGGTTGTGTTCTCTCAAATCACTCGTCACTTGCACAATATTCACGGAAGAAATGATAACACATTATGAGGATACAAGGAGAAATACCTTCTTTAGCCAATTGATAAATATCAAGCAAAAGGGTTCAATTACAGAGCACATTGAGAACTTCCAAAGATTGAATATAAAGGTAACAGATATTTCAGATGAGCACGTGATTGATGTAATCATAGGAAATTTAAGAGATAACATTCAACATGAGGTTCACCTTTGGGAACCCAAATCATTGGAGAATGCATTTAGGGTGGCAAGAAATGTTGAAAGTAAAAATATGGCTATGGCTACTAGAAGGACCAATCCTAACATCTATAGAGAGAATAATGCTCCTGCTTCTAAAACACCTCAACCTACAAGGTTGACACCTCAACAATTGGAGGAAAGAAAATAAAAGGGTTTATTCTTTAATTGCGACAACAAGTACAGTAAGGGACATAAGTGTGGTGAGAAGAAATTATTCTACATAGATTGTGAACATGAAGAAGAACAAGAACATGAACAAGAACCATCCCAATATGAAAATGTAGAATTAATTTCGTCTGAAGATTTGAATCCCACGATATCGTGTAATGCATTGGCTAAATTAGCACTCCTCAAAACCTCAAGATAGAAGTATATATCAAAAAGAAAAAGGTAATAGTCCTAATTGATTCAGGGAGTACTCATAATTTAATTCACTATAAATTAGCCAAAGATCTCAATTGCTTTGTGTTAAGAACCAAACTTCAATATAGCATAGAAAAACCTCAAGAAAAGTACTCAACGCCTTGAAAAAGAGATAATATCAGAT
>ML782106.1:967326-981465 GCA_009831015.1 Picea engelmannii | reverse complement strand
ATGGTTCAAATGGTTACCCTTGGCAGAATGGTGGTATAACACTTCCTTTCATACTGCAACAAACATGACACCATTTATGGCACTCTATGGATACCACCCTCCTTCCATCACTTCTTCTCTAAAAGAAAAATCTAAGGTTCAAGTAGTAGAAGATCACATTGAGCATCAACAACAAGTTCTCCAAATATTAAAGGACATCTTGACCATGGAATAGAACCGTATGAATCAACAAGTAGATCAACATCATAGTGAAAGAAGTTTTGAAGTAGGGGATTAGGTGTTTTTAAGACTACAACCATACAAACAGATGTCCCTCAAGCAAGCCAAGAAGGATAATAAATTATCACCAAAGTAATATGGCCCTTATAAGGTGTTGCAAAAGATTGGTACTATCGCATACAAATTAGAGTTGTCTGCATCTTCATGAGTACACCCAGTTTTCCATGTTTCATGCTTAAAGAAGGTTATAGGTGACAAGATCCCCATTCAAAATATATTTCTAGAACTTGACGAGGAAGGAAAAATAATATTGGATCCTGAAGCCATCAGTGACACAAGAATTCACCAACTGAGGAATAGATCCATTTCAGAGTATCTCATTAACTCGAGGAAACTATCGGCTAAAGATTCCACTTGGGAAAATGAGTCTTTTATACAAAAGCATCCAGAGTTACTCAAGCATTGCAGACAACACTTGTCTCAAGGGGAGGGGCATGTTAAGCCTTAAATAGTGGCTCGCTACCCTTTAATTGGGGCATATTATATTAGTAATGTTATTTTATTTAAGTCGGCTTTAGGCCATTAGTTGTAATTACACCTCCTAGTCTCCTATATATACCAAGGAGACATTTTCATTTTGAATCATCTTGTAATTGTACATTTATGTGGGCATAAGGAGGTTTCCCCCTCAAAGAGGTTTATTATCTGTATTTATCTCTTTTTCAAGGCGTTGAGTACTTATTCTGAGGTTTTTCTATTCTATATTGATATTTGGTTCTTAACAGTAGTTCAGAAGGAATCACAAATGTGACACAAGCACACAACCCATCATTCCAACTATATACAAACATGCCCCCACCTATATGTGGTATGTATACACAATCAACCAAAAGTGCACAAGGTGTACATGGTTTTAGGTGACATCATGGGCATTGACGAACCAAGGATAGGCATAGCCCATTTTCATGGTTGAAAATTAATTAACTCCATAATTTCTACGCCCTCCATTTAACCACAAATAATTTCTATTGCCTATATAATTTCTACAAATTCATGGATTTCTTTGAACTATGGATAATTTCCATGTCAACAACAATGCATCCATTCAATGGGAACACTAAAACCCAACAAATCGATGACTCCACTAAATTAGGTTTTATGGTTTACATGATGAATTGATGATGGAAGAAAGTGGGTATGTGATGCAGACCTCCTTCTCCAGACCCACGGGTTGGGATCCGCATAGGATATTTACTTTTCGGCCCTTGAGAGATCGATTGGCTCTTTTATTTTCCTTTCGGGAAATCAACACCCACAACTAACCTTGAGGAAACTCCTCTTTTATTTCGGGATACCATATTTCGCGATTTCGCGAATCTCGTGGTCGAGCGTCTTACCTCTTCGACCTCTAAAACCTGAAATACTAATACTTGCCTTTTCCTGATGCCAATTTTGGATTTTTGGATTTCGCGAATTTGGGAGTTGTGATGACATGCAACTCTGCTCTCGACCCTTGGAGTCCCAAACTTTCGACTTCTGATTTACTGAAATGCAAATGTTTTGGTCCTTCATTCCTTTTCGTGGTTTCAGGATTTCAACCACTGAAAAAGAACTTCCACTATGTCCTCGAGGCTCTCGAAACTCTGAACTCCAAAATGCCGAAATTACGTCTCCTAAAATCATTTCGGACTTTCATGTACCATGAGTTTGATATGCTAAGGATTGAATACTCTACCACCTCCGTCTTCCGGTCTTCGAAGTCCCAAAATGTCGAAATGGTACTTCTCCTTGTTGCTGTCATGAACCTCGACGAGCAGTCTCCTATCCTTCCACGTGTTGCCTTCTCCTTGTTTTAGGTTTCCAGGTATCGAGAGTTTGGAACTCTCAAACCACCTTATGTCCTCGTAATCCCCGATTTTCCAAATTCTGTTGCTCCGAAACACTTATACTCTTGCCCACTCCTTCCACACACGAATACTTCTCTTCGCGTTTCGGGGGTTTGATCAACCAAGGATATTGCTTACAATTCAAACTTTCGAACCCTGAAATGATGAAATGATATGACATCCCAATAAGTCAAGATCAATGGTCCCTTATCCATCCTGCAGCTCCTGTAGATCCTATGGATCTCGCTATTTCGGGAGTTCTCCTTGGATAACCTCGACCGTTCAAATTCCTTCTTCAAGAACCTCTTCTCTAAATCACCTCAGCGATCCTCTTCACTTTGAATTGGGCTCTGCATGATGACCAAATCTCCTCTCCTTCTATTCAACACTTTGAAAGTGCTAACCCTCCTTAGCTTCCTTTCACAAACTCAAGTCTCTTAAAAGACTTCTGCACGCACTCCTTGCGACACTTCTTCAAATATTCCTAAATATTTGAATCTCTTGACTCTGTGCAACTCTGCAACAACAGTCCTTCAACCTCTCAGCCTTAGTCTATGTGTTCTAAGGTCTCGACCATCCTGTGCACACCTTGCACGGATTTTGTGCTTGTCTTGCACTTCAGTTTAAAATGAGAACAACAATATCCCTCCTAAGCTTTGAGAGATGAACTTTGAACCCGTCAACACACTCCTTGTAGACGCTTCACTGCACCCCTTGCAGGAACTCTGATTCAAGAAGAGAAACAATTGAAACTCATTTCCTTACTCTCTCAGACTTCAAACTCTTAACATGAAATCATACATACATAGCATAAAAGAACATGCACAATAGAAAGAGTAAAACAACCATAAGAATGACATTCAACATGTATACACAGAAAGCATTAGAACACCATGAGTCTGAATCAAAGATTCATATATATATTAATTTCAGAACTTCTGTACATGGGTTCTTTTACACATCTCTCTGCTTCTTCTCTTCTCTATGATCTATTGATACCATTGATCCTTGATAATGTTACAATGATACAAGAAGAGGGTGTCTATAGTCGGTTTTCCCTCTAGCTCCTAAAACTGTCTAATCTAGAATTTAAATCTACCTACTTTCATTAACCACACATAAATGCCTCTACACCTTACAGATGAGAGAAAATCGTTCAAGATCTGTTTACAATATGGAAGTACGCCCTTCTTAACTATTACATTAAAGTCTGCACATCCAACTTTCAAAATATTGCAAACAATTTTCAACATGTGTCAAAAATGTGATGGCGTTTGTCCCACGCTCACTTGTTGCTGGCGATGCTCCTGCATCATACTCCCTCGCTTGAAAATTTTCATGGACTCTTGTTCATGAGATCTTGCACTGTCTGTCCATGCTTCTAAATGTCTACTTCATTCTCCCAGCTAGCATCTTCAATTGGATGTCCCTTCCATTTGACTAAGTATTCAAAATACTCTTTTCTCCTAGTCCTCTTGTTGACTCTCTTGTCAAGTATACTCTCCATTTGTTTCTTTTTAGCTGTAGGCATTTGTTTAGTCCACTGAACCTCTATCTATCCACTGTCTTCTTCGGATTTGTAAGGGTACAAATCTGAGATGTTGAATATCGGTGAAATTTTGACCCCATCGGGTAATTCAATCTCGTATGCATTTTCACAAATTTCCTTATAATATTACATGGTCCAATCTTTTTCATTTTCAATTTGTTATATGTTCCCCTTGGGAACCTTTCCTTTCCCAAGTGTGCAAGAATCAATTCACCAACTTCGAACTGAAGTTGTCGCCTGTGTTGATCTTCTCTACGCTTATACTCCTGACTTGAATTCTGCAATCGCTCCTTCACTTGGTTGCCAAGTTCCTTCATTGCCT
Organism: Picea engelmannii; assembly: GCA_009831015.1. Taxonomy (NCBI): domain Eukaryota; kingdom Viridiplantae; phylum Streptophyta; class Pinopsida; order Pinales; family Pinaceae; genus Picea; species Picea engelmannii. The sequence continues at coordinate 977,489 of ML782106.1, read as the reverse complement.
CTGCAAAATTCTCTGCACTAGCACTTCTAGTTTCATTTTGTTCTGAGCCCTTCAATTCAGAAATTCCCTAGGTTGCATTCCATAAACAATCTGAAATGGACTCTGCCCTGTGCTTCTATTGATTGAATCATTATAAGTAGATTCCTCTTGTGGTAGAATGTGATCCCACTGACTATGGTGTTCAGTCACTAGGCTTCTCAGTAAATCTCCCAAGATTTTGTTCACAAATTCTGTTTGTCCATCTGTTTGAGGATGATAAGCTGAGCTAAAAGACAAACTTGTCCCCATCTTCTTCCATAAAGTCCTCCAGAAATGTTCGACGAACTTGGTGTCTCGATCTGAAACAATACTCCTTGGTAAGACGTGAAGTCTGACAACTTCTTTGAAAAATAGGTTCACGATATGAGTCGCGTCACTGGTTTTCTGACATGGTATAAAGTGTGCCATTTTAGAAAATCTTTCTACCACCACAAATATTGAATCAAACCCTCTTTGCGTCCTCGGAAACCCCAATATAAAATCCATGCTCACTACATCCCACAGTCTCTCTAGTATGGGTAATGGATGATATAACCCTCTATTCTATATTTTTCCATCGTTCGTCTGAATAATAATCCATCTTGGATCATATATTCAACCCATTGACTCCTGTCCCTGAGAATTGGATTCACAGATGCCTCATATGCCTCTTTGAAATTTGGATCATTTCTGTACATGTCTTTGAGGTTATCAAAACCCAAAGTTTTGACTCTAAATTCCTACATCAGCAAACATTTCTTGCTCAAAGCATCAACAACTTTGTTAGCAGTTCCAAAAATATGTTTAATTACAAAAGTAAAATTCTTCATGCATTCAACCCATTTTTCATGCTTTTGGTTCAATTTATCCTGTTGAGTCATGAATTGTAAGGCGTGATTATCACTGTACAAAACGAACTCTTTAGGAACCAAATAGTGCCTCCACTTCTTCAGCGCTTGTATGACCACATAAAACTCTTTGTCATATGTGGAGTACTTAACCTTTGCCTCATTCAGTTTCTCACTGAAGTATGCGACTGGCCTGTCATCTTGGCTCAAGACCACTCCAATTGCAAATATACTAGCGTTACATTTGATCTGAAATGTCTTGTTGAAATCTGGCAACACCAAAATTGGTTGTTCAAAAATTTTCCTTTTCAACAAATTGAAACTTTTCTCTGCTTCTTCCATCCAGTGAAAAGATTTATGTCTTTTCTTCACCGTGTCCATCATTGGTGCGCTAATTCCACTGAAATTTCTGATAAATTTCCTTTATAAACTAGCCGATCCATGAAAGCTTCAAACTTCAAAGATACTCTTCGGCGATGGCCAATTCTTAATCACCTCCACTTTATCTGGATCCATTTTCATCTTATTTGCAGAGATAAAAAATCCGAGGTAAATGAGATTTGTCTTCATGAATGATGATTTCTTCATATTTATCAACAACTTCTCTTGCTATAATCTCCTCATCACTGTAGCCAAATTCTTCAAGTGCTTTGTTTCTGTTCCATGGAAAATCAATATATCGTCGAGATATACGATGACAAATTTTCCTATAAACTCCTTCAAGAATTCATTCATCAACCTCATGAAATTACTAGGCACATTTGTTAAGACAAATGGCATAAAAAACCATTCATACAACCATTCATTTGTCTTGAATGTTGTCTTCCATTCATCACCTTCTCTCATACGAATTTGATGATAACCACTTTTCAAATCAATCTTTGAAAAAAAATTGGCTCCACTCAAAAAATCCATCAAATCATCCATCCTTGGCAATGGAAATATATACCTGATGGTAATCTTTTTAATTTCCCTTGAGTCTGTACACATCCTCCAACCTCCATCTTTCTTTGGACCGATCACTGTTGGAACAATGCATGGACTCAAGCTTTTTCTAACCAATCCCTTGTCAATTAAATCCTGGACCTGTCTCTTGACCTCTTCATTCTCCTGCGGTGTCAATTTGTATGCTTCTTTGTTTGGTAAACTAGCTCCAGGTACAAGATCAATATGATGACTCACACTTCTGATTGGTGGCAACAAACAAGGTAGTCCTTCCATGACTATATCAACAAACTCCTCCAACAACTTTTGGATTTCTTCTGGTAAATCATCCACCCTTGTACTTGTTAAAACAATCCAAGGTTCCCTCACCATGACAAATTGTGTTTCTTCCTTCTTCTTAATCTCTTTAAGAAGTTCCTTCCCACTCATGAGCAGTACAATGTTGCTTACCTCTGTTGTCACTTCTTTATCCTTTATTGGCAACAACATGTGAGTTCTTCCATTCTTCTCCAGGGTGTATGTGTTCTTTCTCCCATCATGAATCACATTCCTGTCATATTTCCACGGTCTACCCAACAATAGATGACAAACATCCATGGGAATGACATCACATAGTATTTCATCCCTATATCCTCCTATTTTAATCTCAACTAAACACTGTTTAGTGACATTTATCTGATGTCCTTTTTGTAGCCACAAAACTCTGTATGGGCTTGGATGTTCAATAGTCTCTAGCTCCATATTTTTTACCATCTCTGTAGAAATGAGATTATTTGTGCTACCATTGTCCACGATGGCCTTGCATACCCTATCTTTGGTCTTGCAAGCAGTGCGAAAAAATCTGTTCCTTTGGACTAAATTGTCTACCTCCTTCTCTGGCAATAAGAGAAATTTCCTCATCATCAGTGATATTTCACCTTCAGCATCTTATGCCTCAACACTCCGTCTCTGTGCTTCGACAATGTGAGTTTCACCTCCTTATTTCTTCTTATTTGGAAATTCATAAGACTTATGCCCATTCTTCCCACAGGTAAAGCATTTTATTTTGCCACCTCTGCCTCTTCCTCTTCCTCTGGTTTGAGGAAAAGTATTTATGTCTGCATACTGTCCTCTTTGTGAGATTCCACCTCTCTCAATTTGTGTTTGAGGTTTCTTTCACTCCTCCTTAAGTTTCTGATTTTTGTCTTGGACAATTGTTTTGCCTCTGGCTTGACTCCTACCTCACCCTCTTTGACTTTGCCTTCGGCTTAGCTTCTCTTCAGCCTTTAGAGCCATTTTATAAGCATCTTCCACCATTTATATGGTTATCATTCTCATCTCATCTTGGATGTCATATCTCAGACCATTCATATATCTGGCAACCTTTTCATCATCACTTTCGTGATGACTTGCCCTGATGTTTAGTCTGTATAAATCCTCAGTGTACTCCTTCACTGACATCAGCTTATGTCTCAAATTCTGCATCCTCCGAAACATAGTGATTTGATAATCCTTGGGTATGAATTTTGCCTTCATCTTCGAAACCATTCTATCCCAACTTTTGATTTTCTGCTTGCCTTTGCAACATCTGTCAGCATGTAGTTCATCCCGCCATAATGATGCATTCCCTTTAAGTCTTGTGACAGTATGTTTAACCTTCTTGTCTTCCTCAACATCCTCATATTCAAAATAATTATCCAGAGCTCTAATCCAGTATAGAAGCTCTTCAACATCTAGGTTTCCCTCATATACTAGAATGTCCATTTTTTCCTTGGCACCTATCCTTGCAACAACCCTGAATAGGAATTCTTCTATTGCATCTTCAGCTGCAACTTATTCTCCTCCATGTCTAGCTTCATCTTCACTTTCAGACTCACTAATATCTCCAGCACTGATTGCACGCCTCTGCGCTATTTCTATGGAATCCATTCTAGCACACATTTCACGCATGTCTCTTGCCCTTGGCGACTCGGGTAATTGCCTACCCCTCCTTCTTGGTATTTCCCTTTCCTCTGGTGGATCGGGTCTTTGTCTGTCTCTTCTTATTGGCAGCATGGCTGAAAATCTCTCTTGCTCCTTCTATCTGCAATATACAAACAAAGAAGGGATCTGATACCAAACTTGTGTGTATCAGAGTACTTCTTTTCCCTAGCTTACTCTGCCTAAGATATATAGAAAAAATCAAGCTCTGATACCAAACTTGATGCAGACCCGCAGGTTGGGATCCACACAAGATCTTTTCTTTTCGGCTCCTGAGAGCTCGATTGGATCTTTTATTTCCATTTCGGGAAATCAACACCCACAACTAACCTTGAGGAAACTCCTCTTTTATTTCGGGATACTGGATTTTGCGATTTCGCGAATCCCGTGGTCGAGCATATTACCTCTTCGACCTCCAAAACCCGAAATACTGATACTTTCCTTTTCCTGATGTCAATTTCGGCTTTTTGGCTTTCGCGGATTTGGGAGTTGCGATGACGTGCAACTCTGCTCTCGACCCTTGGAGTCCCGAACTTCCGACTTCTGGTTTACCGAAATGCAAATGTTCCAGTCCTTCCTTCCTTTTCACGATTTCAAAATTTCAACAACCAAAAAAGCGCTTCCACTATGTCCTCGGGGCTCTCAAAACTCCGAACCCCGAAATGTCAAAATTACATCTCCTAAAATCCTTTCGGATTTTCGTGTACCAAGAGTTTGATATGATAAGGATCGAATACTCTACCACCTCCGTCTTCTAGTCTCCGAAGTCTTGAAATGTCGAAATGGTACTTCTCCTCGCTACTTTCACGAACCTCGACGAGCAATCTCCTGTCCTTCCATGTGTTGTCTTCTCCTTGTTTCGGGTTTTCGCATATCGGGAGTTTGGAACTCTCGAACCACCTTATGTCCTCGTAATCCCCAATTTTCCAAATTCCGATGCTCTGAAACACTTATACTCTTCCCCACTCCTTCCACACATGAATACTTCTCTTTGTGTTTCAGGGGTTTGATCAGCCAAGGATTTGGCTTACACTTCGGACTTTCGAACCCCGAAATGTCGAAATGATCTGACATCCCAATAAGTCAAGATCAACGGTCCCTTATCCGTCTTGCAGCTACTATATATCCTATGGCTCTTTCTATTTCGGGAGTTCTCCTTGGAGAACCTCGACCATCCAAATTCCTTCTTCAAGAACCTCTTCTCTGAATCACCTCAGCGATCCTCTTCACTTTGACTTGGCCTCTGCACGATGACCAAAACTCCTCTCCTACTCTTCAACACTTTGAAAGTGCTATCCCTCCTTAGCTTCCTTTCACAAACTCAAGTCTCTTAAAAGACTTCTGCATGCACTCCTTGCGACACTTCTTCAAATATTCCTAAATATTTGAATCTCTTGACTTTGTGCAACTCTGCAACAACAACCTTCAACCTCTCAACCTTAGTCTATGTGTTCTAAGGTCTCCACCAGCCTATGCACACCTTGCACGACTTCTGTGCTTGTCTTGCACTTCAGTTGAAAATGAGAACAACAGTATCCCTCCTGAGATTTTATAGATGAACTCTGAACCTGTCAACACACTCCTTACAGACGCTTCACTGCACTCCTTGCAGGAACTCTAACTCAATAAGAGAAACAATTGAAACTCATTTCCTTACTCTCTCATACTTCAAACTCTTAACATGAAATCATACATACATATCATAAAAGTAAATGCACAACAGAAAGAGTAAAACTGCCATAAGCATGACATTCAACATGTATACACAGAAAGCATTAGAACACCATGAGTCTGAATCAAAGCTCCATATATATATTAATTTCAGAACTTCTGTACATGGGTTCTTCTAGACAACTCTCTTATTCTTCTCTTCTCTATGCTCTATTGATACCATTGATCATTGATAATGTTACAATGATACAAGATGAGGGTGTCTATAGTCGGTTTTCCCTCTAGGTCCTAAAACTGTCTAATCTAGAATTTAAATCTACCTACTTTCATTAACTACACATAAATGCTTCTACACCTTATAGATGAGAGCGAATCGCTCAATATCTATTTACAATATGGAAGTACTCCCTTCTTAACTATTACATTAAAGTCTGCACATCCAAATTTCAAAATATTGCAAACAATTTTCAACATGTGTCAAAAATGTGATGGCGTTTGTCCCACGCTCGCTTGCTACTGGTGATGCTCCTACATCAGTATGTGAGTCAAATTTAAGTCCAGAAACCCTCCCATATTGTTAAGGCATGCGAATAGTCTATCCATGTGAAATTTCAATGCATACATAAACAATTTGAAAAAATTTCAACGTTGGCCCCATTCATAGGTCACTGTTGCCCGTGTCTAGTCCTAGTACAATTTCCTTGTAACATTTGTATAAAATACTTGGAGAATGATAATTTTTAAGGTGTTAAGCCTCTTCCTACACACCATGGCTAGATCACCTCTCATTGACAGTCTGTGTATTGATCTCTTTTAATTTTGGGTTGTTATTATTTTCAATTGCACACACCTTTCAATATAGTCATATTTCAATTAATGTCTCTTGTTACTGTAGGGTTATAAAGCCTCATGATCCCAATTCCCATATGCCTCCAACCTTGTGTTCTAATGATCATTTGGTGACAAGTATCATGAAGGGTGATGACTAAGACTAGGTGTAACTTTCAATTCAAGGCTAGGAATGACCAGGCCCCCATCAAGTGAAGGAATAAAATTAAGAAGGTACATGTGTTGTCCCATTCTGTGTCAACAACAACACATCCATTCATTGGGAACACAAAAACATGACAAATCAATGACTCCACTAAATTAGGGTTTATAGATTACAGGATGAATTGATGATGGAAGAAAGTGGGTGTGTGAGTCAAATTTGAGTCTAGAAACCCTCCCATATCATTAAGGCATGTGAATAGTCTATCCATGTAAAATTTCAATGCATATAGAAACAATTTGAAAAAATTTCAACATTGGCCCCATTCACAGGTCACTGTTGCCCGTGTCTAGTCCTAGTACAATTTCCTTCTAAAATTTGTACAACATATTTGGAGAATGATAATTTTGAAGGTGCTAGGCTTGTTCCTACACACCACAACTAGATCACCTCTCATTGACAATTTGTGTATTGATCCCTTTTAGTTTTGGGTTGTTAGTATTTTCAATTGCACGCACCTTTCAATCTATTTAAAGTTCAATTAATGTCTCTTGTTACTGTAGGGTTATAAAGCCTCATCCTAATGGCCATATGCCTCCAAAATTGTGATCTAATGATCGTTTGGTGACAAGTGTCATGAAGGGTGATGACTAATACTAGGGGTAACTTTAAATTAAAGTCTAGGAATGACCAGGCCCACATCGAGTGCAGGAAGAAAATTAATAAGGTACATGTGTTGTCCCATTCCATGTCAACAACAACACATCCATTCATTGGGATGAAATACCTATATCATTGGTATGATTAGGCGTAATTACGTAGAGATTCTATTGGTTTCAAGAATAGTTCATTCTCTACTAAACATGGGAAACCACGTGAAGGTGGAAGCTCTAATTATGCCCCCCCCTCACATCACTCTCAATTTCCCCATAGTACCTAATTTGAAATTATAAGTAAATGTATTATATAATATATTATACAAGATAAAAACATATAAAGATCATATAAAAGATATAAACACATACCTCTTCTTTTCAACAATTAAATATCGGTCATCATCTTCTTCATCCAGCTCAACATCTGTATCAGGATCTAGTTTAGAATCGATATTGGTGAAAGGCTCATTCATATCAACATTATCATCAATGCCATTTTTGTTAATATGGTTATCGATATTGTCAATGAGATCGTCATCTCCTACATTTGGATGATCAAGTTCTTCAATTTCTGTGTCTGACGCATCAACTACATGAGCCACCTGCTCCTGATCTGCATAATCATGATATTCTTCCTCGTTATTATCTTCATCATTGACTACATGATTATACTTTACTGGTATTCTTCTTATATCATATCTAACAACGTATGACCAACCTGCTTTACCAGGTACCTCTAAGTAAAATACTTGCTCACATTGACTTGGACGAACACAATGCTCTATACCCAGTTCACATGCCTTTGTATTAACCATGGTAAATCCATTATCGTGCTCAATAATAGTTCTTTCAGGATCACGTTCATGCATCTGTAGCCTGTACCATTTAACCTCAAACAAAACTATTTTAAAGAAATTAAAATCACACTCAATTATATCCTCCAAATGCCCATAATACCTATTCTCAGTTTCTTCAGGATTTCTGTCACTTCTAGAGGCAATGTTGGTGACCTTAAACACTACAGCTATCCCACAATCCGATATTTTCATCTTATCATCCAACATTTTGATACAAAATTTATGACCATTACACCACATAGACTTGTGATGTTTCAACTGCAACATGGACAACAAGTAAAAAATACATTGCAAATTAATAAACCTCATATAGGACTTAGTAAATATATATTTCAAAATTTAAACAAACCAAATACATTGAAAAATTGGGAAATAACTAGGAAAATGTGGGTAAAAAATTTACTTGCGTGTCTATCTTTTAAACCAAAGTCTAAATCAATATCCCTTGATGTAATATCAGGAAATTGATCTCGATGACTATGCGTTGCTTTAATCATCTTACTCACCCCTTCCCATGATAACCTACCGAAGTATTCTTCAATATATTCTATCCAATGCTCCATCCAATCAAGGTTGTTTGCAATGTATAAATGTAAAGCATCCCACTCTTGAGCAACTATATGATAAAATAACAATTTAATATCATTAATTAGCTATTGTTAATAAAGAAATAATTTAATATAGTTCAATATGCAGGAACAAAAAATGTAAAAAATCGTTATGGTAAAATAAAATTGGAAATATAAATGTGTAATATATTAAATCTATGCCAACATCTAATAATTACCTTTCACAATCCTCATTTTACCTTTCCACAATATGACCTCCCCTTCAAATTTGTTGATGGAGTCGAGATGCCAAATGCGAGGCACATTCATATTTTTTGCTAATTTAGGTAGATATTGACTAATATACAATACCATGCATTGATATACCATATATCCCTCAACCATAGAACCCTCTGGATGTGTTCTTTGTCTAACAAAATCCTTAGTGACTGTAACGCCCCTAAACTGATAAATGATTAAATATTATTAAGCAAGATTTAATTAAGAAAGAATTACAATTAATAAAATAACATTAATTGCAGACTGCATTCAATGATCTGATAAACCAATTTAAAAGACAGTCAGTAAAAATGGAGATAACAACAGAGTTACGTATGCACAGGGTTGCGTATGCAGGGTGCGGGAGCCCATAAATCCCGAGGCAATAAAATTTATTGGGGGACGCAGGTCAGAGGACGCGTGGAGGGGGTTGGTGGTAGAGTTATTGCGTGAGGCAGAAAGGAGGAATAAGGGACGGGAAGAGGGGGATGTGTAGTCCATTCGGCGGGGATGGATGTTGCGGGGCTGTGAGCTCAGGACCACTGTATTTGCCGGAAACAGAGAGATTATGCGCACTGTGATAATTGGCTGTGATCTATTGTGTTGGGTGAGCAGAGGGCCTCTGGACTCTGTGTTTTGCAATGAACTGTTGTATTCTGGGGTGAGCAGAGAGTTTTGCACCATGGTATCTACTGTGAGTAGCAAATTTCTGTACACTACTGTATTGGCTGTGAGCCTGTGGTATTTTGTGGACTGTTGGCTTGCTGTAAGCAAGGAACAGAGTGTTCTGAACTGTGGCTTGATCTAGGGAGGCACCGAGTTGCTGAAGGTTTTGGGCACGGAGGGCCAGGATATCCGTAGATATCCTGGAGCTAGGTAGTTTTCCTAGTTGGCAGGGAGGACAGTAGTTTTGGGCAGTTATTTGCTTGTTGTGGCAGGGTTAATCTGTGTATCAGCAGGAGCAGACGCAACAAGGCAGCAGAAATTAGCATCAGTATCAGGTATTTGTCAAGTTATGCATTTATCTCATTTTTACCAGAAAGTTATTACGCTGTGATAAATCTAAATTACCGAAATTGCTGTTGAGAAAATAAATATATGCTGTGAAATCATTATCTCCGTTTAGAAAATGAATTGTTTATGAAATTCAATTAATCCTTAGAATGATATGGGCACTACATATGGTATCAGAGCGTCTTAGTTCGAAATTTGGGGCCTAAGGGCCGAAACCTGGAGTGTTAACTCTAACCACGCTTAACCTGTAAGAGATACACGTTCAGTGGACTAATTGTGACTAATACATGATACAGTAGGGTATCCAAGCTATTGAGCACGGAAAAGAGAAGTCATAACTTAATTTTATTGAGCAATGTTGTTAATGAAGTTTCGGG
>ML782106.1:928623-946409 GCA_009831015.1 Picea engelmannii | reverse complement strand
TGATTAATAATTAAATAACCATTGACAATTATGGACAAATAATTAATGATAATTAATTTAGTTAATATTATATAGGAAACAATTATTGTTTGGCTAACATCTTAGGACAATCAGATTATCAATTTAATTATAATTAATAATCCTTTACATTTATTTAAGCAGGGTCGCTACAAAGACTGCTTTGATACCATTGATCCATATTTTATTAGAAGAACGAAATGAATAAAGATTATTAACATGTGCTTAACACAAAATAACATAGATACAGTAAAATTGGTTTTCTATTCAATAAGGAAATAAGCTGAAACTATAAAATGCAGCAGAAACAAGCTCACTGGAATGGTGGCGACTTATCTATGAGAAGAGATGTGACAACTGCACTCACTAGCAAGAAGATGGTTACAATGAGGCTCTTAAGGTATTTTTACAATAAATAGGAATTCCAAAAACCCTAGACATCCAAAAAGCCAACCCTAGGAGATGAAGCGCCAAAATTCATGTGGGCCCAGTTTGGGTAAGTTAGTACATCAACTTCCCAGGGTCGTAACTTTTGCATACGATCTTCGTTTTAGGCGTATGATGGCCTGTTGGAAAGGTATCAGAGAGGATATTCATTTTGGGGGCTCAATCATGCCTTTGGTTATCATTGAGAAGTTCTATCCCAAAAAACCTTCATTTAGGCCCTCAAAATGGCCCCGTAAGTTATAACTGCTAAAAATAGTAAATTGCCAAAATTGTCAGAAAACTGTTTTGAGCTAGTTGGAAAAGGTGGGTGGCCACCAATATCCACCTGGATAAAAAATTGAGAGAAATGAAATCACATATAAGAATACCATGTTATATGACTAACCTAACCTAATACTAGACTGAAAATATAACATTAATATGACATTAATGTTATATGTTATACTAGGCTAACCTAACATCATAAAAACACAAAAGTTAGAGAGCTAACAAGGTCTCTAAGGGATAGAATTGGACTTAAGAGGATTTTTTTTCCATAACTTTTTATTTCAAACATTAGTCCAATCGATAAAGTTGTTATGAGTTGGTGGTTTTGTAATAAGGATTAAATTTACATAAGTAATTGGCTCAAATTAATCTATATTGATAATGACATCTGTTTTTAATGTTTGAATTGACTTATTGATGGAGTGATTTTCCCTCTTCTTAAAATACTTCTTTAGAAAATATTTTTCTTGACATTTCACATGAATTTCCATAGAATATACTAACTAGATCCGAAAACCAATGACATGAAATATGGTACTACACATATAATATATTATCAGGGAAAAAGCAAGCTACATGAAATTTCGACATTTGAACTAAAATTTACAAGTTAAATGAGTACATTGATAAAAAAACATAATAACCTTGCAAGTTCAAAATCAGAGCTATGTAGATGGAGAATTGGATTTGTTCAACCGATGGGTGGTGGAAAAAATAATCAGTTCAAACAAAATCCACGAACAACGTCGCAACTATAGAAATTGTGTCACAAAGTCTCTTAAAGTCAGGTAAGGGTGTGTTTCCACCACTCGAACAATGGCCGGTCAACAAATGATGCGGTCTGTGTTGGGTGACCTTCTTAGTAGATGCTTTTTGAGATAGGCAAAATTTTCGTGGCAATAGCGACGAAGTTTTGTGGCAATAGCGATGAAAATCCTACCCAAGTTAAAAAACCTATTCTTGGCAATATGGATGAACTTTCATGGAAATATCAACGAAAATCCTGCCCTATTTAAAAAAAAACATGAAAATAATGAAAACGTGAAAAATTTCATGGAATAATCTGCCCATATGTATTAGTTTGTATATATATTTATAAATTAAAATAAAAGTTTTTTCCCTTAATTAGAAAATATAATTATAATTCTAAAACACATACTAATTTAGTAATTATAATTCTAATAAAAAGTTGTTTAAAAATTAATTTAAAGTAAAAGACACAGTGTATATACATTTCTAAATTAAATTAAAATTTCTCTCCGTTAACAAAAATTAAGGGTTCTCTCCCTTAACAAGTTTACAAGCAATTGTTTCCATCAAATTTGTCATTTATTAAACCATACATAATATAATGAACATTTTTGTTCTAATTGGAGAGGTTTTTATTTAGGTATTTAATTGTTTCCATCAAATTTGTCATTTATTAAATCATAGATTACATAATGAACATTGTTTTTCTAATTGGAGAGATTTTTATTTAGGTATTTAATACAAATTGTTAATCAATATTTAAATGAAAATAAATGGTCATTTACATTTATAAATTGGATTAAATGCTCTCTTTCTTAAAAAAAAAAATAATTTCTTTGTAAAACTTAACAAATACAAATAGAGATCATTTCAATTATATATATATATATATATATAATTTCAACGAGTTAAATAAAACATAACTTCAAAATCGATTTTGGATTAATAAGTAAAATTTAAACTAAGAATTTATGAATTTGTATTTCAAAAGTTTGAATTTTGAAATCTTAAAGTTCTAACTTTGATTTCGAAATTGTGAATTTTGATCATGAAATTGTCAATATTGAATCTTTATAATCTATATTTGGATTTTACTGTTATGAATTTATGAATTTATTTTCTAATATGAGTATAATATCAAAATCCAAGATTAATGTTAAATTTTCAACAATTTGTTTTTTATGTGCATGCATAATGTTTTTTTTAAAACAAAAAGAGATTATGGTATTTCTATTTAAAATATACAAAATTTACAGTGTGGGACCTCAGGAGGCTGCCACAAATATTGGAAACCAGACCTCTCGCCTTTGAACTTATCAAAATCATTATGGAAAGGATTATAAATATGTCACCTATTCAGATCATGGGGGGTGCCACAAAGTGGAAATCATCCAACAAAATACTAAGAACTGCATTATAGTGATAACCAAAACAAAATGGCCAGTGAACTGAGTGTTTCATAAAGAGGCACATGAAAAAAGGGAAAATTGGACCCCTACAATAACGATCATTAACTTCATGTTGAAGTCCTCATGTTTCTCCTTGGCTTTCATAAGCCTTTCATTATCAACTTTATGACTTTGGACATATTTCTAAAAAAAATTAATGGTCTCTACCATATTCATATTTCCTTCCTTTCCTTCTCCATGTCTATTTGAGTTTGTTCCTTCAATAACCATATGGACATCCATCCCTTTGATCTCATCTTCCAGTTTTTAATCCCGTTGTGTATCATTATCTAGATACATTATAATCTAAAATATTTTTTATATTTTTTTAATATATAATATTGTCGCTCCTAGTTTGACGTTTCCTTCAAATTGGGAGGAAACTTGTAGCCATTCTGGACACTTGTATCCATGTTCCTGCATTCCATAAACTCATACAACATAGATTATATTTCATCTCCATAATTCACAGGGATCCCTCCTTGAGGCTAGAAAACATTAGCCCGAAGTGGAGAGGTATTTTGCAAGGTGACATTGACACCTTCCCTAGTTACCTTTTAACTAGAAAATTTTGAGTGTTATCACTTGCACTCAAATTTCTTTCCCCCAAGCTAACCCTATCCAAGAAGCCTAGCTAGGGTCGTCATGGAATCTTGAGTAGGTTTGGCTTTGTGCTCGCTTTCCATTCAACACCTTGTGCTTCTGTTGGATTCCAGCCTCTCTTCATCGGGCTTGTCCACCACAACCAAGTTTTTTATGGTGCCCTTTGTCTCCTTGCTTGCCTTGGTTTCCTCCCTTTGCAATTTCGTGGTGGTATTTGTCCTTTCCTGAAATCTAATGCCAAATTTCTCTTTGTAGAAGACTTCAAATTTGGTCTCTAGTACCCAAATTTCTTGACATGTGGCTCACAACTATGATTTTTGATGGATCAAGGCTTGGGCCACCATAAATTTTGTCATCCATTATACCTCTGCTAGCCATAATAACTTGGTATCCCTAGTGTGATATTTCCCTGGTTCAGGGACCCATTCCTTTCCTCCTTCCATAATCTCTTCATTTGTTGTACTCTTCCTTTTCCTCCAGAATTTCTTTTGAACTCTACCCACTAATTCTTTCTCATCTACTGAGCAAAGGTTTTGATATCTTTCCCTGGCCCCTTTGGCTACCCTGGTCGCTCGATAATTGATTAAAGGAGGGATTCTTTTCGGGACACTCCATCCTCCTTTTCTTGGTTGCAAAGGTTTGGATGTCGGAGGAATAAAATTTTTACCAACCATGGTTTTGCGACACCCAACTTCCATCTTTATAGAGTTATCTTAGGACACTCTCGAAGGCAACTTGATAAAATAATCCTTGAGTGGGGAAAGAGATATTATCGCCCTTAACGACTGGTTGAGACCAATATTAGGGCTATGGCTCCCCTCACACTCCTTCTCCCTCTTAGAGAGTTGTTTCTTACTGTAACAATGAATCCAGTTGTGTAACTCAGAATGGTTTTGGTATGGAATTGCATCTGTCTGGGGATCAAATATCCTCCTCCTCTTACTTCCAGGGTCATTCTCTCATGTTGATTTGGCCCTGTACTTTATCCCTTTACTTCCATTATTTCCCCTACTGCACCAGATACTACGGGGTCTGGGTCGATCCCGTCTTTCTACAATTCCTCCTAGAGTGGCTGGGTACGGCTCGGTCTATCTTCCCCCATTGATCTTCTTCATGTTCCATATTTGGTTATTATGATGCCCTTTCATAAATTCCTTCCTTTATTTCCCATGATGGCAAGTGGGGTTCCATACCTCTCCATTGGTGTTCGACAAGACTTGTGTCTGGCTCTCCAAGTGGATCATGGTTACACCTGGGTTTCTAATAGCCCACTCAAGACATGTCCAATGCCATTTTTCCTATCAATTCATTGGGTGTGGAGATGGTTAAGGCATGTCATTTTATCCTTGAATTATCCCATACCCATGTCTCACCAATTCCATTGGGACTCTCTCTAGTCTTGATCCACTGACATGTTTGCTAGGTAGTCAAAAACTGTGTTGGCCCGATTCCTAACATGGCTTAGGATTATCCTCGATGTGCCTTATATTGTCACTTCCACCTATGCAATCCTAGGCGACAATATCCAATTTTTTGAGACTTTGTCTAGCGGGGATCCATTAATGATTTTTCCTAGTGCCTACACCAACAGTTTGGAATGACCTTCAATTATGATCGTTGTGTATCCCTGAACATTTTCCCATTACAATACTTCCAATAATCCCTCCATTTCTTCCCCATGGTTGGTTGTATGTCCCAGACGGACTGTATACAACCTTACTATCTCTCCCTGGGAATAAATAAAGATTCCTCTAGCCCCTCCCAATCCTAGGTTCCCCATGGATGCCCCTCAAAATTTAGTTTCAATAAGCCCTGAGGGGGGGGGACTCCCAAGTCGCTCCCCCCAGATGATGTTGAATTAGGTTGTTTGCATATGGGATTTGCAACTTTCCTTCTCTGGGGATCCAAATGGCTAACATAGATTTCTCATTCCTTTAAGCAATGAGGTCTTCTGATTTCCAAGGGATTTGGGCGATGGTATCCTGAATTTTGTTTATAATCCCTTCCCATAGAAGGTCCAGATATGGGGCCTGATTTATTAAGATTCTCCTATTCCTAGTATTCTAGATATTCCAAAGGAGGAGGCTTGGAAAAAGCTTCCATGCATGCTTCATAATTGGATTCTAGTATGGGTTTATTCTCTAGTATTCAATGGTCTTTGTGATGTCTTACATGTTGCATTCCTATATTTTGAAGAGTGAATCCCCTCTATCCCATAATTATAAAGCCAACAAGCAAAAATTGAGGAGATGGTTAAGGGTTTCTTCCGTCTGATTACATAGCAGACAGATCAACGGGCCTTCGAGCCCTCTCTTAGTCACCCTATCCTAATTAAAATATTTGTTTTTGGCAGTTAGACATAGGAAGGTGGAAAATTTCATCCATATATGGGGATTCAAGACCTTGGACCATAATGGGTTATCGGGATCGATTCCCAGACGCATGGCTTCTTTGTAGGATTCCTTGGTATGGAAGTTCCCATCATCCTTTCCCCCCCATCCGAGGATGTCCTGGGCCTTCCTGTTGGGGGGAGGTAATATTTTAGAACCTCCCTCATGACCTACATGGGGGGATTGTTCCATTCTATAGGAAAATCTATCGGTGGGATACAAGATTTTGAAGCCCCCAAGCCTTGATGAGGGTGATCCTCCCAGTATTGAGCAAATTTCATCTATACAACCCCTAACATATTTTCTTTGATTTTCTAAAGTCATTCATTTGAGCTTAGCATTGGCCTCTTCTCCCATGCATCTTCCCAAAAAAGGGTCGATTGACAATCATGCAGCTCCCAAAAACTCTTCTTTCAGACCAGCTATTTATTTTTCCAGGCGTAGTTCCAGATTAACGATCCTGGTATTTCTCGTTCTAGCTGACTCCAATCTTGAGGGGAATTGTCGTTGGCATATTTCCCTTTCCAAATCCTGACACATAGTGTTGTTGGGTTTTTATCCATCTCCAAAAAAAAATTGTAGCCAGTGATTGGCTCAAATTTTGGGGGTCTTTAAACCCTAAACCTCCTTAAGCCTTTGGTTTACACAATTTTTCCCAGGATACGAGGGCCCATTTTCTTTCTCTTTTCGGTCCTCCCCATAGGAATTTTCTCTATAGAACTCAAATTTTATGATAGATGTAATTGGGCGCTGCCAACATAGAGAAAAAATAAACTGACATATCCATTATGAACGATTTAACAAGAATAATTATTCCAGACAAGGTGAGGAATCTGTGTGTCCAACATTTTATCCTATTTTCTAGTTTGGTTAGGATTTCTTGTGTTATAGGAAAATCCCCCTGCGGATAGGTGGATTCCCTCTTGAACCCTAAATCTCTAAGATTAAGACAAAAATGTGCTAACTTTGGTCACTGACATCCCTTTAAACCTAGATAAACTAATCTATATAAAAGATGAAGAAGATGTACCTTTTTATGATGTTATCCTCCCCCGGTTCCAAGTTGAGCTCTGATCCACAAGCTCTTCAAGAGGTCCTCCAATCCAATCAAAGACAAAACATGCTTCCTATTCTACTATGATTAGTCTAAAACTAGATCTATCCATTAAAGACAAGTTCATGTAGGCATACACAATCTTGAAGGAAACAGGCCAAGAACATGTATTAATGAGAACTTGATAGCAATACTTACAGACATTTGATGTAGATGCAGGAGCCTCACCAATATCTCCTTGTCCAACCCCTTGCTCAAATGATCCACAAACAAAATGACAATGCTTCACTAATTATCTCCCTTATGATATCATAAGTTTGATGCCTTCAATGTCCTCCTCTCTCCCCATGAAGAGGCCTCCTTATATAGGCTTGGAGAGGCCTAACCACTTTAAATATTCTTGGGATATGTTGAGGATATTTCTCCATCAGTTATGGATATTCCCTAATATCTATCCTTGACCTGAGATTCGAATCCAACTAACTCCAGAGATGAGGGGTATTTTTCCCTGATTTTCCTCAACAGCCCAAGATTTCCTCAAACAAGCTAGCGCTCCCTCAGAATGGGGCACAAAGTGTGGCAACTCTCCCCCAAATGAGGGTAGAGAGAAATGGCACTCCCTAATAGTAGGTAGGGGAGCACTGGCCTTCAAAAATGACTTTTTCATGGTCTTTTTCATGGTAAAACATTTGTACTCTTTGTCATGTGATTTATCCTTTTTAAACCAATCTTTGAGGGTGTCTTTGAAGTGTCCTTGTGATGTCATTCGAGACACGACATAGGCAATATGACAGTATGATGTCTGCGACACTTGCGACACTTATGGCTAAAATGTGACACTTTTAACGCTTGTAATGATGACAATAGGTCATCATTGAAATGAGTAATTTTTATGTGTAACATATTGCCCCCCAAAGTGCAAAGTTGGAAGACGTGATGACTGAAGTACTTTGTAGAATTTTTGAGAAAGGGTATGGACTCGGAGAACCTGGTAGAAGCTACACACAACCATCAAACAAATATTATGATATGTTTCAAACCCAAGGCAATCATACCTATGCTTGGGTGATAAAGACTTGCAAGGTATGGCCGCCATAAAATACATTGTGGATCCATAATTGTATTAACAAAAAGGTATAGCTGCCCAAGAAAAAATGTGGATCTATACTTCCATGACATGAACTAATCGTAGTCACGAAAAATACACAGTGGATCTACGATATGACAAGACATAGCCACAGACCAATACAAAGTGGATCTATGTGATAATATATGTGTCAATATTCAAGAGAAACTCCATCGTAACCTGGGAAAAGTATATATCAGAGTGATCACTCAACCCAGGTTCTTCTTACCGATCCTGATGCAGTACAAGTGTAACCATGTGAATAGATGTCTTGATGTCAAACATGGCATAAACCACTTGATTACTGGTCAATGAGGTAAACTGTTAACAAGTGCGAGGGAAATCATCATTGATGTCAATGATTCCCAAGGTACCCTAGTACATTCCAGTGAATGTGAATAGATGAGATGAAGTCGAAAATTCATGGAATCATCCGATCAGGGGTCAATGATGTAAACCCATTGTCGGAAGCAAGGAGGCTTTCCATTGAGGCATGTAGGTCCCAAGGTAGTAACTGGTTTCTAAGTCTAGTTCTGGGATAATGTGTTGAAGTTGACAGGAATAGACTCATCATAGGAGGTCCTTGATGTATCCCCCATCAATGACATGAAATTGACACAGAGATGTAAATTGGTAGATCAAATGAACATGGATTGAAACGGGTATTGAAACAAGATATTTGTGATGGTTGACTCTCGAGGAAGATACTTCCCTTGAACACTGAGGCACAAAAACAAAAACATGACATGGACCAAAATATGATGATTCAATGGACACTGTGACTTTCATAGGGTGAACCAAAGGAGTAAAGAAACTCAAAGGATTGGTTCAGTGCAGAGGTTCAACGGATTAAAATGTATGCAAATACAAAGTGTCGTGTTCAAGGGCGACTGTAAGAGTTACTAGTGATGTTTTCAAAAAACTGCTTGGATTGCTTCCTTCAAAATTCCCCCCCATCCAGATAGATGAGTACCTCTTTTTATTTTTACGAGCTAGAGCAGGATAAGACATGCTCAATACAACTCACCTTCTATAAGTCCCTCTTCCTTTATTTAACGAATTGAAATAAGTAAGGGTTTGGTCCCATATGGGCCCTTTACTGTGTAATTTTTAACGAGTCAAGAGAAGAAAAACTCGGTGGTTTGTCATATTTAGAGAGTCTGAAAATAACTTAAGGATAACTCCAATGTTTACCTTTTTCGTAATGTTAGTCTCACGAGGCCAAAAAAGAGATAAATTATCACCCAAAATATGCCCTTTCAAACATTTTAACAAGTGGGAAAGGAAGCAAGATCACTCAACAATCTTTTCATGTTTAGAGAGTCTAAAAAGAGATTAAAGACGACTCCAGGGGGTTCATTTTTCGTGTATCCATGCGAGTCTGAAAAAGAGATAAAATTTTACTCGGTGTGTTCTCGTGTTTTTTCGAGCATGAGAAGGAACGAATATCATGCTCGTTAATGAGACAAGATAAAAATTGAAAAAAACTTCTCTGAAACCTACCAATAATGATAAAACTACACACCAAGGTATTAATAATGCCTCCAAAATATTTCTCAAAACCCAAAATAACTATGTTTTAGCAAATATAAAAGTTTATAATAGTAAAATAGGGTAAAAATGTCTTTTACCAATTCATTTGTGGAAAGATTTTTAGCAGTAGAGAAATTGAGATTTGGAGGGTGATTCTTGCCTTCATCGGTGTCGAAGCTATGGTCATCTATTTCTGTTTCTGTCTGGATCAAGTTGGTCCTCTTTTTTTTTCCTTCAATTTGTATGGTTTACATTTTAGTTTTGGGTAATAATTAGGCTTTAAAAATGATTCCCTGGGAGGTCTTAAGTGCCGAAAAGGCCTTGACGCTCTGCTAGAATGCTAGAGGGAGTGCTACCCAATTTTCTGATGCTCATCCAAGCCTAGTGAAAGGGAGCTAGCGCTTTGTTGAAGGAGTGAAGGAGTCACTTCCCAAAAAGCACAAAAATGCCCAAAACCTCGGCGCTCTTCTAAAAGGTTAGGGGGAGCATCTTACAAAAATGAGAACACCATGACGAGCCCTTTATAGGAGCGTTGGTGCTATGATCGGAGATTAAATGTAGTGTTGGCATCATAAACAAAGCAACAAATGATTTTTTAAGTTTTTATTGCCCAAATTTTTATCAATGTAACATGACTAATGATCTTTGATTGATGATGATTGTAGGTAAATTCGGCGAAAGTCATGATTGAGTGGAAAGAAAGAGAGCATGAGCTCAATTATGTGGCTGCCTTGAAAAGTCCCTGATCAAGGGCCTCATTGAGGAATTGTGGTCTCCTCAAGTTGTTTAAGATGCAAAAGATGAAGAAGGCAATTATCCTTCTTGAGTACATGATTAGGTTGTGGAGAATTGCGAAGCAGGGGTTCCAAATTGGGACATAGTTTCTTACCATCGAGTTGGAGGATGTGTATTTCCTGATGGGCCTCTCAAAGAGAGGGGCTCTTGTTATCTTATCTGGACAAAGGGAATTTCCCATGTTGGTAGAAGAGTACTTGGCAAATCATTGTGTCCTAGGATTGAGATTGGTGGTAGGTAGAATTGCAATAAAAGATGTCAGATATCTACCTCTTCGGTCTATTCTATTTGCCATCACAACTTTAGCAGGGATTACCATCTTGCACTTGGTTTTGAGATCGCAGGTGGATTATGGTTTGTAGTGTTTAGAGACGATTGTGTTTAACTGGAGTGAAACATTCCTTCAAAATGTGAAGGAGAATATTTCGAGATTTCGGACGGGGCAACAAAAGAAGATTTCACTTACAGTTTGACCGATGGGTGAATGACATATGGAATGTTGGAAAATTCTGTCTCCAAGTCTCGGAACGGAGCTATAGTTCATATTTACAGACGACTTCTTTTATTGGCTGAGACACCAGTTTATCGTTATAGAGGAATTCCCATATGCCAAAGTGGACTTTTGGGGGAGCATGGACTTGGTTCTTCCATATTGAATGGACTGGGATGTGTCAGGTGAGAAACCAAAACAATATTTTCAAGTGTTTTTTATTTTATTTTAAAGTTTATATTATTTTTGGGGTACCTAGAATTTTTTTTTAACAAATGTATCGTTTCATTGTGTAGATAGGGAAGCAACACGTCCGACAGATCTACCGGCACTGGGGCGCCGCGGGGATGATCAGATAGTAGTATATCATGAGGTAGCTACAGGGGGTCTTTGGGAGGTTGAGATAAACCTCTGTGGTCTCACGATGGGTGTCCCTTACTAAGACGAGTAGCCCATGTGGTAGTGTGCTTCTCAGAGCACAATGTGATGTAGGAGGACTAGGACCTCTTTGATGTTTTTTGTATAGTCTTTATGACGATGTTATGGGCATGAGGACCCAACATTTTTCCCTTCTATGTAATTTTTGATGTAATCAAACATTTTCTATCATGCCATATATATATACATATCCAAGGTTTTATGGTGCCAAATGGTGTTTTCAAATAATGATGTCTTTTTGTGATGCATTTAAATTATATGTGATGTATGATTTATTTCCTTTATGAAACCTCATCTATGTGCGAGATACTGGTCCATGATGTAATTGGATAATGAATCCGAAGTTGTATTAATTCCTCTTGGTATGTGTCTTTATTCGATAAAATCAAACATTCTTTCAAGACGACGAAGTCGTAGATGGAGACGCAATAGGATAGGATTGTGAATAGCGTAGATTCGATTAAGTTGATAGACAACAAGTTGAGAGTCTAGGTTAATTATCATACGAGGAGGCTTCAGTTAAAATTCTGATGATAGCATGATATTCTTCCATGTTCTTAGTTTCTGATCCTAAGAAAATACCTCCTGAACTCACCAACTCATCAGAGTGGTAAATGACCCAAGTTGTAGAAGCAATGTTTAGTGTGTGTCGACTAGCACCATCTTCAAACCCGACAAAGATAGGAAAGGAAGATGTCATCTACGCATGCAAACACAAGACAAAGTATAAGCGGCTAAGGAAAAACCCGTTCACGCAAGAGAAAAAGACACACCAAACTAAAAATATAATAGTGTACAAAGCACGCATGCTAGGTGTCCTATGCATAGTACTTCTTAAGGTAAATCCCATTTCTGGACTCACCCAGGGATATTCCATCGTAGTCAACTAGCTCATAGGAGGCTCTATGTAAAACACATTTCACGATGTAAGGACTATGCCACAGAGGTTCTATTTTGCCTGTCCCCAACTTATCATGAGCCTGGTCGTAAACGAGGACTAGGTCTCCTTTTACAAAAGTACGAGGATGGATGAATTTGTCGTAATTATTCTTGATTCGTTTTTTATACATGTCATTAATGAGAGTGACATCACGACGTGTTTCATCCAACGTGGTTAGGTGTAAGAAGCATTCTTCTTCAACAGAAGTGTGAGGTAGGAGTTCTACTTTGAGTTTCAACAAGGGAATTTCACACTCGATTGGAAAAACAACTTCTATGCCATATACTAACTAGAAAGGAGTGAATCCAGTAGCAGTTTTCACTGAAGTACAGTAATCCCAGAGAGTGGAGAAAATTTGTAGGTACCAAGATGTCTTGTTTTCCCCTACCATATGTTGAATCATGGTTTTAAAGACCTTGTTTATAGCTTCAACTTGTCCATTTTCTTGAGGATAGTACAGGGATGAGTTCTCATGGTGAAAACCCAACTTGGCATGCAACTCATTCATCATCTGGTTTTGAAACTTTGAACAATGATCAATGACAATGGCTTGTGGAACACCAAAGTGAGTGATGATGTGGTTGAAGAAGAAAAGAGCTGCAACATGACCATCATTCAGAAAGGTAGGCATAGCCTCAACCCATTTTGTGAAGTAATCAATGGCGACGATGATATAACCATCCCCCTGGCTGAGGTAGGCTTACACTGCATGAAATCAATGCCCCATTTGGAAAAGGGGATGATGGAAATATTGGGATGCAGTGGAGCAGGGTGGGTGTGTGTCGTTTTATGAAAAGCTTGGTAGGGTGGGAATTTTTTGACTGCCTTAATATAATATTTGAAAATAGAAGGCCAAAAGTAGTCGGTACATAAAATTTTCCGAGTTGTAGCCATCTTAGAAAGGTGACCGCCAGATACTCCAAGGTGACAGTCATTAAGAACGCGTTCAACCTCTTCATGAGTCAAACATCGTTGAAGGATAGTATCAATACCATGACGATACAATGTGTCACCAAAGATAATGTAGAGACGATAATTGTGATGAATACATCGATGTTCTTCACGAGAGATATCGGGCTGAAAACATTGAGTAAAGAATATCTAGGCTCAATGTCTTCATCAGCATGGGGAATATCGCAGATGAGCTCTGCAAACACCAAGGATTTCTTGGCTTTGGACTTAGCAAACTCAATATTGAATTCCTGAAGGATGACGATCCATTTGGAATATTTTCCCTCGAGAACTTGATGTGTCAGAATGTGATACATGGGGTTAGATTTCGTGATAACTATGGTGGTGCATAGAAAAATGTAATGATGAAATCTATGGACAACGATGATGGCTACCAGAGCCAACTTCTCAACATGTGAATATTAGAGCTCTAGACCGGATAGACTTTTTCTCAAATAATATATCACATGTTCTTCACCATTAAGGCCCTCTTGAACTAACACCATTGCAATAGTGGAAGTAGAGGCTGCTAAGTAAAGGATATAGTACTTTGTATAATTCAGAAGATGAAACAGAGGTGCATTGGTTAATTCTTTCTTAAGAGAAGAAAAATATCATTGAGAACTGTCATCCCAGATGAAAGGAGTGTCTTTCTGCAACAATCACATAAATCCTTTGGTAATCTTAGCATAGTTACAAATGAAACAACGAAGAAAGTTTGTTTTCCCCTGCAAACTTTGGACTTGTGTCAAATTATTAGGTGGAGGTAAAGCAAGGATAGCCTTAATTTTTAAAGGATCCACCCAAATCAAGTCCTTGGAAACAATGAAGCCAAGGATTCGAACCGATTCGACAACAAAGATACACTTGTGTGGGTTCAAATGAATGTGGTAGAACTGGCATCGAAGAAAAATAGCTCATAGATGACCAAACTGGTATGATAGATTGGATGAATGGGCAAGTAAATTGTCGAGGTAAGGTTCCACGATATGTTTGATATCGTGGAAAGCATATGACATGGCCCACTGGAATGTAGCACCAACATTTTTTAGGCCAAATGGTAGTTTCCGATAGGCGAAAGTTCCCCACGAGAAGATGAAGGTTGTCTTATGTTGATCAACGGGTAAAATGTCAATCTGCTTGTACTCTGAGAAACCATCCATGAAAGAGAAAATCACACTACCTGTGCAATTATCAATGATCTGGTCTATCAAGGGCGTAGGGTAGTTGTGTTTCGGACAAGCCTTATTGAGGTCCCTATAATCAACAAAGACACAAATGGTCCCTTGCTTATTAGTGACAAAAACAATAATCGAAACCCATTCCGTCAAAGAGACAAGATAGATGAAGCCAGATTTCAATAATTTCTGAACTTTTATCTTAATAGTCGTGATATTCTTAGGATGGACCGGGTGGAGTTTATGTCAAACAGATTTTACACTTGGGTAAGTTTTGATCTCATGCACATTGATCGAAAGATCGATATTTGGAATTTCTTCATATCTCCAAGCGAAGACATCACATAATTCTTTAAATAAAGCGGTATAAGAAACCACTTTCTTGGGTGAAAAATTAGCACCAATATTAATATTTTCCACAACACCTTCCTTGATTTAAATGTCAATAATGACTGTAGAGGCAATGTTGCTTAAAATCCCCTCAGAAATAGTATCTTGTGTAAGTATGGGTGATTGTGGAAAGTCAACAACATCTCGGGGGGGGGGGAGATAGAGTGTATATATTCCTTCATTTCTTCAAGAGGTGGAAGAAAAGAGGATGGATGATGGTTATCATCTGATGGTACTTAATCATCAATGCTAAGAATTTCCATAATAGATTCGTCGGATGGAAATATTTGAGAAATGTAGTTAAAGGAAGACGTCAAGGAATTCAACCAAGATGGCATCGAGTAGGTTTCGAGTGCCAAGAGATGTTGGTCATCGGAGGAAGGAGAGGCTGATTGAATAGTAACGTATGAAGCTTTGGCCGGACTAAGTGGCATGGTGTCACCTAGTGCATTGAACTCTAGAGGACTAGGTACAATCCAGGGATCAGATGATTCCAAAGACTGATAATTCGTAGTTAAAATCATATTGACTGTGGAAATATGATGTGTGGTAGGAGGGAGTGGTGCAGGGAAGGTACCCATAAGGGTGGAATATTTTAACAATCCTACACCAACACTTTCATATGTGATCTTGTGATCTCCCAAGAAAGGAATATTGTTGGTAGCGGGAGCACAGGTGTCGGGTGTACATAAATCTATCTGATCAATAGTGACAATTTTTCCTTGATGAGGAAATTGTACACATCAAAACACTGACGAAGTGATGACAGTCATAGCATAAAGCGAACTTCTTCCTAGTAATAATTTGTAATCGAGGGGAGCATCAACCATAAAAAAAGATGGTTTTTCTACCCAACTGGATGGAGAGGGACTGCAAAATACCATGAGGATGAAAACCTCGCCCATTGAATGTGCACAACTTCATGGGGGATTTGTTAAGTGTGGTTGATTTTAAGCCTTTCCAACAGGATAAAGACATGGCACAAGTAGAGGCTCCCTCATCCAAGATAGTGCGATGAATTTGTTGATTGTGAACAACAACATCGATTTGAAAAGAAAGTTGGTGAGAGATTCGAGACTTAAAATTATCCAGGTTAAATGTGATATTTTTGGACAACTCAGGATCAAAAGTGCCAATAGCAGCAAAGAGATTTCTATGTTGAGTTGGGAAGTATTGTAGAACTTCTAACATAGACATAGAACATGGTGCTTGAGCCAAATATTCAACAATGTTGTAGTTTTTGGCAGCACATGAACTAGGATTAAAAGTAGATTTACGGATAGAGCTCTTGGTAGGGTGTAATATAGAGTCGAATGTAGGTTTCTCTATATGAAGCGATCCAGATGGAGGACTAACAGATGGAGGACTAACGGAGGATGGTGATGGATCCGATAAAGTACCGTTAGTGACCTTTCCTTTATTAGGTTTAGCTGGCGTGTCGTAGGTCATAGAGAGGGTGGTTAAATCAATCCCGTTAAACATATACATATGGGAACTTGTCAAGGCTTCATCATGAGAAGGGTCATTGGAACTGCCCCTTGGAGTGGGGGTTTGAGCAACCTTAGATTGTTGCTAAGGAAAAGGATGAGTAAGCATGGTGGGTTGGGAATTCCTCTTAAAAATTCTTTCCACTTCATCACGATGTGGGTAGTCTCAAGTGTAGTGAACGTCACCAAAAATAAGACATGGGAATTTCGGCTTCCACTGTGGTTTATTTTCGGTAGCAGGTGGTGGGTTTTGAGCTTTAGGTTGTTCGTTTTTGTTATTCTTCTTCGGTTTGTTCTTTGTCTTTTTCTTACCTCCAGATTGTTGTGAAGGGGCAGAGTGAACTGCATTCAACTTAGAGATTTGATATTGAGAGGAGGTAGAGGAGAGTGAGGTTGAACTAGGAGATGGTGCCGAAGCAGATCAATTTGTTGTTCCATTCGACTGGGAAGCATATTGGGTTTTGACAGAGCCGATAACTCCATATGCATGTGACGTGGATGAAGGTTTATATGGATCGGTAGTTGCACGGGTAGAATTTGGGATAAACTCATACAAAGTACCAGATTGTGAATAGACCAAATATAATTACTGAGCCTGATCAATGGCCTCTTCCTCGGTGACTATACCACCCATGGTGACATCATGAGAAATCGGGGGTAACAGTGATTTAGTAAACCATTCTGCAAATAACTGGTCAGGAATGATTGCTTTGATCAACCTCCGTCATCGTATTCATTCGTGAATATGATAAGACATATGCATAGAGTTGGTATGGTGAAGGGAGGTCAAAAGTTCAATACATGTATTGTAATGAATGGGTAGTTGAAAGTGCGTGAGAAAGGACATAGCAAGGGAGCTGAAATCTTGGAACGAACCACATGGAAGTTCAATATACCACTTGGCTATTGAGATCGTAAGTGTTCGCTGAATGATCCAGGTGGATATCGGGGTCCACCCACCTTTTCCAAATGGCTCAAAATAGTTTTCTGGCCATTTTGGCAATTTACTATTTTTAGCAGGTTTTAACTTTCGGGGCCATTTTGAGGGCCTAAATGAAGTTTTTTTGAGATCGAGGTTCTCAATGATATTCAAAGGCATTATTGAGCCCCCAAAATGAATCTCCTTGACGATACCTTTCCAACGAGCTATCACACGCCTAAAACAAAGATCGTATGCAAAAGTTACGACCCCGGGAAGTTGATGCACCAACTTACCCAAACGGGGCCCACATGACTTTTGGCGCTTCATCTCCTAGGGTTAGGTTTTTGGATGTCTAGGAATTTTGGCATTCTCTATTATTCTAAAAATGCCTCCAAAGCCTCATTGTAACCATCTTATTGCGAATGCGAGTAGCCGTCACATCTCTTCTCAGAGATAAGCTGCCACCATTCTAGCGAGTCTTTCACTCTATATTTTTACAGTCTCTGTACATTTATTTCATTAATAGAAATCGTGTATTACTGTATATCTGTGTTTATGG
>ML782106.1:893958-911783 GCA_009831015.1 Picea engelmannii | reverse complement strand
TATCAAGCTTTAATGAAGGAATTTGCGAAGGAGTTTTACCATGCCCATTCGGAAGATGTTTCGAACTGGTAGAAGAAGAAGAAGAAGAAGATGATGGAGGAGGAGAGGGTGGTGGAGAAGCACCATTCCCTCCATTTCCGCCTAGAGTTTTGTCACCGCCGCCTCCCTTATGCATTGAAGGGTTGCAGCCTTCACCCTGTGACATTATGTTCTGTTCCAACAAGATCTTCATCATATCTCTCAAATCCATGACAGCCTCTCTGAGATCTTCATTTTCAGCCGGAACACGTTCATGACTTTCTGCACGAGCCATTCTTGGTGAATGTCTCTCTGAAACTTGCGGTGAACGAATCTGCTTCCTCCTTGTCGGATAAGAACTTGGCTCCACAAGTTGACCTTCTCCTCTTGTGAGTTTCAACCTTGTGAGAATCAGAAACAAAACTTGCAAACAATCAAGTCTTCAAAACTAGTGCTCTGATACCAACTTGATCTAAAAATGAAGAAGACTTGAAAAACTTGAAACTTATTGCAAGTGAATGTTATGTGTTTAAAGAAAAAGGATCAGTTTGCAACACATAAAATTAAAGGATTACTTATGTAAATTACACATAGACAACAGCATAATCAATGAACATAAACACATAAGCACAACAATTGGTAAAGGATTTCACCCCTCTTATGGGCTACATCTCCTGGTCCAGCTTCCAATGGATCATTATTATTAATTGCTCAAAAGTGCTCAAAAAACATGTCTTACAATGCTCAAACTGACAAACCAACTGCTCCAATGGATTCCCAGCGTCCCAAAACCCTTGCCTGGGCTCTTTCGGCACCTCAATTGGTTGAAAAATGAAGAAGTTAGGCCTCCTGGAAGTCTCCCTCTTCAAGCTTGTTGTCTCTGCATCTACAAAACGCACCCCTCTTCAATGAACCTGGCTCACACACATTTTAAAGTGTATAAACCCAACACCGGGCACAACTGCACCAACGGTGCAAACCGTAGAATGGTTAAGGGTGCGCCAGCCCCTAACCGCCTCAGCACCTGGGCGTATGATAGCATATGACCTTGCGCTTGTCAAAAGGTGGTTAACCGTTACATAACCGTGTAACTCCCGTGCGCTCCAATTTATGGGCACATGGCAATACAAATATACAACCCCGCGACCGGGGACTCCACGCATTGTAAACCCCACGCACATTGATACATTATAATACACGGTTATGGTTATGTAAATTATAAACCCGTGCCAGACATTATAATACATGGTTATGGTCATATAGTATTGTAAATGACCACGGGCCGGGGCTAAGCCCCGGCCCGACCCCCCGCCCATTATTACATTATGCAAATTGAAATAATTTTAAACATATTTACATATCAAGTAACAACTAGCGGTGTAATGGTCGACCGGTTATGTGAAATCGTTGTGTGGAGGGAGGTCCGGGGGTCGAACCCCGCGGACTCCAACAATACTTTTATATAACAGTCATAAACCAAACAATGAGTGACACGTGGCACCTCCAGATTGGTCCATGTGTCCTCATTCCATTCGCCGTCCAATAGACACGTGTCGACTCCTGACTTGCCAACTGTCAACCAACCAATACCTGCCACATCACCAGTGTACGGTCATACGGCCTGTACGACCCTGCCACGTCAGACCGTATGGACTGTACGGACTCTACAGTTAGCACCAATTTTTTTGCATGTTTTCCTTGACGAACAGATCATGATATCTTCTCCATACGGAGTCCATTTGACAAAGTAAATATACCGCCGGAATCAAGAAGACGAGACGGATGCAATGGCATTGTTTTCGTCGCATTCCGAGCACTTTGAAATTTGAGCAAAATTTGATCCCCTGATCACATTGTGATCAAACAAGAAACATAAAGAAAACCAAATTTTCAAAAAGAAGAACAAAAAAATTCAAAACAAAAGAAAATTCCTAAAAAAATGACCTCAAATATCAAATGGAATGGTGCATGGACCTCTTAACTTCCTTACAAAAACCTTCATTCAATGAGATAAGTAAACAAGCATTGGATTGACTCCAAATCTCAGGGAATAAGAGTGACTCAAAGTAAGGAAGAATTATGTAAAAAATCCCAAAACAACATCATCAATTCTTAGAAATCAAAATGTTGGAGGCCAAAAACAAGGACACACTGAGATGGTAATAACCCTGAGTAGATGAAAAAGAAAAAACTAGACTCAGAGATCAACTCCCAAAATGATTTTTAGCAGAAAAAGGCCAGTTCTCTAGTGTCAAGGGTACCATAGCATTGCAACGGTCTATGGGATCCTAAAAGGGAGTTTCAACATTCTGGTGGTAGAGGTACAGGAGCACTAGGCTCTCATAAGACCAAAATATTGCCCGAAACTAAAAAAAACTCAGTAAATCTAGAAATTGAGTGTGTATGGAATGAATCCAAGGGCCAACAACACATATAAGAATCATATACACAGCATGAATAAGATCTAAATTAATAAAAGGCCAAAAACAAGACCAAGGAAGGAAACCAAAACTGAAAGGTTTGATTCCCCAGTGGAGTCGCCAATTTTTGTTACAGGAAACTCCCCCTGCGGACATGTGGATTCCCTCTTGAACCCTAAATATCTAAGATCAATACAGAAAGGTTATAACTTTGGTCACTGACATCCCTTTAATCCTAGATAAACTAATCTATAGAGAAGAGGCAGAAGATGTACCTTTTTACGATGTTTTTCCTTGCCCAGTTCCAAGTTGAGCTCCAATCCACAAGCTCTTGAACAGGTCCTGCAATCAAATCAAAGACAAAACATGCTTCCTATTATACTATGATTAGTCTGAAACTATATCTATCCATTAAATACAAGTTCATGTAGACATACAAAATCTTGAAGGAAACAAGCCAAGCACATGTATTAATGAGAACTTGATAGCAATACTTACAGACCTTTGATGTAGATGCAACAACCTCACCAAGCTCTCCTTGTCCAACCCCTTTCTCAAATGATCCACAAACAAAATGACTATGATTTAGTGATAATATCCCTTTTGATATCATAATTTTGATGCCTTCAATGTCCTCCTCTCTCACCATGAAGAGGCTTCCTTATATAGGCTTGGAGAGGCCTAACCACTTTAGATATTCTTGGGATAGGTTTAGGATATTTCTCCATCAATTGTGGATCTTCCCTAAGATCCAGCCTTGACCTCAGATACGAATCCAACTAACTCAAGATATGACGGGGATTTTCCCCTGATTTTCCTCAACAACCCAATATTTCCTCAAATAGCCCAGCGCTTCCTCAGAATGGGGCACAAAGTATTGCAATGCTCGCCCAAAGGAGGGTAGGGAGTGCTGGAACTCCCTGATAGTGGGTAGGGGAGCGTTGGCCTTCAAAAATGACTTTTGAGTGGTCTTTTTCATGGTAAAAACTGTGTACTCTTTGTCATGTTATTTCTCCTTCTTAAACCAGTCTTTGAGGGTGTCTTTGAAGTGTCCTTTTGATGTTGTTCGAGACACGACATAGGAAAGATAACTGTATGATGTCTGTGACACTTGCGACACTTATGGATAAAATGTGACACTTGTAACGATTGTAATGGAGACAATAGGTCATCATTGAAATGAGTAATTTTGATGTGTAACATCTTGCCACCCCATATTTCTTATCACCTTTTCCAAAAGGAGGGCCCATAAGTAGCACAAAGGCAGGGAGGATCTTTGGAATACTAAGATTATGTAGATTTTTTGTTGTAAGATAATCAAGGAGTTAAATAACAATATGTGGAATTTATCCAAGTTGAGTTGCATTTCCAAGGCCGGCAGCAAGACATCTAGGTATTTCTTAATGGCTCTAGCCTCCTGGATGGAGGGATTCCCAAGGAGGAGGGTGTCATCAACAAATTGAAGGTAGGTTAGCAACTCTGTCTGAGGGGCAATTTACAACCCTTTTAGGTGGCCTTCTCTCTGGGAATGCTTTAGGAATATCCCTAAGCCTTTCGCGAGGATAATGAAGAGGTAAGGAGAAAGGGGATCTCCTTGTCTTAGACCCTAAGAGGCACTGAAGGTTGGGCAGGGGGATCCATTTACCAACATAGAAAATAAATCCAAGGAAGAAAGGGACAAGATCTAATGTATCCATGAGGGGTTGAAGATGAAGAATCCCAGGAACGATTTTAGGATGCTCTAATTGATTTTATCATAGGCTTTGGACAAGTCAAGCTTAAGGAGAATCCGTGATTTTTTACTAGATTGCAAAGAGTGTATGGTTTCATGAGGGACTACAATTCCATATAGAATTTTATTAGCTTAAAAAAAAAACCCTTGTTAAGCTGATATGGTTTCCTGAAGGATGGGATTCAATATTTTATCTATGACTTTGGCTATAATTTATTAAACAACATTGCATAAAGAAATGGGACAATACTTATCTGCAGTGTTTGATTCCTTTTCCTTGGGGATTAGGGCTATGAAGGTGGCACTGAAAGCTCATGGGATTTAATGGGAGGTTCTGGATTCCTCCACCGCTTCCCATAAGTCTTTTCCCATAATTCTATAGTAGGTTTGGAAGAAATCAACTATGAATCCATTTATCCCCGGGGCCTTTCCCTATGAAATTTCCTTCACCATTTCTTCCACCTCCTTCAAGGTCACTTCCCTCAGTAGGTTTTTGTTCAAGTCTTCCGAGACTTGTTTAGGAATAGACTGTAAGATCAGGTTAGTGGCTTCCCATCAGTATTGATAAGGCTCTCAGAGTAGTGAGATGAAATGATCCTTGAGGTTCTTATCTATGTCTTAATGTATTTCGACTATAACCACTTCATCCATTTTCAGGGAGTGTATTTAGTTATAGTTACGACATTGGAGGAGAGAGTTGTGGAATAATTTGGTATTCTTGTCTCCCTCTTGAAGCCAAAACATCATGGATTTCTGATGAAGCGTGATTTCCTTTTATTGGTCTGTCTCTTCAAACTCCTCTCTAAGGGTTGTTTCTCGTTGTTTCCTCTTTAGATCAAGCCCCTCCTTATTTATTTCTCATTGCACTTTTTCCATCTTCATCTATATATCTCATTTATCCTCTTGGATATTTCCAAAGACTTATTTATTTCACTTCTTGAGGCTTGTTTTTATATGCTTCATCCTTTTTTGGAACTGGAACATTTTTTTTCCATACAACTCTTGATTCTCTCCCCACCATTCTTTCACCTTTTACATGAATTTTGGGTGTCTTCTCCATAACTTCTCAAATCTGAAGGGCTTTGGTCAGGAGCCTAGTCCATCCAACCATATTAACATTATTGGTCAGTGATCCAAACCATAAATAGGTCTTCTCTCCCCACCTAATCCCTATTTTTGTTGGAAAAAGGATTCTGAGACCAGAAATTTGTCTAACCTTTCTGCTATATGATGTATCCCTCCTCTCCTATTAATCCAAGTATATCTTCCTTCTGTGGGGATTATGTCTATTAGTCAAAGTTGGTCAATGAGTTCTTTGAAGGATTGGTCCTCTGGGATAAGATGCCCTATCCCTCCTTTCTTGTCTTCCAGGGAGGTTATCATATTAAAATCCCCTCCTACTATCAAAGGTTGATCATTCATGCTCGATCCTATATCCTTAAGTTCGCTCATGAAATCTCTCTTGTCCCACAGAGCATGGGGGTCGTAAACCTGCGAGATTGTTACTTGATCTGTAGACCCTTTTATCTTATAGGAGAAGGTTATTATCTGTCTTGATTGATTTATCATCTCCACTCTGATTTTATTTGGGTTCCAGAGGACTACCAGAACACCAAAGTCCCCCTCCGCTTCAAAGAATATGAACTCCCATGGTTTCCATATTTTCCTTGCTATGGATTCCATGATTTTCTTATTACATTGAGCTTCTTGAAACATTACTATGTCCATATTTTCTTGTTTAAATCTGTTTCTCAATATTATGTGTTTTATAGTACCATTAATACCCCTAATATTCCATGAAAGGATATTCATAATTAAATTTTGGTTTGAGGGAGGAAATACTAGTCTGATAGTCCCACTACCTAGCCCAGATCTATGAGAAGATCCCTTGTTTCTTCTAGAACATTCTTATTTGTCTTTCGTTCTTTTTTCCTCTCTTCACCTCCAGGTTTCTTGGATATTTTTAGGGGGTTCAATTTTATACCCAGGTTTCCAGACGAGAAGGATGGATTGTTCGTAATTGGTTGTTTTCTTTTCTTCCTGAGAAACTCTCCGTGGAGCTGACGAAGTTTTCCTAATTGCATATTGTTTATTTATTTTTCTCCATGGAGCTCTATTAGCGCTCACAGTTCCACCTCCATTCCTTTTGAGTCAGAGGCCTGGTTAATATATTCCTTCATTGGTTCATCCTGGGAATCTTCTGAAGCCTCCTCCTCTTGCATATGAACTTCCCGACTCTCTACTGGTAGGTTTTGTGCTTGCCTATGTTTTCCAACGTTTTCATATTTCTTCCTATTTTGTCTCTCTATTATCCTAGTTTGGGAGTTCCTTCTCTATGTTTGGTCGCACTCCTTGTTTGGCCTCCTTCTCTTTTTTCTCTACTAAAATCTAGAATTTATTTGCATCTTTTCTGGTTCCTTCCCCTGAGTTTCTATTTCCTCGGTGCCCCACATTTCCTTTTTGGGGGGAAGCCTTTCGTGTCCTTCTCCCCCTTTCCTTTGTTATTTATTAGATATTGATTTTGGGGTCATTCCCATAAAATATGTCTATGTTCATGGCATTTTCGGCAGTGGAATAGAATGTGCTCATAGTCTATGGGTTGAACCCATTCATTATATTGGAATGAAATAGTTATTGAATTAGGGAGAGTGGATGCCATGTTCATGTAGACATATATTATAGCATAGGTGTATGTAGACATATATTATAGCATACATGTCACCAATTCCTGCCAATGTTTCTAAGTGCTAGAACACATCGGGTAGTGAGTACGGTCTGATCCAAATAGGGGCTGCAGTGAATTCCTCCTTTTCTAGGGAGGAATGATCAGACCAATACCTAAGGTGGAGCCCTGTTAAATAAATATGGACCCTCATCAAATATTCAATCCATGTCCTCAGAGTAGGTGAACATTGTTGTAAATAAACCTTTGGATATGATCTTAAGACTTATTTCTCCTTTAACTTTCTATTTCGAATTGATCCAAACCATCAATTCTTTCTCCATGGGCCAGATCCCCATGAATTCACCAATTAGAGCAGGGTTTGTCATATATTGTATTTAGTCTCCTACTAGTGGTTAAGTGACCTCGTACCTTAGGTTCTCCACTGTTTTAGCTAGACACCCATTAATTAATTTCTTGTTGGATGGTTTGCTTGTACCAGCTTCGTTTGTTGTTGTGTTAGATTTTTCTTTGGTTCCCTCCATTTCTACCATGAGGACGTCATTTGGCGGCTTGTTTTCACATACTAATGCATTTTTAAACTATTTTTTCAGTTCATTTTCTTTAACCACTTCTATTGTGGCATCCAGACCCTCCACCCCCATTACACCTACCAACCTTACTTCCTTAATATTAACCCTAACCCTCTGAACTTTCCTTCAAACCCTAACTCGATCCTCCTTTCTCCATATTCTCCTCGAGTTCTACATGAAGTTCCTCCTATGCATGCATAATGTTACTATGACATATATTGATAAATATTCCAAGATTGAAGAGATGAAGTAAAATAATAAAATTAAAAAATGATAACAATCATTTGATTTTTGAGTTGTACTTTTTCATAAATATTTAAGTAGCATACAATGAGGTTCTATATAAAAAATATGATGTGTATGAGTTGATCTATTTTATTAGCTTCATCATCTTAATTGTAAACATTATATCTTGTTTATTGTGAAAAAAACATTCACATGCTCACATCTTAGGTGAAGATAAAAACCTTCTATAGTGTTATCTGAAGCAATAGATATTAACTAAAATCAACTACTTATTTATCAATTCTTACATGATTCAATTCATTAAAAAATTTCAAATATAGAAGTTTTGTATTCAAATAAAGTCACATCCATTGGCATCACTCTCACTCTCTCCATTCCCTTCAACCTCTTCTCAATGTGCCCCAATTGCTCCATATCTCTTCCCATTTATTGTTATTGTTTCTCTATTCCATCTTTCTTTTGATGATCATGCCCATATGAGGCTACTCACATCAATGGACATTATTTTTTTTGTTCTAATAACTCACTATTGAGTTCTTTCCAAACATTGTTTTTACAAAAAAATGTTTTTACTTGATGTCCATGTGGAATTCCACCAATGAACCATTAACTTGTATATATAAGTAGAAACAACTAAATATCTATAGCCAATGTCCTCTACCTTACGCATCCATATTGTACAAATTAGGTCTAATGATCATACCTGTAAGGAAATAAACACCCACACCAAACAAACTAGGAAAGAAAAGACA
Organism: Picea engelmannii; assembly: GCA_009831015.1. NCBI lineage: Eukaryota > Viridiplantae > Streptophyta > Pinopsida > Pinales > Pinaceae > Picea > Picea engelmannii. The sequence goes on along the minus strand of ML782106.1, from coordinate 903,360 downwards.
TATTTAAGCAAGAAAGAAACAAAAGCACACAGTACACAAAGATTTTACCCTAGAAACCTAAATGGGAAAACTAACATTCCTTGAGGGTGTTTCTCTCTTGTTGGCTTATTAATTTATTGAATAAAGAGTGACATGAATAACCTTGGTATATACCTAAGACACGATCTCCATCATACTCTCTTTATTTGTAAAAGAACAACCCTACAACCAATTCAGCTGCCATCTACATGAACAACAACACTAACATGAAGATCAGTTTAATATGATTACAACATGCCTTATTTATAGGATTTGAAACATGAAAAACCCTAAATTATGGTTCCCAAAAATGTTTACATATTTGTGTAGATGATTGGATTCAATCCTGCAAATATTTGTATTTTGTTACAGTCAAGTTTAGTTGGTTTACCAGTCGAATTCCTAGTCGACTTCCAGTCAATATCCAATTGGTTTAAAATCAACCTCTTGTTGGCTGGAATTTTGACTTCATGTCAATCATTTTGAATCTAAATTCTAGTTCGATAACTTTGACCTCGACTTAACCATCGACTTGACCTGAATTGTAGGTCAACTTATAACCTAGTCGAGCCAGCTCGACTAGATAGTCGAGTGATTGTTCTTTCACTACAAAGAATATAAAAAACCAACATTATCCCACTTGTTGTATTATTTGCTAATACAAGAGAACCTAAAATTTTGTTCATAGACCTAGGGAAGAAATTCCCATTGCCTCTCTACACCAAGATAACTTCACAACACTTACAAATTTGGTCAAAGAGTCTTCTATGTTTATCAATTTCCAAAGTATCTACTTTCTTGAGAAGAACCTTGTTTCTTTCCAACATGTCTCTCATGAAATGGTGTAGTACATCAATATGATTCATCCTAGAATGACAAGTTGGGTTCTTTGCAAGAAATAGTGCACTTTGACTATTGCAATTTATATTCATATCTCACTAATCGAACCTAATTTGTAAACACAATCAATGAATCCATATTGCTTCTTCCCTTCCATGAGTGGTTTACATGTGCTCAACTTATTTTGTAGACAATACTACGGCCTCGTGTCACTTAATCATCCAACTGATTACTCAACATAACATCTTGAACACATATCCACTAGTCGACCTTTGTTGATCCATATCTCTATCGCAGTCGACGTTGACAAACCCATGCACTTTTAATTCCCTATCAACTTTAGGTTTCCCTTGGTAGCATATATAATAATGTTTTATACCACACAAATACTTGAACACTCTCTTTACAACAATTGAATGCTATTTTCTCATTGTTGACATGTATCTTCTTCTTGATATTTGTAGCATAGGACAATTACTTTCACATAGGTCTAAGTCTCAAGATTATAGCAACGTTTTATACCACACAAATACTTGAACACTCTCTTTACAACAATCCAATGCTATTTTCTCATTGTCGACATGTATCTTCTTCTTGATATTTGTAGCATAGGACGATTAATTTCACATAGGTCTAAGTTTCTAGATGTGTGGAATTCATTCAAAGCCTTCTACCTTGATACTTTACTTTAATTAAAGGAATTATTAAAGTAAATTTCCTTTATTAATTAGTCAATTTTATTTAATGAAATGTTAAAGTAATTAGAATTAGTGAATTAAATCTTAGCCATTGATATGAAGTGTGGTGATATTTAATCTCAACCATCAATCACTTTGGAGATTAGCATTAGGTCATAACTAGAGATTATAAAATCAAGGCTAGAGTAAAGAAGGAATGATTGTTTTGACATAGAGAGAAGAGAAGGGATTTTTCTCAAGGAGATCTTGGATAGGTGGAGAAGTATTTTCATATAGAGATCGATATTGTTATCACATGAAATTGTCAAAGTATTGTGGGTTTGTGGTTTCTACCTAAGTCTGTAATTTTTCCCTGTCTCTATCCTTTTCGCAAACCAAGTCTTAATTTTCCCCTTTAGTCGGAAAAGTCATTTTTGTTTGCCCCTTTTTGTTTGATCACTCATATCCTTGGCCTCTATCATTGATCCTTTTGTCTTCCCAAAACCACAACTAGTTTTCCAAATCCTTGATCATGAAGGCCGTTGTAATGAACACAAAGCGCAACTTTCTCAAATACTCTGTTTCAGGATTGAAGAATAACTAGAAATAAGTTTTAATATTTCAGTGCCAAATTTAACGAAGCTGCCAAAGTGGTCAAAGTCCTAAAGTCCCAAAGGACCAAAATGGATCTGAGTCGTTGATTAGCAAGCACCATGTGTCGTCAGATCCCTAACTCTAGATAATTTTCTTGGAGCAAGTAAAGTTTTTCTATTGAAAGGCTCAAAGGCCGATCCGTGAATCAAATCTTGGTCATTGTTTTGAAAGGGAAGATAAGATCCATTGATTTGGAGGGGGAATATTTGAGTCGCTGACCATGAAATCCTCATCCAAGATCATGATATCAATGACCACAGTCCATTGTGGGAATGCAACATGCTTGGGCGATAATTTTCTTGAGCAGTCCAACAATTATAACCATGGTAATTCAAGAGAAATATGTAGCGAAGAGAGATGGATTGAGGGCCCAAAAGATGTCTAAATCCAAACCACCTTTGAGCGGCCCCACAATCATGTGCTCATATAACATCCTATCATAGAGTAGTGCATGGTCATCGCTCACTCGTTGGGGCATGTGAGTTTTCTCCAAGCACCTTGCTCCACATCACCCCTTCACATACGCTATCAGACTGCCACTTGCAAATCTCACATTGGTCACATACAAAGACCATTCATGGCCTCGAGGCGTTAGCATGGACTTTCATAATTCATTGGAACCATCTAAGAATAATTATGGGTGTTAGGCCCAATCCTAATCCCAATGAAGAAAGTTATTGAAGATTGTGGGAAACATTTGAGACCTCGCCTCATCCCATAAATGGAAAACATTGTAGAGAGAATCCATGAAGGCACACTTATGATCCGAAGCTTCCTTATGGGAATTTTTTCCTGTAAAGCACATAACTATGCATGGCTTGTGTCTAACATCATGAAGTCTACACAACCTAACAGAGTGGGTGTCGACTAAAGGATTTCAAGGCAGTGATATGATCACATTCCTAGTGGTTGCAACATTTTAGTATATATAGGAATTTTTGAATTTTTTTTAAGGCCAAATGGTTGAGCTAGGCTCCCTACTATTGTAATATTTTTATCAAGAACACTGGTTCTCTGGTTATGTATTTGTTTTTTGAGACATCTTGGTTAAACTAAGTCATTTTTCTTGCTCCAACTTATTTTCCTCTGATACTAAGAGAGTTCATTATTGACTGATTCACATGAATTATTGTAACTGTATTATGATGAATGTTTTGATCATAGTGTTGTTATAATTTATTTCAGTTTCCTTGAAATTTGAATCCAAGAGGATCTTGTGTTTGAGTTTTTCCTTCTTAGGCTGCTTTAAGACCTGATGTCCATATCATACCTCTACACTCTCCTCACCAAAGTCTTCCCTTTATTCACCCTTACTCCAACTTACTGACTGAAGTTGATTCCAGACCTCAAATGCTTGTGCATGCTAGTCCAGATTTCTGAGTTAGAACGTTATTATCATTGAGTCTGTGCCCATTTGACCCCTTTAAAACTAGCCTGTGACATATAAACTGATGGGTATTGGGCTTACCTTCAACACAATTTGAAGGTGACTTCTAGTGCTAACATTTCTAGCATCATTTCCGGGGAACGAATTGAAGACATTTACCTGGGATAAAATGACAGAGAAGCTCTGATTCTGAAGGTGCATCAGTTATCAGTACCATTGAAGATTGCAACTTTCACCTGGTGACTCCACTATTTCAAATCCATTGTTTCAGTTCTCGATCCTAAAGGAAGACACATGAGGTCCAATTCACTGCTACCTCTAGCAACGTCTGAAGCTCACCTAAAGGAAATTATCAGAAAGGGAAATATCGATTAAAAATGTACCTATACTATTGTACCAAGTTTTTCTAATAATTTACATAATCCCTCCTTACAAACTATAGTAACTATTTTTGATTCTCCTATTATACAAACTGCCATAGTTTCAAGAAATTTAAGTTTTGGGATTTTTCCTGTTGATTTCTCCCCTCCTATTCTTGGTTTGAAGGAGAGAGATTTGACACCCCTTTCTCCCCCGAAGTTGTGAAGTGGAAGGAGAGAGATTTGACCTTAGAATAATTTCCTACTCCTCCTCCTATTAGAGTTGTTGTAGTTACAAAAGGTGAAACCTTTGTTACCTCTATTCCTTCATCTTTATCTTCTAATGCTCAGCCTTTTCCTTTTTCTCCCAAAAGCAGAGCCCGAGTCTCGCTTGCTCGAAATCCATCTCCTCCTAGTTCCCCTCCAGTTCACGTCTAAATGGCAGGTGCCAATCCTTCGAGGAACATGATGTATGAGATATTGGCTACTAGATATGCCCCTCTGGTTTTACCTTAGCCTATGAACAACCTTAAGTACATGCCCCAGTTCATAGGGGAGGGAGACGTGACCACAGAAGAGCACCTTGCATCCTTTTATAGATATGTAGAGATTCAGGTCATCAAAAATAAAGATGTGTGAATGAGAGTTTTTGTACAGAGTCTCGATGGTGATGTCAGGGATTGGTTTAAGGACTCGCCTCCTAGATCGATTGATGGGATTGTTGCTCTGGATGATTCATTCTTAAGAAATTTGAGTAGTAAAAAATATCTCCTTTATTATATTACATAATTAAGGGAACTTAAGAGAGAAGAGGGGGAATCTGTTTTAGACTTCTTGAAGATATTTAAGAAGATGTATAAAAATATTCCCACTGAATTAAAACCTATAGAAACCTCTACCAAGATGACTTATGCTAGTGATTTCTACCCTTATTTTTTCCTCTTGTTGAGAGAAAGAAGGGCTACCTCCTTGGCGCATATGCAAGATGCATCCCTTGAAGTAGTATACAATATATTGGCAGCTGAAAAACTTAGGGGTAAAGTTGATAGAGATAGAGGAAAAGGTAGGTCTGAAACTCTGACTTCTAGTTCCTCTGGTATGCCCCCTCAAACGGATGAAGTGACCAAGCTACTAAAATTACTTTCTTCTAGAATGGAAAAGGTTGAATTAGAAGGAAAACAGAGATATAAGAATTCCCAAAATACTAAGAATAGGGGTAGTTTCAAAATACCAACTAATGCCCCTCAGATCATCCAAAGAGATAAGAGAAACAAGGACATAGATGATCAGAAAATCCAAACTCCTCTCCAAAATAACCTGGTTACTGATGAAGATGAAGAGGAAGAAGATATTGACCCTGAGATCCATTTCCTTGGATTACCTCTTGGTCCCCTCATTTAAATCAGTCTGCATATGAATAGGTCCTCATGAGTAATCAACTGAATGAGCCGAGAAAAGGAGAAAATACTAGAAACGATTCAAATAGATATAACCTCAGATCCAAGAACAAAGAAGAAAATCCTGACATTCCCGAGTGGCCTGCTAGAGCCGAGAAACCTGCTAAAGATATGGCAGGAAACAACAAAGAGAGGAAAGCACACATTACCCCACCAATGGTCAAAGGTCCTATCCTAGAGGTGAAGGAGATTTTGAGGCCTCCCTTCTCTTTTATCCTTGAGCATGAGATTCAAAAAATTAGAATCATCGTACCTCTCTCAGAGTTAATCAAGCACGAGGATTTAAAAAGGTGCCTATCAAAAAAAAATTAGCCTGAACCTGCACCTCCCTCCAGAGACTCGGTTAACCTCCAAGATGAAAAGCCAACTGTCATCTTAGGGCCTTTGATAGAGGATAGATATGATTCCTCCCCCCCGTTCTACACTCTGTTGAACATTCATGATAAGGTGTTGCATAACTGCTTGATGGATTCAGGGGCATCTCATAATATTATGCCTAATATTGTTATGGAAGAGCTCAGGTTGGAAGAGCTCGGGTTGGAGCTCTGAGAAAGAAGAATATTTTTGCAAAGATTCATATTAAAGTTGTGGAAGCACTATGCGCAGATCTATTCCCTAGTGCACAATATTCTACTTGATTTATAAATATTTGTGCTAAAGAAAGAAGCTCGATATGAAGAAAAGAGGTTAGATCTGAAGAGAAGAGGTAAGATCTGTAAGGTCTATGCTCTGATAAAGGTAAGAATAGTGAGAATTTATAGATCTGAAAGCTTTGTGCTCTGTAAAAGTAAGATAAGTGAAATGTTTTGTTTCTAGAGTATGGATCTAGGTGTGTTTGATAGATTATGTCCTAGATTAAAAGCTAGGGCACTAATAGATGAAACAAGGTTTGATATGAATAGATCTGATAAGAATAATGAAAGATATGTTATACCTATGCATAGAAAGCATGTTTGGACTAACAAATGGAAGCAGGATCTTAGAAATAATTTGTTGCAGGTTAGCTACCATGGTCCTAGTACGCAGTACAAGAGAAGCTAGGAACCATTTAATGGAGGCTCAGAAGCCGGGATATCAGAATAGTGACATAGGGCACTTCGCCATGATGAAGCAATATAGCCATTTGGGAAGATATATCTATTCGACTGTTTCTTCAAACATATCAAAAATAACTTATATCTCAACACCAGACCATTAGACCGTTCCATAACAGATCAAACAAGAGTTAATGGAGGCTCATAACCATTGCAAGTGAACCATTTCCAAGTTGCCTACTTATTTTGTCATGCCATGCACGAAGAACACTTTTTCTAATTGAGAATTCAAAGCCCGCAGACTAAGTGACATGTGTACAGTGATCATTGCACCCTTGTTGGTATTCAAGTGTAGTGTCTAATACCATCATGACCCCGATAATTTTAATTCCGAGCACGTATGTCTGACGAGCTCACCGCAGTTGAAGAATCAATAATGAAAGTTCTCCTTGAATTGATGACATAGAGATTCATGTCAGAAAGAGGACTGTCTACAGGTATACAATCATCGTCGATGAGAGGAGTGTTGACCTCTTTGTCCACTGCTCAAGCCGGTCCATCCCAGCCATCCAATGAGAAGTGAGCTAAACATAGGGATGATCTCGTGAATGGTAAGTTGATTCCAGACATTCTACCCGCCTACCTTCCACCTTTGAGTGGCACAATCAATCGATACAATGTGCCCTGTGAGTTTGAGCACGCTTTGGTCACTGCGTACCTCCTGAAAGGGATACGTGCAGTGCACACGGACCAGGATAAGATCACAGCATTAAAGTTTAGAGAATTCAACCTCAACGACAGGAAGGTATACAACATGATCAGCCTGTACAAGTATCTGATGAGAACCAAGGGAAAGAACTCAAAGGTTGTTCCCCAGTCATGGACCATGAACCTCGCGCATTCCACACTGCTCAATGTCATGAACATTCCTCACTTCGGTAGGCACCAAGAAGTGAAACCATGTGTCAAGTTGCTGCTATCCTACTACCATGGTGGATATTTGTGGTTGAATTGCTGCATCACAGTGGATCCAATGTTGATCAACCAGATCATAGGGCTGAGCATGTTGGCCCCGACCGACAAGATTTCTACCTCGAAAAGATCGCAGATCGCACCCTGGCGCAGAAGATCAAAGACACCTGTGTAGATGTAAAGAAGGGAACATGAGGATACAAGGTAGCTTCTATCCAGAGTGGCGTAGTGCACCTCGCCTGCCAATTGATCACAAGGAAGTTGGTGCAAAAGAATTGACTCAACCAAGTCATGGGATTCATAGTCGACCTCGCAGGGAAGTGCACAGAAGGAATTCAAATGAATTGGGAAAAGTTCCTCCCAAACCAGCTAGAATTGGACTGCAGGGAAGTGCAGTACTAAGGATATGAGTTCCACTTCAGCTGGCTGCTCATCTTGATCGCTTTTATTGCATGGTGGATGTTGGAAGGTGTGTCCTTCCCAGACATCGAGCCCTTTGAACCACTGGCCATGAAGTTCAGTATGTTGTGGTACTCCAGTGACATCAACAAGAATTGGAAATCAAATGCCATCTTCCACACTTATTACAACCAGCTGAAGGTCTCCATCCAGTCTGAGCCTCAGATGACCCCAAATACCCTCCATAGGTTTCGGTCTCTAATGAAGTTCAAAGAGGACCACCATTTTATCTACATCACAGTGGGCGTTGATGAGCATAAACAACAGTTGTAGTCATACTAGAAGCTGATGGAGGAAGACTTAGAAGAGATTACTAAGGAATAGTTAGCGGACCTCCTCATTCCAGTAGACCCCGCAGAGCTATTTGATATTGACAGTCTAGAAGCAGTGCATGATACACCTAGACCGAGCAAGACTAAGAAAAATGAAGAAGCTCAAGATGCAAGTAGTACCTCGACGAAGACTGCTTCTATCTCACTTGAGCAAGGAGGTGATGGTGGAGAGATAGATGGCACAGAAGTGGATCAAAATAAAGGTGAGGTTACACCACCTAGAGACAAGAAGGACCCCTCGAAGAAAAGGAAGGCTTCCCCTCTGAAACCTTCCTCAAGGAAGAAATTGAAAGAAACCAGGACCAAATTTGAGACCAACCTCACCTCAGACGACTTCGACTTCATCGTTGCAGCACTGAATGATGCTTTGTTGGAGATAGCAGAGAAGTAAGAAGCTAAGCATGAGGAGGTGTTAAATAGGATCAAAGTTGAACTTCAAAGAATGCGATAAGCATTACAGTCCACCCACACAATTCCTACTGCACCTCTATCAACAGAAACATCAAGACTAGGTGATCAGTCAACTATACTCCACTGCATCGCTGATACAGTCAAAGCTCACCTTTGACGAGATCAAGGAAGAGAAGAAGCACGCAGATACACTACAAGTGCAGCTAAAGGCCCGATCACCTGTAGATAGAATGAAGTGGTCTCAAGAACAATGCACAACTCAGCAGCAAATCCATATGCTTCAAAGCAAAGTGATGGAAGTCACTCAATGACTTCAACCTGTGCAATATAAGGCATGCTTGTTGTTTATAGAGGTTGAGAGCCAAGGAGAAGAGCTAGAAAAACTCGTCATCACAACAGAAAAATGCATAGAAATTCCAGTTAATGATGCAGTGATACAGGAGTTCACCGAATAAGAGGCCACAACAAAGAAATAGTTCGAAGAATCTTGATTCAAGCTCAAGGTGTTTGAGGCATAATTTCTCAGACCAGAGTGGCTCGGGATGAGTCACAGGTGAGTGTTGGGGGCCTATTGGCCCTTGAACAAGTTTTGGGAGTTTCTTGGTCATAGTGACCTAATTTAAGACTTCGATAGCCTTTCAAAAGAGGAGTGCAAGACAAAGCAGAGATAACGAGATCTCGGCCCCTTTTGGGCCCCTTTTTGGGTTTTTGGGAATATGTAATGGGAATGGGATGTCGGCCCATGGGTTTACCCATGCTTAGGCCCATTTTGTAAGTATAAATAGATGTATAAGCAATGTAA
>ML782106.1:879263-893908 GCA_009831015.1 Picea engelmannii | reverse complement strand
ATGTTATGCACAAGAAGGGTTTTGGAAGTGCTTTTGTGCCTGTGTGAGACTTACAGAGCCAAGTGAAAGTCATTGTAAGAAGTTGTGGATGGATTTGTGCTATAACGCAAGGAAGAAGGATCTAGAGAGATACACATATATTCATTCCTGTGTGGAGTAAGGAATTTTGGGCTCTGTTCTTGTAACTAATTGACTGAAGACAATAAAGATGAAGAGTTGGTGGACGTAGTCCTAGGGTGGGGGTGAGCCATGCAAACACTGGGTTATGTTATTTGTGCTTTGTCTTGATGTGTTCACATGTTATTTGATAAGTGCTTTGATATGATTAGGTATATTTTCTTATGCTCAGTGCTAATGATGTGTAGGATGATTAGATCTGATATATATGAACATGATCAACACTTGATCTACCAGATCTGACCTATTTACTTATGATAAGTGCTTAAATACATTAGATCTATGTTAATGCTGTGAAGTTATGTCTTATAAGCAAAGTGGTTATTGACTATATATTGAGGAAATGACGATGCTAAGTGCGTTACTAAGTAGTACAATGACAGATCTGTGTCCTAGCTAAGGTTGCATACACTTGAGTCCTACAACCACCCCTGCCTCTACCTCGGGTGAGACTTCATCTGCTTCACAGGTGGTGTTGAAAGGGCCAATAGTTAGGGTTTTTTTGGTGCGTTTCTGTAGAGTTGAACCCTGGGTCTGCCCCTGTGCCACAAACCTTCATGCTAATGTATTTTTAAATAAAATTGCTAATCACCATATTGTTTAGTTGCCTAGCAACCATATTCCAAAGGGACTATTTCCTTTAGAAATATTGTTCGATGGGAATGATGTCGTAGTAAAGTTTAAAGACACAACTAATGATGTTGATATATCTGAGTATAATATTTATATAGAGAAGGACCCAAAATTTGTCAAATTGTCAAGCAACCTGTCAAGAGAACAAAGAGTTGAATATGCTGAGCTATTTAAAGAATTTGCTAATGCGTTTGCCTGGACATATGAACACCTCAGAACATATGACACAAGTATCATCGGGCATAATATCCCACTAAAGGAGGAATCCAAACCATTTAGGAATAAATTGAGACAAATCAATCCTATGCTACTGCCTATTATGGAGAAAGAGGTAAAAAATATTTTGGATTCCTAGATTATCATTCCTTTGAGATTTTCTGAATGGGTGGCCAACTTGGTCCTATTGAGAAAGAGTAATGGAGAAATCAGACTTTGTTTCGATTTCAGGAACCTGAATAGAAGCTATAAAAAGGACAATTACCCCCTGCCAAAGATGGAGCACATATTACATAGTGTGCCTAGTGCATCTAGGATATCCATAATTGATGGCTTTTCTAGCTACAATCAGATTTATGTCTTGTCTGAAGAAAGAGAGAAGACAACCTTCACTACTCCTTGGGGTACATTCATGTACGCCAAGATTCCCTTTGGATTGATGAACATGGGGGAAACCTTCCAATGAGCTATGGAGATTGCATTCATCGGAGAAAACGATAAATTTGTAGTCATCTATTTGGATGACATTACAGTTTTCTCTAGGTCTGATAAAGAACATTGTTATCATTTGAGAAAGGTATTGTTGAAATGCAGGAAATTTTATCGCTTCTTAAATCCTAAAAATTCATTGTTTACCATGAAGGAGGGGAAATTATTGGGGCACATAGTATCATCTGAGAGAGTAAGGATTGATCCCAGTAGGGTAGAGGATATCTAAACTTTGTCACTCCCTAGATCCAAGAAATAAGCTCAGTATTTATTGGGGAAAATTAATTTTCTGAGAAGGTTTTCTTCAAATTTTGTTCAGTTGGTGAAGTTTATCACAGCCATGTTGAAAAAGGGAAATGAAATCAAATGGATTTGTGAATCTCGTAACTCATTTGACCAAATAAAGAAGGCCTTGACTAAAGTACATGTTCTCATCAATCCTAACTACTCCAAGGAGTTTTTTATTTTCTCTTTTGCTTCATTTGACATAGTAGCAATTGTTTTATTGCAGAAAAATACCGAAGGGTTAGAGAAACCCATTTCCTTTATAGTAGGGAACTGAGAGATGCTGAAATAAAGTATGACATCATGGAAAAGAAGGCCTATGCTTTGGTTAAAGATCTCAAATATTTCCGATTTTATGTGCTACATTTAAAATTCATTTCATATGTCCCTTTAGCCTCTATGAAGGAGATCCTCATTCATCCTGACATAGATGGAAAAAGGAGAAAGTGGATTGCCAAAATACTTGAATTTGATCTTGAAATAAATCCTACTAAATTAGTTAAAGGTCAAGGTTTAGCTAGGGTTCTCGCTGAATCTAATTATAAATCCTTGGTGGTCAATTTCATCAATAGTTGTTCAGAGAATCAACAAGTTGAGTTCTCTGATGAAGATCCTAAAGTGACATCCTCGTCGACAGGATGCACTTGGTACAAAGACATTATATTTTTCCTACAAAAGTTACAACCTCTTGATGGCATGGGAAAGAGCAAGGTAAAAGCTTTGAAGCTCAAATAAATTAAATATTGTCTGATTGATCAAGTTTTATATTAGAAAGACCCTTTAGGAGTGCTTTTGAGATGTCTAGACCCACAGGAAGCCCAAAATATTATGTACGATTTCCATGATAGTTTATGTGGGGGGAATCACTTCTGGAGAACCATAACATACAAGATTCTCAGGGTTGGGTATTTTTGGCATAGTCTCTTCATTGATGTCTGTGCAAATATCAGGTCTTGTGTCAAGTGTAAAAAATTATCTAGAAAGAAACAACTCAAGTATTTGTTATTAAAGCATGTGGTAGCTTTAGGACCCTTTTAGTAGTGGGGTGTAGATTTTATTGGGGAAATTCATCCTTCTTCAAGTGGTCAATATAGGTGGATCTTGACTGCCACAAACTACTTTACTAAGTGGATAGAGTCCATCCCCATAATAAATGCTTCCCACAATATAATCATTGGTTTTCTTGAAGATATTATGGAAAGATTTGGTTGTCCAAACAAAATTGTCACTGATAATGCTGCAGGTTTCAAGGATGAACCATTGATTAAGTTTTGTGAATAGTTTGGAATCACGTTGATTCACTCTACTCCTTACTATCCCCAAGGGAATGGAATGGTAGAGTCCTATAACAAGAGCCTTATTAAGATCATCAAAAGACTATTAGAGACAACAAGAAAGAATGGGATTCAAAGCTTAACTTTTCTTTTTGGGTTGACAGAGTGACAACAAAGAGATCACTTGGTATCTCTCCTTTCCATCTTATATATGGGGTTGAAGCCATTTTTCCTTCTCAGCTTGCCTTACCTGTGGTGAAATTATTCCTAGAATACCAGGGAGAACCAAATGATATGATTAGGAGAATAAAATAGCTGGTAGAAGTGCAACAGACTAGAGAGAAACTACTAGACAAAGCATATAACCATCAACAGAAGATCAAGAAAGCCTTTGATAAGAAGGTGACCAAAGAGGATTTCTAGCTGGGAGATCTAGTACTCAAGTGGGATGCACCTAAAAAACACAAAGGAAATAATGATAAATTTGAGGCCTTGTGGATCAACCCCTTCAAAATTTCTGACGTTTTTTCAAATAACACTTACAAGATGCAGTATTTGAAGGATGTTGAAGCTTTTGGTAGCCCTATAAATGGGCATTTTATGAAAAAAAAAAATTTACTTCAACCATGAGTGGCTTCCCATGTCATTGTAACTATCATTTTTATTTTTATTTTAGTTTTTATAAGTGACTCCATAACCCAATAGCTAAGGAACTGGAACTACTGGTTCTTGGCAGCTTGTAGGAAGCATGCCATCCCCTATGGAGACAAATGTTATCACATGAACTTGTCAAAATCCTATGGGTTTGTGGTTTCTACCTAAGTCTGTAATTTTTCCCTGTCTCCATCCTTTTCGCAGACCGAGTCTTAATTTTCCCCTTTGTTACCCATGATTTTGGTCATCATGATGATGTATTAATGATGGTGTACTCAGGCTCTTCATAAGAACTTTCTCCTAAGGAAAGTTACTTTCTTCTCTTTCCAGAAATATCATTTTTGAAGGAGGTTCGCAGGCTGCTAATACATTTGCCTGCAAGAATGCATGATTCTCGCAGGCTGCCTTAAGCTAGGGTGCGAGAAGTTTGCACTGTGTTGAACTGCTAGGGTGCGAAATCTTTCTAAAGCAAGGAAAAAGATGAATTATCGATGCTTCTAGAAGGGAATCTTCTAGAAGGATGAGATGGAATTCGAATGGTTATCCTACTACTGGATTCCCTGATATTTTGGGATCATTCTTATCCAAGTAACTAATTCATTCTCTCCTATATATTGAGGGAATTCTCATGGAAAAGGTTAAGCAAAGAAGCAAACAAGGTTAAGCAAGACATTGGAGAATTGGTGAAAGACTGTGTGAAGGACTGATGCTACAGCAACTAGGCAACTCCAGTAAGTTTATCAAAGGTGGTTGATCTTCTTCATGCAAGGGAGCAAGTGTGTGTGTCAGAGCCAAGGGTCATCGAAAGGAAGTTTGCAACATCAAGGCTCAGGTTGTAATCTTTACTTTCCATCAATATGATACAGTAATATGTCCCTTTCCCATAAAGCTAATTCCACTTTATTGTATAACTCCTTGATCATATACATAGATTGACTATTGAATAGAGTGTGCTTTCTTCACTTTGGTTGGTTTGTGTTGTCTTGGTCTTGGCTTCACAAGAGCACTGGAGAGAAGTAGGAGCAACAAAGACTATAGGAAGCGATTATAAGGTATGTAACTTGTTCTCGCCTCCTAGTTTATTCAATAGTCAAAATCTAGGGAAAGAGTATTATTCTGTCTTGCTTTGTTCTAGATCCAGGTGGATCTAGGGAGATCGGTTTGTGTCCACACTTACGGATTTATCCAATAACAAAATTGGCGACTCCACTGGGGAGCAATCCCATTTTATTTGTGGCTTTTGATATTTTTCTGTGGCCATTTTCTCTGGTTTCACTTTTCTTCTGTCCTATCAATCTTTGAGTCTTCAGGATATCCTGATAGACCCTCTGGGTCCAGAGGCCTTTTTCAATTTTTCTTCATTTTCCAAAGTTTTGATTATGTTCAGACATTCTCACACTGTACTTCATTGCATCCTGTGAGAATAGGTAGAGTTCGCACTCTACCTTTAGGTTTCAGTGCGAGGTTCTCACAGCCTGCTCAAGGGTCACCTATGAGAATCAGTGATACTCACACTGTGTCATACTCAGTTTTTCAAATTTTTGGATTTGAGTTTTGGCATCTTCAACTGCCCAGATCAGTTTAAGTGTCTTATGAAAGCTTCTTGGACCATTGATTGGTGTCTTTCTTGTCTTCGTTTTCGTGCATGAATAGTCTTAGGATTTCAAGGCTTTTCTTGTCACTTTTGTCTTGACTTTTCTTGGCAAACACCATACTCTTTGCTTTCAGAATCTGAGTGTGTTTGATTAGTTAAGAACTGGTGATCGGTTGAAAGTTGAGTTTTCTTGGTCTTTATCATTTTCTTATTGTTTGGAAGATCATTTTCCTCATGCAATTGAAAAGACTAGTTTGGGTTTCTTTGTTTTAACAAAGTTCATTATTGCTTTTAGTGAAATTTTTGAAACAAAAAGATTTAATTTCTTGCTTTATATTAGATTGGGGGCATCCTTGCATTTGATGTAGCAAAATTGCATGATTCTTGGCATTTTTTGATCTTAAATTATGAAAAAATTTCCCCCTCATGGCCCGGGGGGGGGCATGAATTGTGCATTGGTGTTCAGTATCTTTTTCTCCTTTCTTGCGAATCTTGATATGGATGATTTTTAAGATTTTGGGACATTTTCCATCTAGGAATGATAAATGTTTTCTCCTTCTCGTAGCATAGATTTTATCGAAATGAAAAGATTGCATCTTCATATCTTTGCATAATTTTCGAGTCGGTCAAAACACCATATTGTTCATGCCATCTTCCTTTTGAGTAGCAACAACCATAAAATAAAGCGCTTATAAAAATTGATTAGACATTTTTATCTTTTCTAGTAGCAAACCTACATTAGATTAGTTGTAGGGCTTTGGAATAGGTGTGAAAGATAACTTTCCAAAGTTGCAAACAAACATAGAATCTTGAGTTAGGGAGTGGTTAAATCCACTTATTACATTTTGTCCTGGGAAGCCCTTCTAACACAAGGGTCAATCACGAGGTCGCATTGAGACTAACATATTTACTCACCTTGCTTTGTTGGTCTTGGTGTAGAGATTGCACGTATTACGGGGATCACTCGGAGGTATACCCACAATGATGAGTGGAATCCTTTTGAGTTGATTTCGGGCTAGATACTCTGCCCTTGTGTGTGGATCGGACTGTTCACTGTCCCCCCAGGATTTATTGTTGTTGGTGGTAACCTTAGTGGCCTATCTTTCTAGGTTCTTTACCCGAGGTGACTATGGAGGGGCAAGTCTTCACGGTACCTGGAATCAATGTTGGCCAAACTCACTCGGGCTCCTTGGAGGGTATACCCATGATTATGTGTGGGATCTTGCACCAGGGTGTAAGTCCGTTAAGAAGGTCGTCAATGTAACTTTTCCACCCGCTCTATCTTATCCCCTTCTTACTTTGTTCCCGCGACGTTGGATTTCATTACCAAATAGTGTGCTCATTGTGAGAAGGTTTTGTTTGTTTGCTTGCTTCCTAGATTTTTAGCATGTGCTATTTGTTTTCCCTAGCAGACTCTAGGTTGGATTTATTTAATGGCGTCAGTTCCTGGAATGACCAATGAAGGAACCCCTGCTCCGGGGGAACCTTTTGTTTTTCCTTCTTATGGAAACATTGGTCCTTCTCACATCGCTACTTTGATCCTTCCAAGTCTCACAATTGGATTGTCAGTGTGGTTGTTTTCCACTCAGGTAATCCCAAACACAGTAAGTGATTTGGTCGTAAGCACTTCCCCCCAAGAACATCAACCTCATGTTGATCCTTTACCGTCTTCACCAGTAAGGCCTTCTTCACCTTCTTCACTTGCAAGGTCACCTTCCATTCCATCTTCTTCGTCGAGAGAAAGTTATGAAGCTAGTAACTCGGTGAATAAGAAGAAGAAGAAAAGGAAGCATAAGAAGAAGATAATTAAGCAAGGATCCAAACCTCCAACCACTGCTAAACATGTTGGAAAACAACCAGTTACTGTTAATCGTGCTGGGAGTATTGATGATGTCAAGATCACCCAAACAACCCGTAAGCCCAAGTACCCTTGCATGCTTTGTAAGGGTAGCCATCTTCTTAAGGATTTCCATGGTCTATCCAAGGTTATAGAAGTATGGTCTACACACCCTGACCAAACCATGTCATCAGCCTCTGAACAACATACTGATGACATCCAGTCAACTAGTCATGATATGGTTGGGAAGAAGAAAAGTAGAGTCAAGTTCCCATGTATGTTATGCAAAGGGAGTCATCTAACTCATCTTTTCCCTCATATGGACAAAGCCTTGAAATTACTGGAAGACATAACTGTTTCACAACCTCAACTTCTAGTTGCTTATCGCAAGATTTCTCTCAACCCATCTGTAGTTGATGGAATGATCACTCCGGTCCCTTCACCAGTCAATCTGGTTGATCATGTCATCAATCTGGTCACATCCTTAGTTGAACCAGTTGACATGGTGGTTGATCTGATCCCATCCTTGATCAATCCCACTCTCCCTTCAGAGAGTGAAACCCAAGTGGTCGATCTGTTTCCACTTGTCGATCCCATTCTCCCCCTGGAGAATGAAACCCAAGTGGTCGATATAAACTCACCATCGGTCGATCCTACTCTCCCACTAGAGATTAACCTTGATATTGCCCACATTTTTATCGTTGATACTGACTCTATTGTGCCGAGGGGTATTCCTCCTTCTCCTGTGAAACTCCCTTCAAGTAATGAGGCCATCTGTTTTGATTGGGGTGTGCTAACTGGACCTCGTCTTCCCTCTCACTTTCCTTTTCAGATTACAGTGCAATTTTGTGGTCGGGACGTTCCTCAGACGTTGATAGATGAAGGTTCGTCTGTTAGTATTTTATCCTCTATTGCTTGGCAAGCTTTGGGTTATCCTCCACTTGCACTGGTTATGCAGAATCGGTTAGCTTTTAACAGAAGAACTAGTCAACCTTTAGGGACCCTTCCTCAATTTCCTGTAACTTTGGGAGGGAAAATTGTCTTTGTCGATGTCCTGGTAGTCCAAGACCCCTTGGATTTTTCTATACTCCTTGGGAGAGATTATGTCTATGCCATGAAAGCTATTGTGTCTACTCTTTCTCAGGTGATATCTTTCCCTCATGATGGAAGAGTTGTGACTGTTGATCAACTTTCATTCATTGACCCCGCCTGGATTTCTTCCCTGAATGGTTCTTGTATATAGATAGTATTTCCCCCGCCACAGGTCAATTATTTGGCATTGTCGCCCATGGCTTCAACTTCTTATGACTTAGATCTAGTCGTTGACATGCTGATCTCTTCGATAGGGTTGTTAGAGCCTGATCTCTTTACTCCTGTCACGACCCTTGACATAGTATCCTTATAGAGTGTGTTTCTTCCTTCCAGCGAAGATCTCTTGGAAGCCATGACCGAGTTTTGTCCCTTGACATTGTCTCCTTCTGGAGCATTGTCCTCTTGGAATCCATGATCAAGAATACTCCAAGGATAGTTTTTGCATCTCTGAGGCAACCTCGTTAAAAAATGAAACAGAGGTCTTTGAGCATGGTTTTTTGATTTCAAGCTCGTTAAAAAATGAAACCATACGAGGATAGTTTTTGCATCTCTGTGGCAACCTCGTTAAAAAATGAAATAGAGGTTATGAGCATAGTTCTTGTTTCTATGTCAAGCTCATTAAAAAAATGAAATAGTTTTCCCCCTCTCTATTTGAGTCAAGTCCTTTGTCTAGTATTTGAAGATTCATTTCATTCTCCTTTGCAGTTGGATGAAATGAAGCTTGGGGGGCATTTATTTCCAGTCTCTGGACTTCATGCTGAAGTTTGAGCCGCTAGCTTCTTAAACTGGGGCCTAAGTACCAACCATCCCTGTGTTATGCGTTGGGAAGTTGCAAGCATAGTTTTCTATGGTTCAAGCTTGTGTAAAAATGAAACCACCTACCTCAAGCATAGTTTCCTCTGGTTCAAGCTTGTGTAAAAATAAAACTAGGTCCAAGCATAGTTTTGTTTAGTTTTTAAGCTTGTGTAAAAATAAAATCTATCCCAAGCATAGTTTTGTTTTGTTTTGTTTTAAAGCTTGTGTAAAAATGAAAACAATCCCAAGCTTAGTCTTTGTTCTATTTCATGCTTGTAAATACATGAGAATAAGTTACCAAGCTTAGTATTTTTTCTTTCTCGTGCTCGTAAATCAATGAGAATGTAACCGAGTACACGTTTATCACTTTTTCAGTCTCGTAAAGGTTATATGAAAAAGGAACCCCTTGGAGTCCTCTTTAAGCTCTTTTCAGACTTTTTAAACATGAAAAGATCGCCGAGAGACCTTGCTATTTTCATGCTCGATAAAGTATTTGAAGTAAGCGTCTGGTGAGCGATAATTTATCTCTTTTTCGGTCTCGTCCAGACTATTTTACGAAAAAGGAACTGAGAGATTTCTCTTTTAAGCGTTTTTCCAAACTCTATAATCTTGAAAAACCTTCGCGTTTTCTATATCTAGACTCGTTAAACAAACATTGACAGACCCGTGATGGGACCGAACCACTCCTTCTTAGGGTTCGTTAAACATACTCCGAGGGACTCATCCGAAGGATGAGCTTACATCAACAAGCATATGTTATCCTCCTCAAGCTTGTGTAAAAATAAAGAGGTACTCGCCAGAAATAGTGGGGGAAAATTTGGGAAAGGGATATGTTTTCATTTTCGTATTGATTGGCAGTAAGTGTCGCTCTTGAACATGACACCCCCTATTCATCATTTGAAGCTAGTTTGAGAAATCCATTTGTCTCTCATTCGATTGATTACAAGGTTATTCCCTGTGTCGTTTTTGAGTCAATGCTGCCAAATCATTGGTCATGTCATTCATATGTTCAAGAGAAGTCCATCTAAAACCTATATTGAGTCGGCCATCTACAGTTATCCATTCTCTCCATGTCGTCCTTCCCTGTCTCCAATCCAATTCACATCATACTCAATTTCACCTTCAAAATCTATTACTCATTTTGTGTAATTGATGGGGGATATATCAAGGCCCTCCTGTGACGAGTTTTGTTCCGTCGACTTCAGCTCATTATCCAGAATCAAGACTTAGAAATTATTTGGTACCTTGGAGCTTTCATGACTCAATGGCAGGTTTCCTCGCTTTCGACAGTGGGTTTACATCATTGACCTCTGATCAAAAGATTCTATCCAATGTTCGACTTCAACTCATTTATTCACACTCGATGGATTGTACTATGGTACCTTGGGAGTCATTGACATCAATGGTGATTTACCTCGCACTTGTTAATGGTTTCATCAATGACCGATAATCAAGTGGTTTCTACCATGTTAGACTTCAACACATGTAATCACATGGTTAGATTCATACTTTGAGCGACGATATTGAAGACCCTGGATATCACCTTTGTGATCTAGGTTGTGATGGAGTATGTATAATTTACGACACATAGATCCACTGTGCATGTCTCATGGCTATGTCATCTTGATTTGAAATTTCTCGCATAGATCCACAGTGTATTCCGGTGGCTATGCTATATTTTGACGGCATGGATCCACAGTGTATGATTGGTGGCCATGACCCATGTCTATAATGTCATCAGTCTGTGATCTGAGTATGGGAATGCCTACCTCAGAATTGATATATATGATATTTTGCAGATGCTTGGTTGTTCCCAGGTTTCCAATTAGGTGTGCTCCTGGTTCTTGACACACACATGTAGCTTACAAAGTCTATCGGCTGTCACTAGTTCCACCCTCATACTTTGGGGGGCATTCTGTTACCCATGATTTTGGTCATCATGATGATGTATTAATGATGGTGTACTCAGGCTCTTCATAAGAACTTTCTCCTGAGGAAAGTTACTTTCTTCTCTTTCCAGAAATATCATTTTTGAAGGAGGTTCACAGGCTGCTAATACATTTGCCTGCGAGGATGCATGATTCTCGTAGGCTGCCTTAAGCTAGGGTGCGAGAAGTTCGCACTGTGTTGAACTGCTAGGGTGCGAACTCTTTCTAAAGCAAGGAAAAAGATGAATTATTGATGCTTCTAGAAGGGAATCTTCTAGAAGGATGAGATGGCATTCGAATGGTTATCCTAGTACTGGATTCCCTGATATTTTGGGATCATTCTTATCCAAGTAACTAATTCATTCTCTCCTATATATTGAGGGAATTCTAATGGAAAAGGTTGAGCAAAGAAGCAAACAAGGTTAAGCAAGGCATTGGAGAATTGGTGAAAGACTGTGTGAAGGACTGATGCTACAGCAGCTAGGAAACTCCGACAAGTTTATCAAAGGTGGTTGATCTTCTTCATGCAAGTGAGCAAGTGTGTGTGTCAGAGCCAAGGGTCATCGAAAGAAAGTTTGCAACATCAAGGTTCAGGTTGTAATCTTTACTTTCCATCAATATGATACAGTAATATGTCCCTTTCCCATAAAGCTAATTCCACTTTATTGTATAACTCCTTGATCATATACATAGAATGACTATTGAATAGAGTGTGCTTTCTTCACTTTGGTTGGTTTGTGTTGTCTTGTTCTTGGCTGCAAAAGAGCACTGGAGCGAAGCAGGAGCAACAAAGACTATAGGAAGCGATTATAAGGTATGTAACTTGTTCTCGCCTCCTAGTTTATTCAATAGTCAAAATATAGGGAAAGAGTATTATTCTGTCTTGCTTTGTTCTAGATCCAGGTGGATCTAGGGAGATCGGTTTGTGTCCGCACTTACGGATTTATCCAATAACACCCTTTGTGTTTGAGCACTCATCTCCTTGGCCTCTATCACTGATCGTTATGTCTTCCCAAACCCACAACCAGTTGTCCAAATCTTTGATCATGTAGGTCGTAGACATGAACACAAAATGTTGCTTTCTCAAATAGTCTTTTTCAGAATTGAAGCATAACTAGAAATCAATTTTAATATTTTAGCGTTGAATTTACCAACGCTGCCAAAGTGGCCGAAGGCTCGAAGTCCCGAAGGCCCAAAATGGATCTGAGTTGTTTATTATCAAGAGCCGTGTGTCGTTAGATCCCTAGCTCCAGAGAATTTTCTTGAAGAAAATAAATTTTGTCTATTGAAAGGCCCGAAGGCCGATCTGTGAAGCAAATCTCGATTGTTGTTTTGAAAGGGAAGATCCGATCCATTGATTTGGAGGGGGCATATTTGAGCCACTGATTGTGAAAGCCTCATCCAAGATCATGATATCGACGACCATAGTCCATTGCAGGAACGCAACATACTCGGGCAATAATTTTCTTGAGCGGTACGCAATTAAAACCATGGTAAGTCAAGAGCGATATGTGGTGAAGGGGGATGGATTGTGGGCCCAAAAGTAGTCTAAACCCAAAACAACTTTGAGTGGCCCTGCAATCATGTGCTCATATAACATCCTATCCAAGAGAATCACATGGCATTCGCTCACTCGTTGGGGCATGCAAGTTTTCTCCAAGCACCTCGCTCCACATCACCCCTGTGCATACGCTATCAGACTAAAACCTAAAAATCTTGCATTGGTCATAGAAAAATACCATTCATGGCCTCAAGGGGTCAGGATGGACTCCTAGAAGTCATTGGCACTGTTTGAGAACAGTTATGGGTGTCAAGCCCAGTCCTAATCCAAATGAAGACAGTTATTGAAGATTGTGGGCAGTAATTGAGACCTCTCCTCATCCCATAAATGGAAAACATTGCAGAGAGAATCCATGAAGGCACACTTACGATCCGAAGCTTCCTTATGGGAAATTTTTCATATAAATCACATAACTATGCTTGACTCGTGTCTGACATCATGAAGTCTACACAACTTGACACAGTGGGCGTCGAGTGAAGGCTTTGAAGGCAATGATCTGATCACATTCTTGGTGGTTGCAACATTTTAGTATATATAGGTATTTTTGATATTTTGTTAAGGTCGAATGGTTGAGCTAGGCTCCCTGCTATTGTAATATTTTTATGAAGAACACTGGTTCTCTAGTTATGTAATTTTTTTTTGAGACATCTTGGTTAATCTAATTCAATTTTCTTTCTCCATCTTATTTTCCTCTGATACTGAGAGAGTTCATGAATGATTGATTCACATGAATTGTTGTAATTGTACTATGATAAAATTTTTGATTATAGTGTTGTTATAATTTCTTTCAGATTCCTTGAAATTTGAATCTAAGAGGATCTTGTGTTTGAGTTTTTCCTTCTTAGGTTGTTTGAAGACCTGATGTCCATAGCAGAACTCTACACTCTCCTCACTAAAGTCTTCCCTCTATTCACCCTTACTCCAACTTACTGACTGAAGTTGATTTCAAACCTCAAATGCTTGTACATGCTAGTCCCGATTTCTGAGTTAGAATGTTATTATCATTGAGTCTGTGCCCATTTGACGTCTTTAAAACCAACCCGTGACATATAAAATGATGGGTATTGGGCTTACCTTAAATGGAATCTGAAGGTGAATTATAGTGCTAATAGGTACGAGTAAGGGAGAAGAGAGAACAAAGGCAGTCACAAGTGGGTTTTAGCATATTGGAGTTGCAACAACAAGGTCGTCTAGTATGGAGGTTTTTGTACAGTCATGTATGCATGTTTTTGTGGAGATAGGTGCATATACACAAGTTTGTTTAAGGAAAGGCACATACATCTCTAAAAACATGAAAGTTCTGGGTCATACAACAATCCAAGAGTTACTAGGGTTTGCAGGTGTTGTCTAAATTTTTTTGTATTTTCTTTCTAGGACTTTTTCCCAGTAAAGGATCCCTTGTAAGGCTTGAATTTATTTAAATTATAATATTAGTTGATGGGCATAATATATTTGTGTATTGTGTATGAGATTTTAGTTTTCTATTATTGCTTCTGCTATTTATTTAAGTTGATTATTTCAGCAAGTGTATTATGTTTTGTGAGCTACTAATTTCATTTACTTCAAGGAAATCACTAGATAAAAATATACCTAGGTGTCAGAATTAGAAAATAAACATGGGATTAGAGCTTTCACTCTAAGAGGAAGACAAATTTCAAATCCACAACAGTTGACAACAGATCTATCAGATTTGCAAGGATATCACAACAAATCTATAACCATGAGTCAAAAATCAAGAGATGGATTTCAGGGAGACAATCATATTGAATAAAAAATAGGGTTTGCATTTGTATGGCACTATACACAGGTTGCAGTAGGAATAATCATGTACATACACAAGATTTCTTAAAAAAACTTGTGTACATACACAGGTTAGGTAGTGACATGCACGTACATGATCGTACAAGTTAGTACAAGGGAAGTTTCAACAATAGGTTATTTCCAAGGCATATTATCAGATCTAAGGGATGGATTAATCATGTCATTATTATTATTTTTATTGTTAGGTTAATCCCCATTGAGGATTAACTAAGTCGGTAATTGTATAAGGACCAAATCCCCTTTTGCGGATTGGTCATCGGACAATTATAATGTAAAGAATAAGAAGTCG
>ML782106.1:846443-873398 GCA_009831015.1 Picea engelmannii | reverse complement strand
GTTTTCTTCCCCTAGAGGGTTTCCCAGGATAAATGCTGTGTACTTGTGGATGTGTATTTCTTAGTGATCTTGTGGTTATTATGCTCTTATCTTTATGAAATGCAAAGAACTATAATATCAGCATAAAACATTAACAATTTCCAAGGCATATTATCAGATCTAAGGGATGGTATTACCAATTTTGAGAGTTGAAGATAGATTTGATGTAGAATCAAACTTACTATCTTGGAAATCAAGAGTTACTTAGTCTTTGAAAGAATATGAACTTTGGGAGATAGTGGACAAAGTAGTTGTTCCATCGACAAATCCACAAGATTTGGTAGTTCACTAGAAGAAGGAGATCAAATCCCAATCAGTAATCTTGTATTCAATGAAGGATATTCTTATTCCTCACTTATATTAGAAGAAAATGGTCAAGGATATGTTTGATTCCCTGGTAGGATTATTCTAGAGTGGTAATGTGAATAGGAAGATGGTCTTAATAAATAAACTTAGATCTATGCAAATGTCTAGATATGACAATGTTACCAACTATTTCAAGAGGATCACTCAGGTATGTGAATATATTGCATCTATTGGGGAGAAATTGGATGAATTAGATCTTGTTAATGTGACATTAAATGGTTTTCCCAAGTCTTGGTAACCATTTTTCAAGGAAGTCTATGCTAGAGAAAAACTACGGGGTTGGAAGAGGATTTGGGATGATTGTATCTATGAAGATACTCGGGAGGACTGTAAGGGAAAAAAACAAGGAATTAGTGATGATAACATGTCCATTTTAAGTAAGACGAGGAAGGGAAAATGAAAGGGTTCCATCAAGAAGGGTAACTATGATGGAGGAACATGATAGCTAGGAAAGAAGAAGGACTTGAGTAAAATCAAGTTCTTCGCATGTCATAAGAATGGCAATTATGAATATTAGTGTCTAGAGAAGAAGAAGGAAAGAGGAAATGTGGAGACAAAAATAGTAACAAAGACGTAGCTAGATGAGTTTGCAACAATTATTGAGAAGGATTTCTCACTTGTTTCTTTCCTTTCTACCAACACAGCTACCAGGAGTGTGTGGTGCTTGGAAAGTGGTGCATCTCATCATATCAAAGAACCACATGAGATATTTAGCAATATGAAAGATAGTGAATTGGGGGTCGATGTGGAGCTTCATTATGATTCCTAGTATGGAGTGAATGTAGAGGCAACAATCTTGTTCCAGATTTAGACAAGAGGTTCATTTGATTCCCATGATGTGATTTATGTATGAGGAATGAAGAAGAACTTTATTTCAGTCTTAGTTATGGAGGAAAGGGTTTTTTTTGTTACTTTTTAGAGAGGGTGGGTACTCATATGTCTAGAAAAAGATAGCCTAGTCACAAAAATGGTCATTGGGGTTAGAGAGGGAAATTTATATAGGTTGCAGGGAAATCCTGTTTAGGATTTGGTACATGAAAGTGATATCCTATGTGAGCTATGGAACAAGAGGTTGGTACAAATACACTACAATGCATTATCGATTTAGAGGGATGTTTTTACAAGTCTGCCAGATTTCAATGTTGAGCAATAGAAAGTGTACATAGGGTGTGAACTTGGAAAGAATGCCAAGGATTATTTTCCAAGAAGAAAGAGTAGGTCCAAGGGAATATTGTATCTTATACATTAATATGTGAGTGGTCCAATTTCAGTAAAATCAATCTAGGGAGTGTCATACTATGATGTTCATTGATGAATTTTCTAGTAAAACTTGGATCTTGTTTATGAATACCAAGGATGAGGTCTTCAATCGGTTCAAGGAGTTCAGGGATCAAGTGGAGAACAACAAAGGAAACAAAATCAAGGTATTGATGTCATATAATGGGGGAGAGTACACCTCCAATCAATTCAAGTATTTATTCAAGGAGGAAATGACATAGAGGGAGTTGATGGCCTCATACAACCCTAATCAAAACGAGGTTGAAAAGAGAAAGAACTAGTCCATCATTAGTTTTGTCAGGGATATGATACATGACCAAGATTTTCCTATGTTTCTTTTGGTAGAGGTGTGTAACACAAAAGTATATGTGCATAAAAAAAATCCTCACAAGATATTGGGGGACAAGACTCTAGAGGAAGCATTCTTAGGGGTGAATCTAGAGAGAGGAAATTAGAGGATCTTTGGTTGTCAATTCTACATCCATGTGTCTTTGGAGAAGAGGACATAGCTAGAGAATTTAGGAAATAAGGGTATATTTGTGGGGTACAACGAGACCTGAAATGTTTACATGATCTTCATACCAGTGAAATATAATACAATTGTTAGCAGAGATGTTAATTTCAAGGAGAACTTGGCATGTAATAAATATTAGGAGTCATTAGCGGTGATAAGGGACAAGGAACAACATGATATGAATGATGAGAAACACTCAAACATTTATTTTTTAGGGAGTAATACTTTAGGTGAGGAGGAGGATTTATGCCCTTCCAATTCTATCAAGAGACCCTGATAGTTAATGTAGAAATTGAGGGATGCTAGTGAGATTCATAGAAGTGTAGTTAGGGAGATAAGGCCTTCGAGTAAGTTTCTAAAATATATGGCACTTATGAGTAGCATGGTTGATGTTGAGACTTCCATTTTTTTAGGAAGCGACGGGTCAACAGGTTTGGCAGGATACCATGGCGGAGGGGTACACCTCTATCATGAGGAACGATGTTTGGAACATAGTGTCGAGAATGAAGGGGAAGTCAATTGTGAGTTCCAGGTGTATACACAAGATCAAGCATGTTGTATATGGTAGCATTGATAATTTCAAGGTGAGGTTTGTGGAAAGAGGATTATCCCAGAGAGAGAAAGTGGAATATGACGATAAATTTTCTCCAACATATAGGTATGATTGTATTCGAGCTATTATTTACGTTGCTTCAATTATCCGGTGGAGGATTCACCAGATGGATGTGAAGACAACTTTCCTCAATGGGATCATTAAGGAGGAAGTTTATATAGAGAAACCATAAGGATTTGAGGTACATGGGATTGAGCATCATTTGTGTAGGATTAAGAAATCCTAATATGAACTCAAATAGGGACCTAGGTCATGGTGTTCCACAGTTGATAGATACATGAAAAGTATGGGATTTACCAAGAGTAAGGAAGATCTTAACTTATAATATATAATTTATGGGTCTGATCCACTCATCTTAGTGTTGTACATGGATGATTTGTTTCTCACAGGTGTAAAGGAGATTATAGCAGGGTGAAAACAAGATTTGGATACAAAGTTTTAGGTGAAGGAAATTGGATTGATGGATTATTTCTTGGGGTTATAAGTATGGAATATATCAAGACATATCTTCCTTGGCCAATGGAAGTATGCAATACAAATATTGAGGAGATTTAGGATGGAGGACTGTATATTGATGGCTTCACCTATGGTTACCAACCCGAAGAAGGCTGTCAATTCAAATTTAGAGTTTGTAGATCCCAGGATATATAGACAACTGATAGGGTCCTTGATGTATTTGGTCAACACTAGGCTAGATATATGTTTTGTTGTGAACACCTTGAGTCAATACATGGTGGAGCCCATGAAGGTGCATGAGATAGCAGTGAAGCATGTACTGAAGTAATTGAGAGGTACATTGGAGTATGGGTTGATGTATCTTGTAGGTGATGGAGTTAAGCTATAGGGACATCCATACTCAAAATGGGCAAGGAGTGCAATAGATAGGAAGAGCATCTCAAGGTGTTTCTTCATCTTGGGATCAACAATGATTATATGGTTCAGCAAGAAGTATACTTATATAGCACTCAACTCAGTAGAGTCAAAATATATGGTAGTGAGTATGTCTAGTTGTGAATACATTTAGCTTCAAAATTTTCTTACAATTTTATTTGATCGGGAGTTTGAGCCTATAGTGATATGTTGTAATAATCATAGGTGTATCAAACTCTATGAAAATACAATATTCCATTACAGGTCCAAGCACATTGAGATAAGATATAATTTCATCTAAGGAAGGATCTAAAAGGTAGTAGTCAATCTTTAGTATGTTTCCACAGATGAGCACGTTGCAGATATTATTACCAAACCCTTGGTTAAAGAGAAGTTTGTGTTCTTCAGGAACAAACTTGGAGTGGTGCAGAATACCTTCCTCTATAAGAGGGAGTGTTTATGTTTGCAACATCGAAAAGGTACTTCTGCATAGGACTAAGTATCTAGATGTGTAGAAGTCATCCAAATCCTTCTAACTTGATACTTTACTTTAATTGAGGTAATTGTTAAATTAAAGTCTTTTTATTAATTAGCATTAGTAAATTAAATATTATCCATTTATTCAAATGAGGTGAGATGTACTATCAACCATCAATCACTTTGGATATTAGGGTTAGGTCATAACTCAATATTATAAAATCAAGGCTAGGTTGAAGGAAGGATGATTTTTTTAAAACAAGCAGTAGAGAAGGATTTTTTATCAAGGAGATATTGGATAGATGAAGAAATATTTTCATCTAGAGATCAATATAGGACAAGGAGAAGAGAGAATAGAGGAAATCACAAGTGGGTTTTAGCAAATTCGAGCCGCAACAACAAGTTCATTCCATATGGATTTTTATGTACAATATTTGTGTGCATGTACATGGGTTTCAATGAAGACAAACACACATACAAAGGTTTCCTTAAGGAAAGTCACATACATCTTAGAAAATGTGAAAATTATGGGTCATACAATAGACTAGGATTTAATAGGGTTTGTAGGTGTTATCTAAGTTTTATGTATTTTCTATGTGGGCCATTTTCTTAATAAGAGAGCCCTTGTAAGCTTTGAAGTTACTTGAATGATAAGATTAGTTGATGGGAAGAGTATCTTTGTATATTGTGTATGACATTTTGGTTTTCCAATATTGCTTCCACTATTTATTTGAGTTTATTAATCCAGCAAGTATATTATGTTTTTTGAGTCATTAATTTGATTTACCTCAAGGAAATCAGTAGATAAAAAAATGCCAAGGTGTCGGAATTAGAAAATCAAAACTTCTCTTGATACTCCCATTGCATGAGAAATTTCTAGTTGTGTGAAGACCATTGCATATATCATACTACCAACAACACTAGAATAGGGAACACATGGAATGTTCTGTATTTATTCCCGTGTCTTTGGATATTGTTCAAAAAATAATTTTTCTCCTAAAAGAATTGGTACCTTTACCGACTTGCAATCTTGCATCTTGAAACACTTCAAGGATATTTCAATATACTTTCTCTGATTTAACCAAACATTTTTAACTTCCCAATATCTCTTGATATCCATTCCCATAATGAAGTTCACTACACCAATATCCTTCATGTCGAACTTGGAGGAAAATTGCATCTTCACCTCCTTTATTGCATACATGTTGTTTCTAACCAACAACATTTTGTCAACATAAAAAAGTACATATATGAAATGCACACCTTCTTCCTTGGAATATACACAGTGATCATCTCGTATTCTCACAAATTCCAAACTAAGGATGTGTGTGTCCAAATTTTGGTACCACATCCTTGGCGATAAATTTAGACCATAAAGGGACATTTTCAACTTGCACACTAGCTCTTTATTATCCTTTAGTACAAATCCTTGAGGATATTTCATGTAGATTTTTTCTTCCAATTCCCCATGTAGGAACATTGTCTTCACATACATTTGATCCATTTCAAGATCAAATGTTGCAATGAGATACATTACTACTCTAATGGAACTTAACTTTACAACACAATCAAATTAATAGGATTAAAACACACCTTATTGATAGGATTTATGACATGAAAAAACCTAAATAATGGCACCGAAATATAGTTACAGATCCACAAATATGATTGCCTACACTCCTGCGAATCTCGGGACTTTGTTATAGTTGACTTTGGTTAGTTTACCAATCAACTTCCCAGTCAATATCCAGTTAGTTGCCACTCAACCTCCTGTCAACCTCCCGTCGGAAAAAAATTCTACTTAATTTCGATCATATTGAATTTGAATTCCCAATAGATCACTTCAAGATTGACTTAGAGATTGACTCAACTTAACGTGTCAGTCAAATTATCTCTTAGTTGATCCATCTTGACTAGATAGTCGGATGATTGTTCTTTCTCTACAAATAATATAAAAACCCAACAATACTATGAACATTTATCCTTGAATATCATCTCTCTTGGAGATAATTCATCTTTTGTCTTATTATGTAGAGGTCCAACAAATCAATCATTAATACTATGGACATTATCCCTCATGAAGGATTCCATGATTTCATGTATGGTTTATATAAGAGATTTATTTATTGTTTCCTAAATCATGGATGGAAATAAATTTTAATATCCAAGAGAATATCCAAATATTTTAATATATTCTCCCAATAAGTTATCTTAGGATGCCAATATTGTTCCCTTTGCTTGTCACTCCATTTCTTCCATAACCAAATATACATTTCTAATCCTTTCTTTATTTCTTCCATATTAGAAGTCCTATTTACCTATATATTTTTAAATTGATGTTACCTTATAGGTAATTCTAGATGGCCATCAAGAATGAACATCACATATTAATAGAAGGTGACATTTTTCATACACTAAGGGTTTATATTGCACAATTAACATGCCATCAATTAGATAGAATTTGAACTACTGACACACTTTGATAGATGTAAACTTATAGTTATCATCCAACAAGTTTGGATATACAAATATATTTAAGTCAAAAAAATCAACAATTAGATATGGGATTAAGGAGTTAAAGTAATCATATTTATTACAAGTGCCCATCATCTCTAGAAATGAAAATACTTCTTTGTTTTTTGTTTAAGACTATAACATCCAACACATTTTGTTTGTGTCTTCATGTGTGTGTCCTTACAAGAGAAAATAAACTTTGGAATGTTAAACACCATCCTTTTTATTAAAATGGATGAAAATTCAAACAAATACCAATTTGTTTTATCACCCACACAACTATCCATTTACAACATTAATATTGGTGGAAATTTTCTACTTGATCCGTAACAGTTTGTATTATCAACATTTACTTAGACGTTTGTAGAACATATTCCTTATAGAACAATTTTTTCTCATAAGATTAAATTTAAATAGAGATTCATGCATTGGGTGGTTTGACATTCCTCTCTTGCACAACAAATCCCCATATCATTCCAGCATTGGTTCCTTAAGATCCTTGATAATTTTAGCTAATGAAGTCACAGTGAAGTTTGAACCCATCTTTGAAACGGAAAGGATGAAGTGGTTGAATCCCCTACTGTTTTGTACATGTGTAAGAACACTAATAAATGAAATTGGGAGATTCATAACAATATAAATAGCCTTTTCCTTTTTACCAAATATTTTTATAGAATTCTTGGTGTTGTCGATCTTATTGTGCACAATGCACAAGTAAGTGATAGAATTCTTTACTAAATTCAATCTATGGGAAAAGTACACACTACAACAAATTGTAATATAACTATTATGGTTCATTTGAACTTCTTTCAACCACTCTACTACAACTACACCATCGATGACCCTTTTTTGTTGGTGATTGAGACATAATCATTACACCTTGCAAAAATTTTGTTCTTCATGATCACTACATCTAGAAATTTATTTCTCATTATTGTTGGATTACTGAGAGGGGGGGTGAATCAATAATAGAGAAATATAATCCTTTTTAACCATATAATGCAAGTTTTATATCAATGTAGCATTATCATCCAATATTTGCAAAGTAAATAAACAATGAACAAATGAACAACCATACACATACATAGTACACTAGTGTTTTTACATGGAAACCCAAAGCGGGAGAAAACTACAGAATGATTTTTCTTATATGTCTTGAAGAATTAAATTCATTGGAAGCACCAAATTTCTTTGTTTTCTAGCTGCAACTGGAAGGAGGCTCCAACCCCCTAGTTTCTCAGGCTACAGCCTGAGGGAAGCTCCAACTCCCCAATTCTCTCACTACAACTAGAAGGAGGCTACAACCCCTTATGTTCTCCAGCTACAACCAGAAGGTGTCTACAAACACTTGTCCTTTCCCTATACAACTGACCTAACGCATAATTAGAATTATGGAACCACTACTATCACACTAACACGATGAGATATAATGTTGTAAACCTATACCAATAAACTTGCACCAAACAACCTGTATCAATAACCTGAACCATGTATCAACTATGCATCAACCTATACCATAAAGAAGTGCATCAAACATGCACCAAACTGTACCTCAACCTGCAAACCTTCCTTAACTTTAACCATAAGAGACTTGTATTTTCATCAAACTTTACTTTAGTCTCACATGACTAGTTTTGTATTAGTCAACAACCCTAACTTGAAATAATCATAACTATGTACCTATAACGAATAAAGATATGAAAATAATACACAATTTGCTTTAGTGTGTTTTCTGAAATTCCTCCAGGTGTCACTACTTGGAACCTTTGATAAAAGGAGTTATAGTAAAAATGGCATACCTTATTGAATTCCAGCTTATTCTAGAGATCAAACGTGTAGAGCATGCCTCGCACGGAACATTTGTTGTATGGATTTGAAAATTTTACACACAATACTAAAAACCATACTCTAACCAAAACAATTGTTATTACTGAATTTTGATCTCTTATGAAGATGTTATGGCGTTTTTACTCAAAACACCTGTTTTAGACTAGTTTCAGGACTAGCCACAAACCCTATTTTCCACGGAGTGTAACTCCAAAAATAAAACGAACCACAAGATGAAATTTGTACCACAACTACTTGGATATGTTTCCTCAATGGCCTCCCAGTTTCATATTCTGAATCATTCTAGAAATAAAGTTATTGTGAAAATGGTGAGATGACCTGTAAATAACATACCTTAGAAAGCATCATCAAAATAATTTATCCTCCCTTGAATTTCGGCCTTCTTTAATTCACCTTCCCTCTGAAATTTCACTTAGATATCATTTGGTTATCTCATTCACCTGTAGATATTCAATATGCTCAAGTGTGATTAAAATGAGAGAGCCTTGCCTCTTATTTATACTCTCCAAGTAGCTTCCTTAGAATCATCTTCTAGGCCACTTTGTCCACATAGTCACCTATGTCCAATTTTGAACAATTTTCCACTTGTCCATGTATCCAATAGCCACTTGACAACTTAACCCATTTTCCTCCTTTTAGGGTTAACCTTCTTATAACCACTTTTCATAATTAGAAAGTTCTCCATTTACTTTATTATTTAAATAATCCTCCTTGACTTTGTCACTTCACTTTATTATTTAAATAATCCTCTTTGATTTTGTCACTTCACTTTAGTATTTAAATAATCTTATTTGCAAGCACTTTGAATTATTTGACCTTTTTGGGTTTCAAACCAATCATATGAGGTTCCTTCAACTTCGTAAGGCCGTAACTCTCAAACTGTGAGGAGCTATGTGACGTTCCACATACCACCAAAAATGACATGACATGTACTATCCATATAGAATAGTCTTACCTGAAAATATATCAAAACTCATACCATTATACATCAAACAAACATGGGTCCATTACCCAAACCTTTGTGTTACCAAAATTCACTATCAGACTTTCTTCAAGGGTTGACATCAATGACAACAACCCAATTAATCAACAATCTCCCCCTTTGGAATTGATGGCAACATTGTGATGCAATACTGAAATCATATCACTCATGATCCCCCTGGAACCATGACTGCATCTATGTGACCAACACTCCCCCTAGAACCATGCCTCTGTCCTCTGCATCTAATAAATCTCTCCCCCTTTGTCATCAATGGAAAAGTTATCTTTCCATTTAGGGTTGCTCCCCCTAACTGCCTCTTCTAATCTCCCAACTTGAAATGTCCTCTTTATGGTGCTTCCTCGTGGAAATATAAGACATATAAAATAAGCATTCAAAATCATTCATTTTGGAGTAGAAATAACTCTGAGTCTCTGGCGAAGATACTCAAAGTCTTCCCGTGGAAGCCATTTTGTAAAGATGTCTGTCACTTGTTCTTTTGTGCCAACATATTCAACTCCGATGTTATTTTATGAAACCTGTTCCCATAGAAAGTGATACTTGATTGGAATGTGCTTCATCTTGGAGTGCATGACTGGGTTCTTTGAGATATTGATGGCACTTGTATTATCACAATATATTGGAATGGGATCATCATAGTCAACCCGTATATCTGTTAGAGTTTGTTTCATCCATAGAACCTGTGCACAACATGAAGCTGCTGAAATATACTCTGCTTCGGCTATATATAAATATATTGATGATTGTTTCTTGCTTAGCCATGATACTAAAAACTCACCCAAGTAGAAATTTTCTCCACTGGTGCTTCGTCAATCATCAATGCAACCTACCCAATCTGCATCTGTGTAGGTAATAAGTTATATATCCTTTCCTTTTGGATACCATAATCCAAACTCTTTTGTTTCTTTGAGATATCCGAAAATCCTCTTCACTGCTAATACATGTGATTCCTTTGGTGTTTCTTGAAATCATGCCACCTATCCAACTGCATGCATTACATCTGGTCTAGATGTTGTCACATATAGTAGGATACCAATCATTGACCTGCATTTCATCTGATCTGTAGACTTTTAATCATCATCTTTGCTCAACTTGCAACTGGTTTGCATGGGAGTGATAACCGGTTTGCAATATTCTATTCCGAACCTCTTTATCATTTCTCTGATATACTTGGTTTGAGAAATAAAAATTTCTTGGTTTCTTTGACGTATCTGAAGACCCAGAAAAAAGGATAGTTCTCCAAGTAATATCATTTCAAATTCATTATGCATGTCTTTTGCAAATTTATGTCTTAACCTGTCATCAATACTTCCAAAAATAATATCATCAACACAAACTTCAATTAATAAAATATTATCTTGAGTTACCTTTATGTAGAGGTTGTTATCTGTACTTCCTTTTTTGAACCCTACCTGTTGTAGATATTTATCCAGTCTAGAGTATCATGCTCTAGGATCTTTCTTTAGACCATACAAGGCCTTCTTTAATTTACACACATAATTTGCATTCTCTGACAACTAAAATCCTTCTGGTTGTTCAATGTAGACTTCTTCTTCAAGTTCCCCATTTAGAAAATAGGATTTTACATCCATCTAATACACTTTAATATTTTTGGAGCATGCATAAGCTAAAAGCAATCATATTGATTCCATTCAGGGAACTTGGACAAATATCTCTTCAAATTTGATTCCTTCAAATTGTGCATATCCTTTACATACCAATCTAGCTTTGTTCCTTGTAACCTGTCCATCTTCATTGAATTTATTCCTGTATACCCACTTTGTGTCGATCACATTCTTATCATTTGGTCCTGGAACCAATTCCCAAGTGTCATTTTTATCTATTTGATCCAATTCTTCATCCATGGCCTTATTCCAAAATTCATCCTTGTTTTCCTCTTCAAAACAGGTTGGTTCAATCGTAGATGAGAGTGCTTGGTGCATTTGTTATGGTGAACGAATTCTTCTTATAGTATCAACTCATGCATCTTTGTTTCTGATAATTTGATACGAAGGATGATTCTTTTGTACTCATCTGCTAGGTGTCTTTGGAGGCACTTGCTAGGCTTTCTCTTTTTCTTCTGTCGGATCCTCTTCATCTTCACCTTCTACTTATTTTTCATATTCTTCTTCTTCTTCGTAAAGATGTTCCATTGATTCATTTTCTTCTTCCTTTAATTCTTGTCTACCTGTTTCATCAATTGTTGCATTGATTCTTTCCACAACTTTGTTCAATATCAATTTGTAACACTTGTATGCTTTCCTTGTACTTGAGTAATCAACAAGTAAGCCTTTGTCCACATGAGAGTCAAAATTTTATATTCTGCCATCTACTCTTTTTATGTAGCATTTGCTTCCAAAAAATCTGAAGTGCTTCACATTTTCTGGTCTTCCTTTCCATAGCTCGTAGGGAGTTTTGTTAGTGTTGTTTATGAGAATTACTCTATTTTTAATGTGAATTGTTGTATGCACCTCCTGTGTCCAAAATATATCTATCAATTTGTAATTCATTAGCATTGTTCGATCCATTTCCTATACTATCATGTTCTTTCTTTCAACAACTTCATTATGTTGAGGCGTCCTAGCAATGGAGGATTGCCTTTTTATTCCATTCATGTTGCAATAGTACATAAATTCCTTTGAAGTGAACTCTCCTCCATTATCAAATTTCAAGCATTTTATTTTTTAATCCATTTCATTTTCAACCATTTCCTTGTAGACCTTGAAGTTTTCAAAATCTTCTGACTTATTCCTGAGAAAGAAAACTGCAAGCATTCTTGTATAGTCATCAAATAATAACATAAATTATTTCTCACCTTTTAAACCCTTTGTTGTAGTTGTTTCAACTAGATCAGTATGCACAATTTCTATTGGTCTTGTCGTTGAATATTCTTTTGATTTAAACCTGGTCTTTGTCTGCTTTCCTTGTTGACAATGCTTGCATAAAGTGTTGGTTGGTTTCATGATCTAGGGAATTTCTCTAACTGCTTCCCTTTTGCTGACTTTGTCAATGTTATCAAAATGTATGTGACCCATTATTCTGTGCCATATCCAACTTTTATCTTCCTTTCCTAGGCAACACTTTTCATTTCCAATTTCACTTAATACATATATGTTGCTTGAAGTTCTCACAACTATTGCAATCAATTTTCTTGAACCTTCTTTTCTTATCTCACACTTTTGTGAATCAAAAGTAACTTTATGACCTTGGGCACACATTTGACTCACACTTAGAAGATTATGTTTCCTATTTTCTACTAGTAGAACATTTTCTTCCTTGGTATTCTTGTTCCCAATTCTGACTGTGCCTTTTCCAATGATTTTAGCTTAATCATCATTTATGAAGGAGACTGATCCATCTCTTTCCTTTCTTAATGTAAGAAACCTATCTCTATCACCTGTCATGTGTTTTGAACAACCACTGTCAACATACCAACCATGTTTCTTCTACTTATCTTGTAGAGAGAGTGTGCATTCTTCATTGCTATATTGATTCTTCTCTCTTATCCATGTCTTTTTCTGAGGTTCCTGTCTGTGACTATTGTTGTTATGTTGTGGTTCTCTAGGAGGGATTGTCATTCTGCAATATTTGGTTATGTGTCCAAAGTTGTTACAATTTTAGCATTCCACTCCAGTGCTCAAAGATTCAAACATGTTGTAACTTCTTATTTGTGTTTCACTAGGCCTTCTTGGATAACCCTTTTGTGTATGACTTTCAAAGTTGTTTATGTTCTCATTGTTAGATCTACAATTCACAGCTTTATGTCCAAAATTATTACATGCATAACATAAACCAAAAAAGACAGTTTGATACTTGGGAGTTGAATATCTTATGAAAGGAGGTACTCTTATGAATCCTTCTTCTTCTTGAGGCCTATCCATTTCTTTCAGTCATTGATTCTGAAATTTGAATCTTCTCAGTAGAGGAGTGTCCCTGTAACTTTCTTTGTAGACCTTCCTATCCCCTTTGATTGTTTATGCATATCTTTTCGGATATGTTTCTTGTTTTTTTGTTTTGGAGGTTGATCCATTTTTTGTCTGATTGTATCTAAGTCTGGACTTGTCATGATGAGGTTTTTGACTGCTGATAATGTCATTCAAAACTTTTGAGTTTTTTTGCATACTTTTATTTTGAAGATCATTTCTTAATGTGATATTTTTTTCTTCCAAATTTCCAATGATCATGTCTCTTCCTTCTAGTTGTTCTTTGAGTGCTTCTTCAATTCTTTTATCTTATTCAATTTTAACCTTCAAATTTGTGATGATTTGTTCTAGTTCTTGAGTGTCTTCTTTCTTGTCTAGTTCCATGTGTAGTTTCTTGTTTTTCTTCTTTTCTCTTCTGATAACTTCTATGGCACACAATAATTCTTCTCGATAGTCAACTTCTGCCTCTTCATATTCTTCTTCGGACTCTTTATATTCTTCTTCGACCTCTTCATATTCTTCTCCAGAGTCTTCTACTTCCATGAATAGAACTCTTTCTGTCTCACTGTGACTGACTTCATCTTCATTTGATGATGAGATGTCTTCTTTGGTGCATAAGATTTTATTGAAAACTTTCTTTGTGATTCTTTTACCTTTATATATATTTTTTCTATTTGAGTAAGCTTCATCATTTCTTTTCTCTTTTTATTATGAGGACATTTGTTAGGAAAATGACCAATACCATCACAATTAAAAAAAATCAAAGGAAGATTACCTCTATACCTTCCTTTGGTTCCCTTGTTCAATCTTATGAAAAAGTTGGCCACCTCTTCATCATCTTCTGAGACGTGACTGTTGCTGTTGTGTTCTCTTTCTTTTTTCTTTCTCTTTTACTTTGACCTTTTGGATTCTTTGAAGGTTGCATCTTTTATATATGTATTTTCCTATTCATTTCTCATTTCATATGCTGTGAAGATTCCATGTAGTTAGTCCATGCTTATTGAGTTTAGATCTGCTCTTTTTTCTTGTGTTGATAGCTTAGGGTCAAATATCATAGGAAGAGATCTTAGTACCTTTTGAACAGTTACAGATTCTTTGATTTATTCTCCTAATACCAAGATTGCATTTATTGTTTCATCAAATCATAAAAAGTAACTTTCAATGTTCTCATGTTCCTTCATCTTTAGTTCTTCGAACTGACCTCTGTAAGTTTGAAACTTTGCTACTTTGAATTTTGAATCTCCTTCATAAATATTTCAAAGTTTGTCCCAAATATCTTTAGCAGATTTACAATGTTCAACTTTGGTGAGTATCGATTCTCTAAGACCATTCATAAGTGAATTTGTGGCTTTGGAATTGTTCGGATCGAGTTTCATTGCTTTGTCATTTGTTGGTGGAATTACTAGTGTTGTGTATTCATATACAATTGATTACCAAATTTCAAATCCCTATGCCTGTATATATGTCTTCATCCTTATGCTCCAAAATGCATACTTTTGTCTATCAAACTATGGTATTCCATTTTTATACATGTTATTTCTCTCCATGATCTACCTTCCAGTGGTTAAATTGATTTTTGAGGTAACCTTCTCTGATACCAATTGTTGGATTAGTAAGAGGGGGGGTGAATCAGTAATAGAGAAATCTAATCCTTTTTAACCATATAATGAAAGTGTTATATGAATGTAGCATTATCATCCAATATTTTCAAAGAAAATAAACAATGAACAAATGAAAAATCATACACATACATAGTACACCAGTGTTTTTACATGGAAACCCAAAGCGAGAGAAAACCACATAATGCATTTTCTTATATGTCTTGAAGAATTACATTCATTTGAAGCACCAACTTTCTTTGTTTTCCAACTGCAACTGGAAGGAGGCTCCAACCCCCTAGTTTCTCAGGATACAACCTGAGGGAAGATCCAAATCCCCAATTCTCTGGCTACAACCAGAAGGAGGCTAAAATTCCCTATGTTCTCCAGCTACAACCGGAAGGTGGCTACAACCACCTTTCCAGCCCCATCCAACCTCCCTGATGTATAATTATAATGATGGAGCCACTGCCACACTATAAATTTGAGATATACTGTTGTAAACCTATACCAATAAAATTACACCAAACAACCTATACCAATAACCTGAACCATGTATCAACCATGCATCAACTTGTACCTCAACTTGAAATCAACCTGTACCATAAAAAAGTGCATCAACCATGCATCAACCTATATCTCAACCTGCAAACCTTCCTTAACTTTAACAACAAGAGAATATAATTTTCATCAAACTTTACTTTAGTCTGACATGACTAGTTTTGGATTAGTCAACAACCCTAACTTGAAATAATCATAACTATGTACCCGTAATGAATAAATATTTGAAAATAGTACACAATGTTCTTAAGAGTGTTTTATAAAATTCCTCCAAGTTTCACTACTTGGAACCTCTCAGAAAAGGCATTATAGAAAAAATGACATACCTTATTGAATTCTGGCTTATTCTAGAGAGAGAACTTGTAGAGCATCCTGCATGGAATATTTGTTGTATGGATCTGAAAATTTTACAAAAAATACTATATACTGTACTGTAACCAACACATTTGGCCTTACTGAATTTGGATATGTTATGAAGAAGTTTTGATGTTTTTACCTGAAACACTTGTTTTAGACTAGTTTCAGGACTAGCCACAAACCCTATTTTCCACGGAGATTAACTCCAAAATTGCAACAACCCACAAGCTTAAATTTGTACCACACCTACTTGGATATGTCTCCTCAATGGCCTCTCGATTTCACAGTCTGAATCATTCTAGAAGAAAGGTTATTGCGAAAATGGTGAGATGACCTATAAATAACATACCTTAGAAAGCATCATCAAAAGAATTTATCATCGCTTGAATTTCGGCCTTCTTTACTTCACCTTCCCTCTGAAATTCAGATTAGATATCCTTTGGTTTCCTCAGTCACCTGTATATATTCAATATTATCAAGTGTGATTAAAATGAGGGAGCCTTGCTTCTTATTTACACTCTCCAAGTAGCTTCCTTAGAAGCATCTTCTAGGCCACTTTGTCCACATAGCCACTTTGTCCACATAGTCACCTATGCCCAACATTTCCCAATTTTCCACTTGTCCATGTATCCAATATCCAATTGACCACTTAACCCATTTTTCTCATTTTAGGGTTAAGCTTCTTATAACCACTTTCCATAATTAGAAAGTTCTCCATTTACTTTATTATTTAAATAAGCCTCCTTGACTTTGTCACTTCACTTTATTATTTAAATAATCCTGTTTGAATTTGTCACTTCAATTTATTATTTAAATAATCCTCTTTGCAAGAAATTTGACTTCTTTGACCTTTTGGGGTTTCAAACCAATCATATGAGGTTCCTTCAACTTCGTAAGGCCATAACTCTCAAACCATGAGGAGTTATGTGATGTTCCACATACCATCAGAAATGGCATGACATGTATTATCCATATAGAATAGTCTTACTTGAAAATATATCGAAACTCATATCATTATACATCAAACAAACTTGAGTCCATTACCCAAACCTTTGTGCTACCAGAATTCACTATCAAACTTTCTTCAAGGGTTGGCATCAATGAAAACCAACCCAATTAATCAAGAATTATTGTGTTAAAAATGGAAGTAGATAAATACCCAATAGTTGCATGTATTCATTAACCCTTTTGTGAAGAAAATCCTTTCTGATATTTGAAGGAAACAATCTAAGATGTGTCATTTTTCATATTAATGTATTGAGCACATTAGATGTGGAGCCTTATCTAAATTATGGTCCATAATCTTAATAACACCAACCATCGTTGCAATAGTGCTAGATATGGAGTTTTGCAATCCACTGTTTCCATTTACTACCTTCAAGTTACCATTTTTAAAGCTATCTTTATAGTGGTAGAAAGTGCTTCTTTTTATTTTATAAGTCTGATACCATGCACATTGATAAACATATAATATGTTAAATTTCATCATCAATAGAGTTATATTATTTATTTTCCTTTGTTTAGTAATAACAACATTTGATACTTGGGAATTTAGTACAAATTCTCTTCTTAAATTTTCATTCATGAGATGCACCTTCTTAATACCCTCAACCATTGAACCCAATTGTATTTTTAAAATACAATAAATTTTAGAACAAGGTGTAGTGTGTATTCTTGTAATGAAAGAAATTTCATTAGATATTTCAATGGATTTTGGACTTGAGTTACTTTTATAAGATACACTTTTCCTTTCATATTGACATAATTGTATGGCCTTATTGTCAATATTTGTACTTTAACACAATTTACAATAGCCATAGGTGGATATCCCAACTATAGAGGAGTAATTGTTTCTATTGCATTGCATAAATTTACCTTTGTTTCCTTTTCATTTTATTTTAATATCACATCTAAGGTCCACTATTAAGGTCAAGTGGTTCATAATCCATCTCTAGAGATAACCTTCTAATATGCAACATTTCTCACATTAGGTGTGTTGTTCTTTGATGTGTTCCCGATTGTTTAGGAACTATGCCAAGGAATACAAAACCTTCTTTAGGCCTCAAGCTAGATATTGGGACAAATGGGGCTCCCTCATAAGATTCAAGAAAGCTAGTTTCCCACTGTCACTAAGAAACAACTTGCAATATTTCAACAAAAAGATAAATTCCATATTAGAAATAATATAGAACATGATTAAAATTTGAAAGGTGAATGGAATTAGAAGAGTGTAAACCTATTATACCAAATGATTTTCCATTGGGCACAAAGTCTCAAATAGAAGATCAAAAACTTTAATAATGGAAGGTGGAAGAATACAAGAAGACATTAAATATTGGGTTTGATGGTGAATAAGGAAGTCATTGTTAACCTAAGATGAAGAAGAAATGGTTTTGTTTGGAATTAAAAAAATGAGTCCAACAATACATGAAAGAGTTGATCATGATGGAAAATGATTTCATTGTACTCTGTCCATTGCGTAAATACTTCACACAAAACCAAAAATAACAAAAGAAATTTGTAACAAAAACTATATTTTGTTAATCTTTGAATATATAAGGCTCTAGCCAACAAATATTACATTCATAACTAGATAAAAAAGAGGTGTAAAATAAAGAAACTAAACACATAAAAATGAATTGAGAGGTGAATCCAATGAATGGTTCCCTCATTCATAAAAATTTACACAATATGTCCCCTCGAGATTATTTACTATCACCCAAATTTGGTCTCACACCATAAGGAAAAATCCTAAAAGGTTGCTTGTAGCAATGAACTAAAGATGGAAATAAGTATACATCTATAGGTAAAGGTCCATAACATGACCAATAAGTAAAATGTGGACCCAATCAATCCAATATTTTGTCTTTTCTCATATTACGAATAACATAAATTTGGATAGCACAAGAGTGCTTTAAGTCCAAGAGAATGCAATGTAATGTCATTTTGGGCATGCATGCGATTTTTTTCCCGAGAAAAAAAAATCGAATTGGGAGCCTCTATAACACCATCAATGACTTAAAACCATCTTTCAAGAGGAATATAGTGCATTATTAATTCCTTAGGGATTTACAATGCCATCATAGATTCATTGAATTGGAAGCCTTTAAAGAGCTCAATACAATAAGAAGCTTGATCCTTCTAGCCCATACTCACCCATACATTTGTATATACAATATCCCCCCCTTACAACTTCTTTTTGATATGAAATACTTTCTTACAATATTTATTTCAACCTCACAAGGATAAAATCCCCTTGCATTTTTGTAAGAGGTGGTACTCCTCTATTTTAAGATTGCACATAAATATAAACAGTTCCTGAGAAGGACCATTTATTTTATAAAAGGAATTATTTACAATATATTACAACATTCATAAACCAATAAAGTATAAATATAAACAAAATGGCATTTCCATCACAACAATCATCAAGACAGAACACAATATTCAAGAAATGAGACAAGAAAATATGGAGTGCATATGGAAGAGAACTTTAAATGATCGTTTCATCAGGCACAACAAATATTATGATAGATAGATATTTTGAATCTCAATCTTGAAACAAAAGTATTTGAGATTGCAATAATGTAATATCCCAAAATAGTTCTCTCCGAACCTTTAAAATAATAAATGTTTCTTTAAAAATATAAGGTAAATGTCTTGAAAATAAAGACTATAAAATGAAATACCATGATGGAATGTTTTCCTGAACCAGTTACTTCCTTGGAGGTGCATCTTTTGTATATTATAGTTGTTGTTGAGGTGGTATAACAACTGCAATTGTTTCTTGTTGATCTGGCTTGCTAATTTTGATTAAGGCTTTTCTCAACCAATATTCAATATATTCCCTCATGGGGGCCACCGTGATTTCATGCCTTGTCTTTGTCTTGAACAATTTACTCTCCATCTCTCTTAAGTCCATGCTTGTTTGGTGCAATGTGTCATATGCTTCATCATTCTTGTTGGCGTATCTGACTATCCACCTTTCGACTTCTTCTTCGAAGAATTCTATTGTTTGAATGAACTCATTTTCCCATGCAACTTTCAATACATTAAGTTGGTCTAACAATTGTTCTTTTGATGAAATTATTGTAATCCATTAATAAGTTCCAGCTACCAAGTTCTTCCATGAGATCAACCAGCATAAAGAATAAGTCACATGTTTTGATTTTCAAAGCCTCTATTTCACTTATCGTTTCTCTCAAGTTCTTTATCCTCTTCAACCAACATGCATTGATTGATTTCATCCAGATATTTGAAGGAATATTTTTATCTCTTCTATGGATATTGATCAAGCTTGAAACTTTGGCAAAGAATTTAACCACAACCTACTTGCAGAAACATTTAACATTTTCCATATATTTATGAAGATATTCTTTGAATTTTTTTATTCTTGTTGCAAAGTTAGTGGAATTTTGTGCAAGTTCCCAAAGTTATTGAATCA
The DNA here is from genome assembly GCA_009831015.1 of Picea engelmannii. Classification (NCBI taxonomy): domain Eukaryota; kingdom Viridiplantae; phylum Streptophyta; class Pinopsida; order Pinales; family Pinaceae; genus Picea; species Picea engelmannii. Next base: position 852,996 of record ML782106.1, on the reverse strand, counting down.
AATCTATCCTTTTCTAGATATCACATCCTACATATTTTCTTATTGCTTGTAGTAACTTGATGAACCTTTGTATGTGTAACTTCTTTTTGAGATATCTTTTAGAGTAAGAGTTGGTTGAATGGTATTTAAAGGTTCTGGAAACAAAGGTGTTGGAACTAAGGCTTCCTCTAATTCTTTTATTATTTCTTTTAGTTCTAAATTTTTGTTTACATAGTATTGATAGAATGTTTCAGGGCTTCTCCTATTGCATCATGAAATTGAGTAATTTTTTATGGTGCAACCCAATCAGACTCAATTATTGATTTCCATTTCTCAGCTGACATTTTATTTTTTGTATTTACTTTTTCAATTAACAATTTCTTGGACACTCGATTGTAGGCCATGTGGTGCAAGGTTACATAGTTTTCTTCAAAAATATTTTGTTTCTTGGAGACTAGGGCTTCAATGATTTCTCAAGTTTCCAATAGTATTTGTTCATAAGGATCTTCGATAATATCATCCACAACCATAACTCATGGGATTTCTTTAGTTTCATGTACGCCTAACCGTATTGTCTATGTATTCCTTTTTCTCTTGGTAGAAGTATCTACGGTATGATATTTTTCAATATTTTTCTTGGGTGGGTCCTTATCACCTCCATCATCCAAACTTTCGGACGATATTTTTCTCATCTCGATACCACTACTCCTATGCTTTTTTCTTACCAAGGTTCTTTTTTGGGAAACAATTGGTGAATTTGAAATTCTATCCACTACTTTTTCTCCATATTGTCGGTATCCTTCATTGGTACTGATTAATTCTTCTATGTCATTTAAAACTTGGTTAACCATAATCTTAAGAAGATCTAAAATATCTCCACCTCATTCTTTAAATTACTAAATTTTGTTCAAATAAGAATAATAACCAATTTATGTCATATGTGTAGTAAACATATCATTTGGGTTGAAACCCTCAACAATTTTAACTTCTTTCAAGCCAAGTTGGTCAAAATGACCTGCAAGTTCATCTAGATGGGATATATGTTTTACCATGATTTCTCCAATTTTCCAAGGAAAGGGAATGAATCGATTCTTTCTCTTCTCATTGAAAAAGGGATCCCAAGTCTTGTACTACCTGCAAACTTCCACAACAAAATTCTTGTCTAATACATAAAATGGGAGAAGGAGAGGTGTTTTTTCACACCCAATATTAACCTGATAAAATTGAAATCCTTAGTATTCTCGAAAAATCATTTATCCACGAGAAATGTGGAGGCTTCAAGTAATAATATCGATGTACTAGGGCCAAAAAATATTTTTTTGAGTTCTAAAATGAAATTATCATGAACCGAGTAAAATTTATGCTAAGTGCCTATACAAGGTTGAATACTAGGGGTAAAATGGTTCCATCTTAAAATCAATGTTCCTTTCCCTCAGAAAGACATCAAATGCATGACAATAGGCTATGGAGAAAATGAAGTAGGATGTCATATAAAATATCCGGGTCCTTTTTAAATTACTTAATTCAAATGAAACTTCATTATAAATAATGTGGCCCCAATATTTGATGGTGTTTTCATGCAGGTCAAAGTGAAGGACATATTTAATATTTATTGGTAGAGATGTTATAGATTCCAAACCAATAATACGAGAAAATAACCAGGAAAATTCCCTATATGGGTATTTCAAGGAGCTTTCCTCAATCCTTGAAACAATAGGGTTATTTCTTCGGTCAACCAAATAATTTCTAAGAAACATTTCTCCTCCCTTAAAATGTTTAAGGAATCATTAGCCTTTTCACCTTTGAATTGCATAGTGGATGTAGGAAGTCATAGAATTTTGGAAAAATATTGATGGAGCTAAAGATATGGGTTGTTGTCCTTTAAGATGGATTATTATTTTCTTAGAATTGAATTTATCCTCACACCATTGAACAAGCTCTCTGGAATCTGTTACTTCTGGAACACAACCAACAAGGAATATGTGTGAAGTCCAAATTAGGTACATCTTTTTCTCAGCCAAAGAGAGAGCCTTGTAGTAGTTGTATAGTCTCTACCATTGGAAATATTTATGTTCATGCCCAAGTGTGTTTAGAGTATCCCCACAATACAATTCCTTTCTCTTACTTGACATTATTTTCTCTGCTTTTTAGTTTTGGCAATGGGTTGCGCTATTTTTGATATTTACAACTTGGCATGTTAGTTCTTATTTAGTTACCAAATATTTCTCTGATAATTTAATTGTTATAGTTCTTATTTCAAATTTGTTGTCCTTGACGACAATATTTTCAAATTTATTACAAGGTTTACAAGATCTTTTCTAATTTAACAACTACATTATGTCTTCACAAGTGGTGGATGATGTGGTAGGAGAAAATAAATGCGATGGGAACTAGTGATGTGCTATCATGGAATATTAAAAGTGGTTAAGTATGTAGGTTCATTATGATGGTTGGAAGTTGTGTTATGTAGTATGTGATATTGTGGATCTACGGGCATAAAGATCTGGGAGAATACACGAATGAAAAAGGAAAATGAGAGTGCCCCACACCCGAAGAAAGGAAATTTGACTAAGTATGGAAGATAGTTTTTTTGTGGGTCGCGGAGATAAGAAGTGAATTTTGTATAACGCGAGAGTGTGGGATAGTGGGTATGCAAGTCTATATACATAGGAAAAATGTAAATAGAATAGTCAATCATCCCACATCCGCTTTTCAAGAAAAATGGTTAAGTATGAAAAGGTAAAAAGGGTATTTTTTCAAGAACATGAAAGTAAGAGATGCAATTTGTAGATAGCATGACTGTGGGTCTACGAGTTTGGGACTTTCTCTCCTCCCACATTACTACTCCTACTTCACTTGAAAATGACCAAGTGTCAAAAAAATTGAAAGAACAGAAAAAAGAAACTAAGTATGGAGATCCATGAAGAAAAGAAAAATAAAAATAAGAAGTTGAAGAAAAAGTAGGTATATGTCAATATTGATCATGAATGTGGATCAACATTTCTACAAGATCATTATTTATTTCAATTTTAATAATCCTTATGTTCCTTTATTCTCCATAGTTTAAAGATCATAACAAAGTGAAATGAAACCACAACAACTGGTAAAACCCATGAGTGTATAATGTTATTTCCATATCCAGAAAATACAAGTAGGTTGTCATAGATTCTAATTCAATTATGAGATTTATTATATTCAACAATTTGGTGTGAGGAACAATTTTTAACCAAATCATTTCTCTGCCAAAGAGTGTGTGATATGTAACATTAGGAAAATGAATAAGGAATCTCGGTAAGTCCACTTTAATAGGACAATTCCTCTCTTTATGTTCCATGTGCCTATTGGATCATAGGCGTTTTATATACTTGGCATTGTCAAGACATGGGATGAAATCATCAGCTCTATTCCATTGACAATGAACCCATTTTAACTCCAGATCATATTCTCTTCGAAAAACATTTGACTTGTTTCCTTTCTTCCTTACATCTCCCACAAACATTTTCTTTGCATTTTACTTCTTTGTATCATTACTAACATAATGATCTCTCTTCTAAGGACATTTCGTACATTAACACAAGATACCTTCCATTACTAATTGTCAAAACTTGTCTGGGTGCTAGGAACTCAGATTAGACATATGGTGTGGGTTATGGAACCTCGACAAACCTGCTTGACACTTTGATTATGGTTTAACACTTGCAAGGAATAAGTCATTCAAGCATTCTATGAGTAAGTAAACCAACAAAATAAAACTACACCTAATCTCATATCCAACAATCTCAACACCATTGATCTCAAAATCAACCTTAGCATAAATACTGCAAATCTAACCCCACAATGAATGGTCTAGGAGAAAAAGTAATATCCAACTTAAACATAATCTCACCATCACAATGACCCCACAATGAATGGTCTAGGAAAAAAAGTAATACCCAACTTAAACATAATCTCACCATCAGAATGACTCTGATCTAGGATGAAACACACAAGTAAAAATATTCCTATTGACCATTGTAGAATAAGAAAGAATAGGGAAGACAACATAAGGGTGGAAATATCCTTGTATTATTATTTAAAATCTCATCCAAGTATCTGCATCTGATCATACACGCGTCCATCAGACCTCATCCAGGAGCTCTTCACGTTGTCCATTTGTTATCAACTCGTGAATTTCATGGGGGCATTAAAATGGTTTTGGAAAACCATTTGGGGTGCCGAAATTTATAATAAATTTCCATGTCATTGTTTGTCAAAACTGTGGTTTGGAATTTCTCCCCCCATCCTTTATTTTTCTCGGACTTTTTTCAACCATGGAGTTGTTGTACTAAAGCACACAGGCTTATAAACGAACTTATTACCCATCCCTTCAAAAACAAAAGGTCTTATCCATGAGCTCTCGAAACTGTATATATGGATTGGGTAATGATTTAAACCATAGTTACCAAATTCGGCCAAATTGGCCCAAAGAATTCAAAAATTCGACGATTTGGTTTGGTTCACGGATTAATACATGAAATCAAATTCAGTACGAGAAGTTATAATTCGTTCACTGAAAACCATCAGTTCTTGTGGTAATTTTTTCACTGAAAACCTCGATTCTAATACTATGCCAGAAGAAACATTCAATGTCCTTTTATGCTTTGTGTAGAAACGCATCGACTCCAACGTTTCTATTGAATGCCTTGTGTGTAGAAATGTGGTGACTCCCTTCATAGAAACGATGGGAATCTATTAAGAACAATTCATCTCTTGCACAATACACTGAATCTGTGCCAATCATAAGGCTTCATATAATACATCTTCTAATACAAATTCCCAAACTAGTAAGTTGTCTTTGAGAGGATGATTTTTAATATGTATAGGGAGCTAGTGAGAGAAAACTGGTAGTGCAAAATGAAAGCATTTTTCTTTTGAGAATATGAACTTTTTTCATCTAGAAGGACAAAGAAATAAGTAAAGTACTTAACTCATCTACCAATTAGGAAATGACTTTCTCCCACATGTGCATAGCTTAAAAATTTGCACATTTACAAATAAGTTGAATGCTATGTTGAAAGCTCTAACCCTATCCATGACTTATGTGAAAACGCTTATTTGTTCTGCAACTTAATAGTTATGTGTTGTTTACCTTACTCAAATTTGTCTTTCTTGTCTCTTTGTTCATCGTACTTTTTTTTGTCTTTCTCTTCACCCTACATTACTTTAAAGTTTAAAAAACAATCTCAAATTTTTTTCATTCCATTTTACTTCCTAGAATGAAAAGTGATTTATTTTATTATGTTTAAAAGAGTTTCTTTTATACATATAAAATTTCCATTTTCATTCTCATGTAAAACTATGTCCTTCAATGAAACATCTAATTTTATATGCAACTTTTATAACATGATCTAAAATGATTTTTTTGTGGTTTTTTAAATTTTGAATATTATGATTGTTCATCTAAATTTGTTGAATTTTTCAACAAAATAAAAAATCCAAATTAATTAATTTTGCAAGTTAACATCGTTGATTGGAATGGAGTGGATCGGCCTAGAACATGTTTTTTTACACTGGCACATGTTTTCTTTGTTACACAGTGTAACAGTTGCAGAACACTTACGAAATTTTCAATTTCTGTAAAGTGTCACAGGTGATCCATATTACACAGTGCGACAATTTGGAAAAAGTGTCGTAGGTAAATTTTCATTGGATATCCATATTAAACAATGCGACACTTTTGGAAATTATTGCATGTTATTCTTGTGTAGGGTGTGACAATCCAAAAATTAAAGGTTTCTTGTATGAAGTTTCAAGCTTTTCTTTTTTCTATTTGTAAGACATGGAGAATCATCTTTCTTAAATAAAGTGGAGCATACTTTAATAAAGGTGAGATTTTTGAAAGGTGAGCTTTTTTTATGATAAAATGTGTAACGACCTCCTATCCACAATGCGTTTGCAAACGTCCAACAAACTATATTCTCCTCATATATATAAACGGCGGTGAAAATTTAAACATTTCCAACACAACTCACAATAACATTGCGGAACGAAAATGCCGAAATTATAATAATGCCATAACAATTCCACAAATTCAACATCAATAACATTAAATTACCGAAAGTAAAATGCATTATACTTCACCATTAAAATCATACCGTTGCCACTCGCCCGCTTCGGAGACGTCCCTCGCGCTGTGCCGCTTCCCTCGCTCCGTGCCGCTTCTGCTTGCCGACCAAAGAAAGCTCACCGGTACCTCCCAGCCAACGCTAGGGGTACTCTTATTCCCCCTTAGCCCCCCGAGCCACAAAGGGGCCACACAAGCACCAGAGATAAACTAGCGTCTCAGCTCGCCTCAACGGCGGAGCTACCACTCCCACACACAGCTGAGATAAACCCAACTCCTCACAAGCACTCCGTCAAGCCACAACTCGGCAGCGTAACGTTACGCTAACCGTTCCCCCTTCTTCCTTCCTTTCCCCTCCTTTTAGAGAATTTTGAGACTGACCTAATTCATAAATCATTAATTAATTAATTTTTAATGACTAACCCTCTAACAGTCTCCGTCGTCCAAGTGTCATACATGCCTCTGGTTCTC
>ML782106.1:769842-827059 GCA_009831015.1 Picea engelmannii | reverse complement strand
CTCCCCACCTTTCTCTTTTTTCCTCTATCTAACCCCCCTTCCCTCTATCCCTCATATTCCTCTAACTCTCTCTCTCTCTACCCCCCTCTTTGTCTCCCTCTCCCTCACTCTCACACACTCTCTTTGTCTTCCCCTCTCTCCCTCTAACACTCTCTTTCTTCCTCTCTCTCCACTCCCCCATCTACATTGCAAGGAAAGAGATGTCTTTGAGATAGACATTTCAATAACTAGACCTAGACCTATACATAGAAAGATCAAGACATGGGAATACTTAGACCATGACCTATACCTATACGATGACCATGACCTAGACCATGACCTATACCTATACGATGACCATGACCTAGACCTATATCATGACCATGACCTAGACCATGACCTATACCTATACAATGACCATGACATAGAACATGACATAGATCTATATATATAGCTAAACCATGACCTAGACCATGAAACAAAGCTAGAGCTAGACCTATACCATGCCCATAACCTAGATAGTGCACTATATATTAACCTAGACCATGAACTAGAACCCCCTATCTTCATATAATCCTAGGAATAATCTATACTCAACCATTAACCCCCTCCACACTCGATCCCTATGTGCACTATGAATATACCACTTGTTAAAGGCCCCACAATCCTTTCACCCATATTTTGGTGCTCTAACCATTGCTTTATTCTTTAAAACACTTTCAATACTAAGCCCTTAGGTCCTAGTTGTCCCCAAACCCCTATATATATTTATTCATAAATATGTTTGGTATAAAATAAATTATGTATTTGTTTCATTAAGAGTGTGAAAGTGCTCTTGTGACTTGAAAGTATTGAGGTTGGTCACTCATCCCTACCCAACAAGAATGCATGTGTGTTCTTAGAATGCACATGCGCTTTAGTGCGTAGGAAATATAATAATTTGTGAACATTACTTCTAGGTATTTTTATATGCAAAGCACACTCCAAAACCTCATTTATCTCAAAAATGAGAACAATCTCAACATATGCACACACAAAGAGCAAGAACAAACATTTTTTTGTTCTTTTTGTCTGGTTGTTTAATTCATAGACAATTTTGTGCTATTGAAAGACAATTGTCAGAATAATTGGAATAATGTTTTTTCAAAGTGGAATTCTAATTGTTGGTTGTGTCTTCTTATGGAATAGAAATACAAATTTGTCCAATTGGAATTGTTAGTTGTGTCTTCTTGTGAAATAGAAATACAAATTTGTCCAATTGGAATTGTTAGTTGTGTCTTTTTGTGTAATACCAAGACAATTTTTTCCAATTGGAATTGTTATTTGTGTCTTCTTGTGTAATACCAAGAAAATTTGTCCAATTCGAATTTTTAGTTGTCTCTTCTTGTTTAATACCAAGACAATTTTTTCCAATTGGAATTGGAATTGTTAGTTGTTTCTTATTGAGTAATACCAAGACAAATTTATCTATTTGGAATTGGAATTGTTAGTTGTGTCTTCTTGTGTAATACCAAGAAAAATTTGTCCAATTGGAATTGGAATTTTTAGTTGTGTCTTCTTTTGTAATACCGAGACAAATTTTTCCACTTGGAATTGGAATTGTTAGTTGTGTCTTCTTCTGTAATACCAAGACAAATTTGTGGTGGTGTGCTTGTAAGCCATTTTTTCTCTTTAAACATGGAGAATGGAAGGAATCAAGATGGAAAGTAGTTGAGGAAAGAAATACCCATTGAAAAGGTAAAATAATAATGAGAAAAGGTAAAGTTGTATATGTCAAAGTGTAGGATTTCAGAAGAGGGAAATCCAATTTCTAGTGGAATAGATGTCACTTTTGTTTCTCCTCCATCACCAAAAAAAAAGCGCAGGAGTTCGGTAAAGAACAATCCAATCAGTATCTCATCAAGAAAATTTGTTGATGATGATCAGAAGATGGAGGAGTTTCTTGGAGTTAATTATACAATGTAAGAAATTAGAAAGGAAACTGGTGCACAACATTTTGGTGAAGAATTTCCTATGGTGAAACATCTTGTTTGACAATCAAACATTACAAAAGCTAGTCATGGGCATGTCCACTTTCCTCCCATAATTGATTCACTAGTAATTGAAGGGGAAAGAAATATAACTTTGTTAACTCCAAAACATGGATTTCAAGAGTGCCAGAATAAGGGTTCATTGTCCCTAACTATATTGATAATTGTGCGGTGAAGAACTCCTACATGAATTCAGGTGGATGAAAGTGGTCTAGAGTCACTTGAAGGTAAGTTACCTAACCATATTGTTTGTTATCATTCTTATAAAATCATTAAATAATATTTTGAACCAAAATACAATGTTTCTAAATGTAAATTATTTTTGTCTTTGTTAAAATATATAAGTTTGACTATTGTTAGGATAATTTTAGGCATTAAAATAGTAAAAGGTTTAGAAAAATTTCATCATATTGTTAGAAACCATGTGGATTATTTTAAAATAATTGGTAAGAAATCTCATTCTAAATACCATAATGCAGCCCGACGTGTCTTGTCATAATCAATTTTTAGCAAGATCACAAGAAAACATTGTTTTCTCCAACAAACCTCTCATCTCATGAAATGCAATATCAAAACCCTTGGAAATTATTCTAATAGGATATATAGTCTCGACACATGTGGCCTAATATATTTTTGGGCCTTCACTAGCATGCTACCTCATTCTGACATGAATTTAATTGGAGAAGTTAAGGGACTAGTACAAGATTTTTGACATGAGAACACTAGGCCTTCTTCCAACCAAAAATATGTAATAAAATTGAGAAGGGGATCTAGGGACCTTGAACCCAATATTAAACACTTTCTTGACATTACAAAGACAAAATTGTATGAGAGATTAAAGATAGTAGATAGTGTACTTAACTTGCGCCAAATATATTTATGTAAATGAAAGCGTTGGTATATTAGAATAAACACATGGTGTTGTATATATCACATTGAGTATGGTTTTTTTTATGACACACACACACACATATATTTAGTGTATTTATTAACACCTTTTTGCAGGAATTCTCAGTTATATTGTTGTCGTCATCATCTAGAGACTTTATTCACAACATCTTGTGTACAAGGCCATAGGGTTGTACATTTTATCAAAAAGATTGCTTAGATGGGACAAGCCCCAAGTGTCGTGAAATGGTATTATTGATCAAGTGCATCCATGTAATAAATGAGTATGAATTGGGGAGGAAGGACCTTTCTTTTCAAATCTTTAAATATGTCGCATATGATATTGATGGAGGGAAGGAAAGAAAATGGATACAATTAGTGACTTCTGAGGTATGAGTATCTGACTTCATGAAGGAATTAATTGAAAATATAAAAAAATGTGTTCAAAAAGTCCATGTGGCTTGATGGTAGGATATACATTTTAGAATATGTAAGATACATTTTTTGTTGGTATTGTCATATCAGTGGTTGATTTTTCGTAGAACTACACCCTTCAACCATAAAATGATATTCAAAGATAATATTATCACTTAGAGAAAGTCAGGATAATGGTTTGTATCACATACATGCATGGGTTGGATAGTAACAAAGAAAAATCTCATTCTAAATATTGTAATGCAGCCCGACATGTCTTGTCATAATCAATTTTTAGCAAGATCACAAGAAAACATTGTTTTCTCCAACAAACCCTCATCTCATGAAATGCAATATAAAAACCCTTGGAAATTATTCTAATAGGATAGATAGCCTCGACACATGTGGCCCAATATATTTTTGGGCCTTCACTAGCATGCTACCTCATTCTGACATGAATTTAATTGGAGACGTTACAGGACTAGTACAAGATTTTTGACATGAGAACACTAGGCCTTCTTCCAACCAAAAATATGTAATAAAATTGAGAAGGGTATCTAGGGACCATGAACCCCATATTAAACACTTTCTTGACATTACAAAGACAAAATTGTATGAGAGATTCAAGATAGTAGATAGTGCACTTAACTTGCACCAAATATATTTATGTAAATGAAAGCGTTGGTATATTAGAATAAACACATTTCGTAACACACGTTGTATATATTGCATTGAGTATGGGTTTTTTTATGACACACACACACACACATATTTAGTGTATTTATTAACACCATTTTGCAGGAATTCTTAGTTATATTGTTATCGTCGTCATCTAGAGACTTTATTCACAACATCTTGTGTACAAGGCCAAAGGGTTGTACATTTTATCAAAAAGATTTCTTAGATGGGACAAGCCCCAAGTGTCGTGAAATGGTATTATTGATCAAGTGCATCCATGTAATAAATGAGTATGAATTGGGGAGGAAGGACATTTCTTTTCAAATATTTAAATATGTTGCATATGATATTGATGGAGGAAAGGAAATAAAATGGATACAATTAGTATCTGACTTCATGAAGGAATTCATTAAAAATACACAAAAATGTGTTCAACAAGTCCAGGTGGCTTGATGGTAGGATATACATTTTAGAATATGTAAGATACATTTCTCGTTGGTATTGTCATATCAGTGGTTTATTTTTCTTAGAAATACACCCTTCAACCGTAAAATTATATTCAAAGATAATATTATCACTCAGAGAAAGTCAGGATAATGGTTTGTATCACATACAGGCATGGGCTGGATAGTAACAAAGAAAAAAAAATTATATTGAAGGAGCATCACTTCTACATAGGCGATGATCAGTGCCATGACTTAGCCTACATAAACCATTACTTTTAGTTTTTTACAATCACCTTAAGGAGAAGAATATATAGATGGATCAAAATTGGATTTGGTCAGATGGTTGTGCAGATCAATTAAAAATTTCTCATGTATTTCAATGGTTTTGTATTTTGCACACAAAACTCAAGGTACCACACATTTGGAACTATTTCAATTCTAGGCACGAGAAAGGAGGAAAGGGGAGCATGGTGGAGAAGGCGAATGCATAAAAATATTGTTACACAAGAAAGAAATGAATTTCACAACTACTTCTCTCATTTGAGATGCAAAATCCATTGTTGAATGGTATTCTTCAGTAATGGGAGAGGGAACAAGAAATCATGAAGACCAATCACACATGAAAGGACGTGTACATAGATATTTTGGGAGGTGGTCAATGTAGATCGATCACAGTGGTATGAATGAAAAATAATCCAGGGCACTCATGGATTCTATTCAGTTTGAACATCAGACAATGCAATAGTTGAAATATGGACGATAAAACTCTCTTACTTTTGTGGTCCATGTAGTAGTAATGAATGGGTTTATTGTGAATCGACAGACTAGGTCGATAGATGGTATCTTGTATCACTCCCCATTGGTCAATGTATAACTATGGAATTATCCTAATTGGAGGAGGACCAATCAAATATTTCAACAAATTATGACCATGTCTCAAATCTCATACTACAAGGTTCATTGAAACCTTCTATTAAATTTTGAATAACTAGCATCAATGTTTTATTCTTTGGTAATTTAGGGGAATCACATGTTGGCACTCCATATTTTTTTGTGCACATAGACGCAATGGTTTCCCAAAGATATAATGAATGGGGAACTTATTATTGGTTGGCACATTTCTTAGAGGGAAAATAGAACTTCATGTGATTAGTAACATACTCTTAAGGCATTGAATTTTTGACTGGGCCGATGGTTATTAAAGGAGAATATATGAAATGGGATGGAAGAACATGGAAGAAATGAGGTTATGTATTTAAATATTATAGACCAGATGAATATGTATACCACTTTACCATTATAAAAACAAGATCGTAGAGTAATAAATAAAACAAATGAAGAAATACAACATAGAATATAGATAATACAATAGAGACACAGATATACGCGTTTCACCCAATGTGGGCTACATCCACCAGAGAAATTTTCAAGTCCTTCCTTTTTATTATCCAACAAATGAATGGATAAAACCTACATCACATCTATTGTAACTTACTCTTCTTACTCTCACAATATCCTCTCTTAGAATACAATATTCACATCCATTTATCGTCACAATACAATTCTCTCATACATAAAAGAGGGTTTTCTTATAGGGAAAAAAACCCTAACATAACTTCTATCGTCAGATATACGACCTTATAATGAATGGTTCAGTTTGAATATGAAATTACATTATTGAAATTACAATATTTAAATTGTGTATCCTACAGTTTCTTTGATCTTCATATGAATTAGGAAGATAATCAGACTCCACAACCAACATTTACAAACTTGGTTGTTGGTACAAACCTCCAACTACAAACAATGCCAACTAAGAACTCATCAAAGGCACAATACTTCTTTCTTTAATCTCAGCATGAGAAGTTAATGGAGACCATCAGTATTATAATTGATCATGATGATTTACTTGAATGACCATAGATATGTAAAAGGAATAATTGAAAAAATATTTCATATTTATGAATGATTGAAAATTTGGCTTCATTTTATGGTTGTTATGGTATTCTTGTATTTTGTGGTTCATTTTATTCTTGTATTTTATGGTTTTTATGGTATCCTCTCCTTTCCATGTCATACCATGCCATGCCTTACCTTTCCATGACATTCCATGATTTTTGTTTCCATGTCATGCAATGCCTTACCTTGTTATTCCATGTCATTCCCTACCATGCCTTGTCTTTCCATTCCATTCCTTGCCTTGCCATTCCATGCCTTTCCTTTCCTTCACATTCCATGCCATTTCATGCCATGATTTACCTTCACTTGTTAGAGAACTATGATTATCCTTACCTTCCCTTTCTTTCCTATCCTTTCCACACCTTTCCTTTTCATGTCATTCCATGTCTTTCCTTTCCATGCCATGCCTTACCTTGCCTTGACTTTCCATGCTGTGCCTTGCCTTAATATGCCATGTCTTTCCTTGCCTTGCCATGCCATGCCTTGCCTTGCCTTGTCATGCCTTTCCATTCCATGCCTTTCCTTGCCTTGAATTTCCATGCCATTCCATGCCATATTTCCTTTCCAATCCATGCCATGCCTTTCCTTTCCTTTCCATCCCATGCCTTGCCTTTCCTTCCCATGCCATGCCTTGCCTTACCATTCCATACCATGTCATGCCTTGTCTTTCCTTTTCATGCCATTCCTTTCATTTCCATGTCATTCCATGGCATGCCATTCCTTTCCTTTCCATGCCATGCCATGCCTTATCATGCCTTATCTTGTCTTTCCATGCCATGTATTTCCTTGCCTTGCCATTCCATAACCTGCCTTGAATTCACTTTCCATACAATGCCATGCCATGATTTTTCATCACTTGTTAGGGAACTATGTTTATCCTTCCCTTTCCTTTAATTTCCTTTCTTTCCTAGCCTTAGATTATGTTTCCTTTCCATGCCATGCCATGCCTTTCCTTCCCATGCCATGCCATGCCATGCCTTTCCTTCCCATTCCATGTCATGTATTTCCATGCCATGCATTGTAATACATTGCATTACCTTTCCTTGCATTGCCTTCCCTTCCCTTTCCATTCCATGCCATGACATTCCATGCCTTTCCTTTTCATTCTATTCCTTTCCTTGCCTTGACTTTCCATGCCTTTCTTTGCATTTCCTTTCATTTCCATGTCATGCCTTGCCTTGCCATTCCATGCCTTGCATTTCCCTCTGCTTCCATGCCATGTTGTTCATTTCCTTTCCATTCCTTGCCTTTCCATGCCTTTCCTTGCCATGCCATGCCTTTCCTTGTCATTCCATGCCTTAACTTTCCTTTCCATGCCATCTCATACCATGCCTTTCCTTTCCATGCCATGTCTTTCCTTGCCTTGAATTTCCATGTCATGCCATGCCTTTCCTTGCCTTTTCATCCCATGAATTTACTTGACTTGGCATCCCATGCCATGTTGTTCCATGCCATTCCATGCATTGCATCGCTTTTCCTTTCCATGCCATGCCATCCCATGCCATGCTATGCCTTTCCTTGTGATTCCATGCCATGTATTTCCATGCCTTAGATTACCTTTCCATTCCATGCCTTGTATTTCCTTTCCATGCCATGCCTTGCATTTCCTTCACTTGTTATTCCATGTCATTCCTTTCCTTTCCATGTCATTTCATTCCATGCCTTACATTTCCTTGTCGTTTTTTGCCATTCAATGTTGTTCCTTTCCTTTCCATGTCATGATATTCCTTTCCATGTCTTTCCTTGCCTTGTCATGTCATGCATTTCCTTTCCATTCCTTGACATGCCATGCCTTTCCTTGTCATGCCATGCCTTGCCTTGCCATTCCTTTCCTTTCCATGCCATGCCATGCCTTATCTTGCCTTGGATTTCCTTTCCATTCCATGCCTTTCCTTGCCTTTCCATGCCATTCCTTGCCTTTCCTTCACTTGCCACGCCATTCCATTCCATTCCTTGCATTTCCATGCCATGCCATTAATTGCATTTCCTTGACGTTCCATTCCATTCCTTGCCTTTCCTTACCATTCCATGCCTTGAATTTCCTTTCCATGCCATGCCTTGCCTTGCAATTCCATGCCTAGCCTTGCCTTTTCATGTCATGTCTTTCCTTGCCTTGCCATGCCATTCCATACCATACGATGTATTTCCTTTCCATGCCATGTCATGAATTTCCTTGCCATGCCATGTAATGTTATGCATTTCCTTACCTTTCCATGCATGCCATGCCTTGCCATGCCATGCCACATCTAGCCTTACAAGATATTAAATTTTCAAACATATGTAATAAGCACTGAGAAAAACCTTAGTTTTGGAGATCCTCCAACAAACAATTTTCTGAGACACATAATGATAGTGGAGGGGAAGCATTAGCTATAATCTAGTGCCTTGGATCCAATCCAAGTAATGGTTCATCCATCTGAGTCTTAGCTTGAGTTTTATCACAATTTGCAACTTGCCTCCTCAATCCATTCAAGGACGTGTTGGAAATTTGGTTCGGGGATTAAAATCCAAACCGAGAAGAATAACGGAGATGCATAAGCTCCTACATTTATTTTTGGAAAATATCCATGTGAACACACTACCCACAATCACCCGACACGATGTTCTTGAAAATCGACCTATTGTTCTGAAATTGCACTATGCCTCATTGATCAAAACCCTAGTCTCGATGATCCTCCATAAAAAAAAAAATTGGGAAACACAATGACAATGGAGGGGGGACATTAGTTGAAACCCAGTGCCCCAGATCCAATGAAACCAATAGTTTATCCATTCGATTCCTAGTTTGAGTTTTGTCACATGAGTTGTAACTTGCATGCTCAAGCCATTCAGGGACATGTCGAAAATTTGGTCCAGAGGCATAAAATAAAAAATGAGTAGCATAACATAGTTCTGTAAGCTCCCACACATATTTTTATCCAAGGCCCATGCAACCACTCTACGCACAATCAACAGACATAATTTTCTGGAAAATCGAGCCCTTGTTCAGAAGTTTCACTATGCCTCATTGAGAAAAACCCTAGTGATCCGTAGGATCTTTTAATGACTATGGTTGAGTTTTAATTTTGCATGCGTTAATTAACCATTTGAGAAACTTAGTGAAAGAATGAGGAAAGAAGAGGAATTATGAAAGCCATATACACATATGCAGATCTGAAATGAAATAATAGACAACAAACCATAACACGCAGATTGATAACAGAGTTCGGCACAACTTTCCCTACATCTCCGAGCCTTTGTCTCTGTGGGGGAGGCTTCTTTATTTCTGTTCAAAAGCTCAAAAGTAAATCGCTGCAATGCCAAATGGATACAATACTGATCTGGTCATGTTCTTCCAGATCTCAAGAACCCTGCAAAGAAAACGACACTCAAAACGAACGTCCGGAGCTCCAAGAAATGACCCAACAGCGTCTGCTCCTCAAAATCTTCCCTGCATAAAAATGGCTTTGGCTTGGATTCCCTTCAACATAACTCTATTTTTTTTGTCTCCTCATGGCCTCAAACAGGCCTGGTTTATATATATTTGAAGTTGGTTGCTCATCTCCAACTTCCTCCCAAAATTTGGGCTCCAAAAATGCCCAATATCTCCCAAAAATGGAGAAAATCAATAAAATCAGGCATTAAAACCAAAAATATCCAAAACTTTAATACAAAAACCCATTTTATTTGGATTTAGGTGCTAAGACCCCAAGCCATGGGTGCTTTCCCCTTTTGGCCTGGTCATATCGGGCCATGTGGCCAAGCGCTAGCCCAAAGGATAAGCGTTTTCCCCTTTGTTCGCGCTCCAGCCCCTAGTTCTGTGGCATGCATAGGCTCGTGTCTCAACCGTATAACCTCCCCGCACCTTTATTTGAGGGATAGCCCTGGTCATATGGGATCTGACTGGGATCCATGGGCTATTCCCTATCGCAATACACCCCACATCGTTTTAACCCTGTGCTCCCGGTTGTATGGGGGGTGTAATATATCCACGGGTTGGGGCTAGGCCCCAGCCCTTTCCGCCCCCGACCAAGTTTCAGTTCAAATTTAAATAAAATTTCTGTCGTTTATATAATAAGAAACACCCATGGGGTGGGCGGTTAGCCCAGCCCTACCGATCCATTGCCCCGGAGGAGAGGTCGCGGGTTCAACCCTCGGCGAAACCAAATAATTTTACCAAAACCATTAGCCAACCACAGGGTGCCACGTGGTAGCCCACGATTGGGCCACGTGGCACATCAACAACCAACCAGATTCTGCCAACTGTCAACTGCTAATTCGTCCACATGTCTGCCATGCGTCAACTGTCGTACTTCCCTTTCATCCTGTTGCGTCAGCTGCTGACGTCATCCGTGCCACGTGTCACCCTCATAGTGGTGACACGTGTCACCTCTGGATTGGTCCAGCTGTTTGTCTGTACGTCCAAATCTTCCTGAAACATGTTGCCTCCTAGAGCTTCCATGTGTCACCGCCCGAGATTTCCACATTAGCTATACGGCCGTATGGCCTGTACAGTCAGCATGCCACGTGGCACTATATAGACTGTACAGTCATCCCCTTTTTTTGCATGTTTATCTTTTCAGACAGAATGTGATATCTTGCTCATACGGAGCCCATTTGACAAAGTAAATATACCACTGGAATCAAGAAGACGAGACGGATGCAATGGAAATGGTTTCGTCGCATTCCGAGCACTTTCATTTTTGATCATTTTTAAACCTTGTCAGGCTCCTGGATCCGATTTCGGATCACCTAGTCTTGAAGATCCTCCAATAAATTATTTTTCAGAAAATAGAATGACAATAGAGGGCCCCCAATAGTTGAAACCTGGTTCCCCAAATCCAATGGAATCGACGGTTCGTCCATCTGAGTCCCAATTTGAATTTTATCATGAGTTTCAACTCACTTCCTCTAGTCATTCAAGGACATTTTGTTAATTTGGTCCGGCAGAATAAAATCCAAACTGAGCAGCATAATGGAGTTCCATAAGCTCCCAAAAATCTATTTGGACAATTCCCATGTGACCACGCTACCCACAATCGCTCGAAACGATGTTCTCAAAAATTGACCTCTTGTTCTGAAATTTCACTATGCCTCATTGAGCAAACACCTAGTCCCGAATATCCTCCATCAAACACTTTTTTAGGAAATTAAATGCAACGAAGGGGCCCCACTAGTTGAAACTGAGTTCCCTAGATCAAATGCAACTGATGGTTTGTCCATCTGAGTCTTGGTCATGAGTTGCAACTTGTCTCCTCAATCCATTCAAGGACATGTTGCAAATTTTGTCCGTGGGCATAAAGTCCAAACTGAGCACCATAACAAAGTTTTGTAAGCTCCTATACATTTGTTTGGCCACGACCCATGTGACCAAACTACCCACAATATCTTGACATGGTGTTCTTGAAAATCGACCTCTTGTTAAAAAATTGCACTATGCCTCATTGAGAAAAACCCTAGTCCTAGATATCATCAATCAAATTCTTTTCTAGGAAATGGAATGATAGAAAAGGGGCCCTACTAGATAAAAATTGGTGCCCCAGATACAATACAATGCATAGTTCATTCATCCGAGTCTCGGTTTGAGTTTTATCACAATTCGAAACTCACCTCCTCAATCCATTCAAGGACATGTCAGCAATTTGGCCTAAGGACATAAAATCCAAACCGAGAAGAATAAAAGATTTTTGTGAACTCTCACACATATATTTTTCCAAGGTCCACATGATCATGATACCCACAATCTCTTGGCACATAGGTCTTGAAAATTGACCTCTTCTTCAAAAATTTCACTATGCCTCATCGGGAAAAACGTAGTCCCATATATCCTCCAACAAAATATTTTTTTGGAAATGGAATGATAGAGGAGGCGACCCACTAGTTGAAACCCAGTTCCCTAGATCCAATGCAATTGATGGTTCATCCATCCAAGTCTCGGTCTAAGTTTTATCGTGAGTTGTAACTCACCTTCTCAAGACATTAAGGGAAATGTTGGCAATTCAATCTAGCAGGGTAAAATCTAAAATGAGCAGCATAAAAAAGTTTTGTAAGATCCCCCACATATTTTTTACCAAGGCCCGTACAACCACGCTACCCACAATCATTTGACACAATGTTCTTGAAAATTGACCTCTTGTTCAGAAGTTGCACGTTGCCTCATTGAGAAAAAACCTAGTCTCAAAGATCGTCAATCAAAATATTTTATGGGAACTGGAATGACAGTGAAGAGGCCCCAGTAGTTGAAACCCAGTTCCCCAGATCCAATGCAACTAATGGTTTGTCCATCTGATTCTGAGTTTGAGTTTTATTTTTATTTGTAACTTGCCTCCTCAGTCCATTCAAGGACATGTTGGGAATTTGGTTCAGGGGCATAAAATCCAAACCAAGCAGCATACAATAGTTCTCTAGGATCTTGCACGCCTATTTGGACAAGGACCAAATGACCCCACTACCCACAATATCCCAACATAATGTTATTGAAAATTGACCTCTTTTTTATAAATTGCACTATCTCTCATTAACAAAAGACATAGTTCTGGAGATCCTCCATCAAATGATTTTTTGGGCAACAAAATGACAACAGAGGGGCCCCACTAGATGAAAACTGATGCCCTAGATCCAATGCAACCGATGGTTCATCCATCTGAGTCTTGGTTTTAGTTTTATCACAATTTTCAACTCTCCTCCTAAATTTATTCAGGGACATGTTAACAATTTGGTCCGGGGGCATAAAATTTGTTGGCGTAGGGGAAGATCGAGGGTTCAACTCTTACAGTGCACCATCAAACCATAACTATTGGTCCTTTCGACAACACCTATGAAGAATATGTAGTATCACCCAAACTAGCAATAGGGGGTTGCAGGACAAAAGTGTCTACAACGAGAGAAAATTCAAATTGATTCCAAATACAACGCAAACCGATCTAGAGATTATTTACCATGCTTAAGCTTACTTCGCAAGTTATATCTCATATCTAACACAACAATTCAATAACAGTATATCAAATGGAAAACAACACAACATCAATCACATAGAACAACAAGATATACGTGGTTCACCCTATACCTGTGGATACGTCCACAGAACTGTGTTTCTTGATATATTAGATGAAAACATACAGTTCTATCTGCACACTTATCTTTCAAATCTCTCTCTTTCTCTCCCCTCCCTATGCACCCAGCTGTAGGGTTGATCTTCTCACCCAGATGAAGATCTTACAATACATAATCAATATCTCTCTCAACAACAACGATCACACTCAACAACAACAATCATAGTATCAACAAACCCACTTAGAACGAACCCTCCTAGGTCTTCTAGACCTTTATTTATACATTACATGGAAAAATTATAGGTGTCAAAACCCTAGATCCAAAACCCTATGTGCTTAAACACTAGGTCAACTTGACCAGTGCTTTTAGGTCTTCGCCAGCCTATCCTTACTCCTTTTCCGTGTGGTGCTTCAAAGCACTCATTGATATCTTTTTCCACTTGTTGAGTTGCCCGTGATCCCTCTTATTTGTTGCTTTGTCTTCCTCGATCTTCTCTTCCAACGACTAGATTTTCCTTTACTTTCCTCCTTCTTTTCTACTTCTTTAACCACTTCAACCCCTCCTTGGTTTATGTGCCTTCCGCGAAGTTTCTCTTTTCTTCCTTAATCTTCGCTTCCTTTCATAACTAAGGGCCAACGACCCCCCAACACTCACATGTGACTCATCCCGAGTCACTGCAAGATTGAGCCTTCTGTATCACTTCGACTGCAGAATGCACAAAGCAGCCTGTGATTTCTTATTTTTCCCTTCCCATGTTTATGAAAAATGTAGTTTCTATGTCTGGTACCCAGTTTCAATTGCACCTGGTACCTAAACGCTTCTTTCTAGATTTTACTGAGAGTTGCGAGGCAGTTGGTTTTCATAATACAATTTCAACTGGCTCCCATTTACCAAACCTTCTTTCCATTCTCCATTAAGGGTATTCAACTATGCAGATCCTCCCTCTGTAACATAGGAAAACTCAAATGGCCCTAGCCAATGTGTCATGAACTTCCCTGGATGCTTCATGAACTTGTTGTCATATAACAATACCAAATCTACTTGTTTCAATGCCTTCCTCTTGATATGTCTATCATGATAAGCCTTCTCCCTTTCTTTCTGTACCTATTGATGAAATCCTACAATGAACTTGTCTTCCTCTATTTCCAGTAACTGTGCAAGCCTATCTTGAATAGTGTTGGTGTCATCCATACTGGTAAATTCTGCAATTCTTAAGCTAGGAACCAAATATTCCATAGGTACCACTGCTTCCAAGACATATACCAACTTAAAGGGAGTTTGTGTTGTTAACTTCATGCAAGTAGTTCTGTAGGCCCATAGTACGGTTGGAATTCTTAAATCCCAATCATCTCTGTTAACACTACAGATCTTAGTTAGCGTTGTCTCCAATATTTTATTGAAATCTTCGACTATACCATTTGCCTGTGGGTGGTATGGAGTGCTCTTTTGATGGTGAACTTCAAATTCTTGAGTCAAGGATTCAATAGTTTTATTGTTGAAGTGCGTGCCTTGGTCACTCATGAGGATCTTTGGGCATCCAAATTTGGTTATAATATCCTCAAATATGAATTGTGCAGTTGTGGCTACACTAGAGTCCTTAACTTCTCTTGCTTCTTCCCATCTGGTCAAATACTTTGTCGAAGTGATAATGTATCTAGCTCCTGTGTTCCTTCTTGGTGGGTTAATAGGTCCCACAAAGTCAATGGTCCACTTCTCGAATACTTGTAATGTTAATTGTGGTGCCAAAGTCATCTCATCCCTTCTAGAAGGATTTCCTACTCTTTGACATAAATCACAGGCTCTATAGTATTCCTTAGCATATTTATGTAAAGTAGGCCACTAGAGTCTAGCTCTGAGAACCTTTTGTGCTATTGCTTTCCCTTCATAATTTCCTCCTGCAATGCCTTCATGTGATTCTGCAAGAATCAATGGTCTTTCTTCCTTCATAACACATCTCCTCAAGATATCCTATGGTCCCATCTTATACAATGGTCCAGCTATCAGTTGAAAGTTGGATGCATAGACTACTAGTTGCTTCTTTTGAATGACTGTGTACTCATGACGTGCCATTCCTGTGGACATGAACTGAACTATATTGGAGAAGTGATCATCTACTTTTATGATGGCCAACAACTGTTCATCTGGTAGTGTATCCTTTAGTCTAGTAGGTTCCTCTCCATGTTCCAACCTGGATAAGTGATTAGTTCCTTTATTCATTCTTCTTGGCCTAACCACAATTTCAAAGTCATACTCCTGGAATAGTAGTAGCCATTTGCATATTATTCCCCCCAACATTGTCTTGTTGAATAATTATTTTAATTCAGAATGGTCAGTGAACATCTTAAAATTTTGTCCCAACAAATAGTGTCTAAATTTCTATAGCGCATATACCATAGCCAAGACTTCTCTTTCAGTCATAGTATAGTTCTTTTCAGCTGTAGAAATCTTCCTTCTAGCAAAGCCTATAGGGTGGTCAATGTCTCCTGCACCCGGTTGTGGTAAAAATGCTCCTAATGAAATGGACGAAGCATCAACATGGACATTGAACTCCTTACTCTAGTATGAAAAAACCAAGATTGGTGCGGTGACCATTTTCTACTTTGGTGTGTCGAAGCTCTGCTGGAATTATTTTGTCCATTGGAACTTACTATCTTTCTTTGATAGCTTCTCCATGGGTGTTGTTATCTATGCATACCCCTTAATAAACTTCCTATAGTATCTTGTGTTCCCCAATGCAATGCACAATTGTCTAACTAAAGTGGGAGGAGGTAGATCCACAATGATGGCAATCTTGGAAGGATCCACTAACAATCCCTGCTTACACACAATATTCCCTAGAAACACTCACAAGGGTGAAAAGAAAATACATGTTTTCAGATTCAAAGCAATTTGACATTTCCTACACTTATCTGACATCAATATCAAACATTCAATGTGGTCTTTCATTAGGCTAAAAACAGTCCAATCATCGAAATAAGATTCCAAGAACTTGTGTATGAAGTTCTTAAATGCGTCGAACACCACCCTGGAAAATATATATGGTGCATTCTTCAATCCAAAGGGCATCATTGTGTACTGAAAAGAACCCCATTCTGTTTCAAATATGGTCTTATGTCGATCTTCCTTAGCAATCATTATCTAGTGATACCCTGAAAATCCATCTTTGAATGAGTAGACCTCTTGTCCTCCTACATTATGTAGAACTTCATCGGTAAAGGGTGTAGGGAATGGATCATGTAGACATGCATCATTCAACTTTCTTAGATCTACACAAATTCTGATTTCTCATGTCTTCTTATCTTGGACCACCATAGGGTTGATCCATTCAGATTCCTCAATAGGTTCTATGATTCCTTCTTCCAACATTCTATCCAATTCAATCCTAAATTTCTGATTATATTTATGATTCAGTCTATAAGGTCGTTGCTTGATATCTATTGCATCTGATCTCAAGGGCATTTTCATTTCTCCCATGGGCCCTTTAATGCCCTTCATTTTTGTAAACTTGGTTGGAAACAAGTCCTAATATTTATGCAATATCTATGTGATCTTGTTAATAGTAGCATCATCCCAATAGTCTCCCACACTCGCTAATTTAGGTTCTAGCTCTATTCCAATATTAACTTTCTTAATTTTAATTGGTTTTCCAATGAAAGGATCCCTAGTCCTTCTATGTCTCTGTGACCTTCAATTTCTGCAATGTTCACATCTTTCAGGTCATCATCCTCATCAACATTGATATTATAGAATCACTATAACTATTGAAGAGGCATAGTCCATTCATCTTCTTCTTGCTCAAAAGGGAGGTTAGGTGCCCCCTCAAAGAGATTTTGTCTTACAATTTGCAAATCCTGATCTATTGTGGGGTGCTGACTCTCAAATAAAAACATAGACAAAACATTATGAGTTATTCCATACTAGTCTGTACTGATGAGGCACAATTTTGCTTGAAGATACCAATTGATAGGCGTAGTATACAAGGTGTTCATGAACTTATGCACCCACTGTTCTTTAGGAATGTTTCTCTAGGACTCCTCAGAACTTCACATGTGGTCCTTAGGACAACTCTGGGTTGTGTATCGAAATTTGCATCCTTATGCTTGGCCTAAAAATCGCACTATTAATAAGGTGTGACATTGTTTCCACTCCACGATGTTCCTCTTGTGTGATCCCCACCATCTAGTTGGTGTGGCTTTCAAGGATTCATCCAGCGCCAACATCCTCTATTGTACTAGTACCGTTTTCTCAAATTCATCTATAAATGTCTCTAAATAATTCAAGCCATAAAATGTAGGGATATTACTTACTTCTATGTTGATCTAGTGAATTTCGTTGGTCAATCTGGCACACCTCCTCGTAGAGACTTCATACATTATGTTATGCCAATTTTCTAATGCCTCTTCTAAATATGATGAGCATGCACTTTCACTCCTCCAACTGAGATTTCCATCTACTGTAGGATTAATGTAATCATGTTGTCTTGATGTCAGTTTTTAAATGTTTTCTAGTTCGTATGCACGGTCTTATTCCCTGATAGGTTCTGTATATTTGTGACCTTCATATGGGTCTAGGGGTGAAATGTATTTAAGGTCGTTACCCTCAAATGTCGTTCTTCTCTTCTTTAGGTCAACAACAATCGAATTATTGAAAGCCCAATAAATTCATAACAGTGCAGGATAGGGACAACTATCATCAACAATTTCAATCACCTCGAAGTATGCAAATATCCTTATCCCATCGATGTCTATGGGGACATGCTCTAGTCTTCCAAAAGGGCTCACTGCCTGCTGATTAGCCACCCTGAGCCTGATGGGAGAGTAAATCAATCTGGGTTTTCCCATGAATTCCCAAGTCTGCTTCATGATAACATTGACTTCTGATCCCAAGTTGAGGAATACATAGTCCACATCGTAATCTCCAATCTGAGCACTAAGTTGTAATTCCTTGTTTTCCCTTCTTTTCCTTAATACTTGGTTCACATCTCTACTCAACATAGGGTCTATTCTCCCAATTTCATACTATCTTACTAGGTGTTGTAGTTCTTGTACAACTTTTTCATATTTAATCAAATTGATACATGTATATAAAAAGTCCATGAGATTGCTTACCTCTTTTCCTTGTCTAGATAAAGCAGACTAGTCAAATGATGGTGGCATGTCACATTCCCTTACTCCTTGTTGTGCCTTATATGAAGAAGCTTGTTCTCCTACGAATTCTGTCCTTGCTTCTTCGAAAGTATTCCTCTCTCTTCTTGGATCAAACAAATGCTCCTTCTCTGCAGCTCTTCTGATCCCTGATCCTTCTGCAGTTTTTCCTGGGGTCACTCTATATTCTCCTCTAGAAGTGCCTCCTCTAGTAATAACAACGAATTTTGGGTCTTCACTGCGAGTTTCAACTGATAATAGTTGTACTTGCTGGTTTCCTCCTCATCTCTCCTAGAGTTTGGACAACAATACTAGACAATATTCGATGACATGATCAAACAAGTTACAGTAGTTGCAAGTGGTACAAGGGTTCTGACAATCCCTTGCCAAATTTCCTGGTTGTGCATAGTTATAACAGATAATTTGACCTCTACCTCGACCCATACCTCCTCCTCATCCTCTTCCTCTGAATCCACCACGAGGATTGAATATTCCTCTTCCTAGGGAGTTGAATTGCGCATTGTTTCCTTTTTTCTGTGTTTCTCCTTGAATTTTGTATGTATCCCTTGATCTTTAATGCATGAGATCATAATCCCTACAATCCTTCTCATCACATCCCACAAAATTACAAAATGTATAGTAAAGATTGGTAGGTGTCTAAGCATATTTTTTCATATAATAACATTCACTGGGGTGATGTCTAGTTCTACATACCTTGCACCAGGGTACAATAGCCTCCTTCAAAGGACTAGGTGCTCCAGAGGCCACGTATTCATGAAATAGGGGACAATTCTCCTTGTCATCACCCTATGATTTACACCTGATACACCAAATATATTCTCTTTTCTCATTTCCTTTATCTTTCTTCATATCTTTGACTTGTAAGGATAAACTAGTTAATTGATTAAAGATCTGACTCATACCTAGACTGGATTCTCCTACAAGGGATGCTTCTAATTTCATGGCGATCTCCAATGCTTCATCCTGTGAAGCAATTTTCTGTTTCATCAGAGGAACTCTGATATGTTGCAGGAGGGAAACAATGAACCATTCTTTATTTTGTTCATCTGGAATTTGAAAAGTCAAGTGGCTTGTTAGGGTCTTAAACCTCTGATCAAACTCCCAAACAGGTTCAATGACCTTATGCTTGATTTCTTTCAGCTCTGTAATACATTGTGACTCTGACTTAGGTTTCTTAAATTTTGTGCTCAATGCAGTCTTAATGTCATTCAATGGTTTAGGTTGTGCAGTCACTGTAGATAAATTCATGTACCATCTCAGTGCACGATTCATCAAGGTAGTACTGAAATAAGCTCTCTTAACAGGTTTGTCAGTGAATTGCTTAATTCTCCACACAACTTGGCATAAGAACTAGTGTTGGCTAGGAGCTTCAGATCCATCTCCTTAGAAGATGGGTAACCTCATCTCATCTGTCGTAGATATTCCTAGGTTTCTCGAATAAGTATGTGCTAAATTTCTTGTAACAATGCTCTGATTTCTCTGACTACTCTGATTACTCTAGTTACGTAATGCTTCTAAAATAATAGAAGGGGTGATATTACTTACTTTGCCAGTAGCCGCAATTCCTGAAGTTTTTGGTTCTCCTCGGAAAGGTTCTTCATATCCTACTTTCTCTATTCTTACGGACTCTGAATACTCTTCATATGTTATATCTACCTCTTCTCCATTGTAGAATCCCTTGTCTCCGTAATTTTTCTTAAATAGGTTCGCAAGAGGAACTTCTTTGAACGATCTCCCACTGCTCGTGTGTCCAGCCTTTGTGTCATTGTCACTGTCTAAATTATTGAACATTAGCTTCATTGTATCTTCAAGATATTCTTCTCATTCAATAACATCTTAATCCTTATCTTCAAAAAGTGTAGAAACTTTCGTCTAGGTCCCTTAAATAAATACCTCTCTGCTTGACTATACAATTCGACTCTGTCAATGGAAAACTTAGTAATGTACCCTCCAATAGTTTTATCAAACCAGAGATCTGTTTCTCTAGACATAGCGTTGTCAACTCTATTGACCTTCTTGATCAACATCGTTGTCCCAACCACAGGTGGTCTAGATCTGATCTCAAACTGGGTATATGCCAATCTGGCTAACCACTCGTATAACTCCTTATAAAATCCTCCAAAGAAAATTTTGTGTATGTCGGTAAAGATGTACCTTCCCAACCAGTCTTCTGTACTAATGTTAGGGTTATTCTTTTGAGCTTCAACGAAGTCCTTTTCTTGTTCTTCTATCCACTTCTAAATTTTTGTCTTCGATGGAAACCACCTTGACATTCCCTCAAGAAGATCTTGGTCCCAGCAATGGAACCATTTGTTGGCATAGGGTCAGACCCAGGTTTCAACTCTTACAACGCACCAACAAACCCTAACTACTCGCCCTTTCGGCAACACCTACGAAGAATATGTAGTCTCACCCAAAGTAGCAATAGGGGGTTGCAGGACACAAGTGTCTACAACTAGAGGAAATGCAAATTGATTCCAAATACAACACAAACCGATCGAGAGATTCTTTACCACTCTTAAGCTCACTTCGCAAGTTATATCTCAAATCTAACAAAACAATGCAATAATAGTATATCGAATGGAAAAAAACACAACATCAACCACATAGAACAACAATATATATGTGGTTCACCCTCTCCCTAGGGCTACGTCCATAGAACTGTGTTTCTTGATATATTAGATGAAAACATATAGTTATATCTGTGCACTTAGCTTGTAGATCTCTCTCTCTTTCTCTCCCCTCCCTGGGCACCCAGCTGCAGGGTTGATCTTCCCACCCAACTTAAGATCTTACAATATAGACTCAATATCGCTCTCAACAAAAGTGATCACACTCAACAACAACAATCATAGTATCAACGAACCCACATAGAACGAACCCTTCCATGTCTTCTAGACCTTTATTTATACATTACATGGAAAAATTTTGTGTCTCAAAACCCTAGATCCAAAACCCTAGGTGCTTAAACCCTAGTTCAACTTGACCCATTCTTTTAGGGCTTCGCCAACCTGTCCCTCCTCCTTTTCTGTGTGGTGCTCCAAATCACTCATTGATATATTTTTTTGCTTGTTGAGTTGTCCACATTCCCTCTTATTTTCTTCTTTGTATTCCTCGATATTCTCTTCCAATGCCTATATTTTCCTTTACTTCGCTCATTTTCTTCTCCATTAACCACTTCGACCCCTCCTTGGTTTATGTGCCTTTCATGCAGTTCATACTTCGCTTTTCTTCCTTAATCTTCGCTTCCTTTCATAACCAAGGGCCAACAAAATCCAAAACAAGCATCATAACGAATTTTTGTAAGCTATTGCATGTTTTTTTGGCCAACTACCAGGTGACCACACTACCCACAATCACTTGACACAATGTTCTTTAAAATCAACCTCTTGTTCATAAATTGCACTGTCTCATTGAGAAAAACCCTAGTCTTGGAGATCCTCCAAAAAATGATTTTCTAGGATATGGAATGACAGTGGAGGGACCCCAATAGTTGAAACTCGGTGCCCTATATCCAATGAAAATGACAGTTCGTTCATCCAAGTCTCTATTTTAGTTTTATCATGAGTTGAAACTCCCCTCATCAAGCCATTTAGGGACATGTTGGAAATAGAGATAGACCTAAACCATGACCATGACATAGACCCATAACTATACCTAAACCATGACCTAGACCTAGAGCTATACCTATACCAATACCTATACCTACACCATGACTTATACCATGACATAGACCATGACCTAGACCATGAAAAGACAACGCATGACCAGGCAAGTCATGGAAAGACAATGTATAGGTATAAGCCTAGGTCGAGGTCTAGGTATTGCAATGCATGGTAAGGAAAGGGAAGACATGACATGGAGAAGAAAATCTAGGCATGACAAGGAAAGTAAAGGTCTAGGTCTAGGTATAGGTCTAGCTCTGCATGATATATATTTTTATAAAAGTTATTGAATTAAAAGATTAGTTTTTATTTCTTTGATTTTAAATAAGGCCTTGAAGTTATGTTGTTTTTCATGCAATCTAAATGAAATTATGGATCAATAGTATAATGAGACTACACCATAAGGATGGAACATAAACCTATTTAGTGACATTTATTTCTATGTAAATCCTATTAATTATGATAATCCATGTTTCACAACTATGAAGATACCTAATATATATGAATAAAGAGAGATAATGTTATGACATTGAAATTCTCATCCGAGTATTTTTATCTAATATATATGGGATAATAAGTTGTAGAATTACATGCTTAATGAATCCTTTGACTGCAATTTTTAGGTATTAAACTTGTTCATTTACTAGAAGCATTATTTTTTTTAAGAAAAAAATAAGGTATGATACATGAATGCCATTATTTTTTTATTAAATTAACTTTAAAACAAATTTATTAGAAGTTAATTGACTTCAGAAATATTTTAATGTCACTTATGATTATAGAGAAAAATTTATTGTGGGTGACTCAAAGGACAATAAATTCTCTATAAAGATTTAAAAAACCATATTTTTACAAAGAATTAGTTTTATGACTATCGCAATGAAAGTACCTATTAGATGAATTGTGTCTAGCCAAGGCAAGGTAAGGCAATGCAAGGCAAGGAAATGCAACACAAGGCAATGCAAAGCATGGAATGGCAAGTGAAGTCAAGGTAAGGCAGGGAAATTCAAGGCAAGTAAAGACATGTCATGACAAGGAAAGACACGACATGGCATGGAAAGACAAGGCATGGCAAGGCAAGGCATGGCAAAGCATGACATGGAAAGGAAATGCATGGCTTTGCAAGGCATGGATTGGCAAGTTAAGGAATGTCATAAGATGGAAAGTAAATGAAAGGCATGGCATGGCATGGGATGGGATGGCAAGGAAATGAAAGGCATGGAAAGGCATGGTGATGCATGGCATGACAAAGAAAGTCAAGACATGGTAAGGCATGGCGTGGAATGGAAAGGAAAGTGAAGACAAGGCAAGGTATGGCATGGAAAGGAAAGGAATGGCAAGGCATGGCATGGAAAGGAATGGAAAAGAATGGAAATAAAAGGAAAGGCATGGCATGGAAAGGAAAGAAAATGAAAGGTATGGCATGGCATGGCATGGAAAGATAAGGCATGAAATAGAATGTCATGACAAGTGAAGGAAAGGAATGGCCTAGCTTGGAAAAGCAAGGCATGACATGAAATGGCATGACATGGCATGGAAAAGCAAGGCATGGAATGGAATGGAAAGGAAAGGCAAGGCATGGCATGGAAAGGAAAGGAAATGTAATGCATGGCATGGCAAGGTAAGGCATGGCATGGCAAGGTAAGGCATGGCATGGCATGGCATGGAAAGTGAAGGCAAGGAAAGGAATGGCATGGAAAGGAAAGGAAAGTCATGGAAAGGCATGGCATGGCATGGAAAGGAAAGGCATGGCATGGCATGGTAAGGAAACACATGACATGGCATGGAAAATAAAAGCATAGCATGGAAAGGAAAGGCATGGCATGGCATGGCATGGAAAGGCATACCATGGCATGGGAAGTCTAGGCATGGAATGACATGGAATGGAATAAAAACTCAATGCATGACATGTCATGGAATGACAAGGCATGGCATGGACTCACATGGAAAGGAAAGTCATGGAATTGCAAGGCAAGACAAGTATTGGAATGACATTACATGGAGAGTCTAGGTATGGAATAACAAGGAAAGGCATGGGATGACAAGGCATGGTATGACATGTCATAAAAAGCAATGGAAAGGTATGGCATGGAAAGGCAAGGAAAGGCATGGCATAGAAAGGAAACACATGGCATGGCATGGCATGGAAAGGCATGGAATGTCATGGAAAGGAAAGGCATGGTGTGAAAAGGCATGGTAAGGAAAGGCATGGCATGGCAAGGCAAGGAAAGACATGGCATGGCATGGAAAGACAAGGAATGGCATGGCATGGCATGGAAAGGAAAGGAATCTCATGGCATGTCATGGAAAGGCATGACAAGGCAAGGCATGGCATGTCATGGAATGTAAATTCAAGGCATGGCATGGCATGACAAGGAATGGCATGGCATGGAAAGGCATGGAATGGAATGGAATGACATGGAAAGGAAAGGAAAGTCATGGCATGACAAGGAAAAGCATGTAATGACAAGGAAAGGCATTGGACATGCAGTTTTGAATGAACTTTTTGGAGGAAAAACCTAATTATAAAGAGAGCGCGTAGAAGGTAGAAAGTGCACAGAAGGAAGTAAGCGCACAAAAGGAAGAAAGCGCAAAAAATGTAGAAAGGGATCAGAAGGAAGGAAAGTGCATCAGAGGAAGACAATGCATAGACATAAGGATAAAGCAAGTGAGTGAGATAATAAAGTGCAAAGGATGATAATGCACCTTTCCAAAAATAGAAGAATGACAAAAAAAAATTATGAAGAGAGAAAAGTAGAAGAAAACAAGCAATCAATTAACTGAAGTTGGCTATTCCATGCATTGTAATAAGTTATTTTTGGGGATAAAGTGTCTAGGGATTTTAGGTATAAATATGTAATGAGATTGGAATATTAATGGGGTGAGCATGTGTAAGAGATATTATGCAAAGTTCATGAATGTAATAGATATTTGGTAAGACCGAATACGAATAAAGAAGGAGTTTAGAGAGGATAGTGTGTCTTGTGTTCTTTTCTTGTCTATGTGCATTTATGAATGATGTTATACTTCACAGACTAGATTTAGTTTATGGATTGATTATGTTGAAATATTCATGAATGACTATGTGATCCTATGTAATAATCGAGAACATACATAAGCTATAATAAGGAACAATGATTCGAGCATCCACCTCCCCTTCCCTTTCTTCTTCATAAGCCTAGTTCCTACAGCCCCAATAGATACCTCGTGTTAGACTTCATCTACGCAAGTAGGTGATGTTGAAAGGGCCGGTGTCTTGAGGGTTTGTTGTTCATAGTTGAACCAAACCTTGGGTCTTACAACCCATGTGAAAATCATAAAAAATCAACAAATGGTTATGTTGTTGGGACCGAGACATTGCGATTAAGGGAATGTTTTAGAGGCCAACTAAGAAGGAGATCACAGACTAGTTAGAATGAAAAGAATGGGAATTTGCATGATAAGATAAAAGGAACCCTCAGATGAGTGATAAGAAATGGATGGAAAGGTATGTGTTCATGGATAAACATGAAATTTTCTTTGGCGAATTTCCAAAAATTCAGACCGAGTGGCTAGAGAGGCTTGTAGAGAAGAAATGAAGGTTTAGTGATGCCATGTCAAAGATTTGGACTCCTGAATTGGTATGACAGGAATTTGGTAAGTAACCCAACTTCTCAAACAATTGATTTTTGCTTGGATAGTGTATTATAGGTTTATGTTACATAATTTTCTGTAGATTGCATTCAATCATACAGTGTTGAAGAAAGATTTTTTTTCAAACGCTCGCATGAAAGGTTCTTGAAATCATTTAATATGTGGATAAAAATTTTGTTATTTGAAAAGCATGTGATGATAATGAAGTCCAACAACTAAAGGGGCTTTGTGTACATAGGGGGAGCTGGAGGATGACAAGAAGATCGTTTGAGAGAAGAAAATAAGTAATGAAAAAGGAAGGAAGAGACTGAGGATGAAAGAGAGAGGTACACCAGAGGATTATTACAAATTTGGAGAGTTGTGAAGAGGAAGGAGGTACAAAAGGAAAAATACTAGGGCTGGGAGAGAAGAGTCACGTAGTGAGCTAGAAGAACAAGACCCTTATGCACAATTATGAGGAGGAGAAGAGGGGTGTCAGTAGACTCCAGTGATAGAAGAGATGGTAAGTCCTTCTCAGACATGATCCTGCATTGAATACATGACCCTGTGTGCATCACCACAATCATAGATAACCTTTGAAGATTTTTCAAAATCCATCTTAGTTAGTGAAGGAGGAAAAAATAATAGTAGTCAAAATAGTGGGAGTAATGCATAGAGCCAAAATCAGATTCCACCAACATCACCAAGGGGGGGAACTACAAAAACAAACATGGCATGAGTAGATAATACTCTTAGACTTCCTGAGTTCAATGGAGTGGGATCAGAGGATCCATAACAACACTTGTTTGTCTGCAAAACAGTCTCAGCCACTAAGAACATACAAGATGAGGTTGTGAATATTGTGCAGTTAGAGACAACATCCATAGGTCATGCACTAGTATGGAATATGAATTTACAGAGTATTACATGTACCATAAAGGATAGGGCTTTGGTAGAGATAAAGCAAGCGCTACTAAAGGAGTTTGAGAATCCAAAGTTAGAATCGAAGTACATCACTGAACTAAAAGAGATCAAACAGGTATAGATAGATTCAATATGGGATTACAATCAATGTTTTAAGGATGTGATGGGGAGATTGAATTTCCAAATTCCAGATCAACAACATCAAGAGTGATTCATTGCAGGACTTCTACCCCACATTCTAATACCACTAATTCAAAAAAAGATTGTGTCACAGCCCAAGGCTTTGGAAATCACAATGAAACCAGAGTCATCACCAATAGGAGAAATTAGAGGCATGGCACAAGTTCAGATTCAATTAGTTGCATTAGAAATTCAACTGGTTGAGCTTACCAAGGGAAGGGAGAAGCGAGAGAAGGTATGGTGTAGCAAGTGCAGGATGAAGGGCAAAAAGAAGGATGAATTCCGAACATTCGTGCAATATTTGGAAGCTGGAGTGTTGAATCCACTAATAGGGGGAGGATACTATGAGATCTGTAAGAAATGGGACCATCACCCCACTGAGTTTCCATTACTACAAAAATATCAAAATAATCCAAATAAATTGTTTTGCAATTTATGCAAGTCGGTGGGGCATGAAGAGAAGGACTTTCACGAGTTCAAACTACTAAGGGAGCATACATATGATATGTACAGGATCCAAGAAGAGAATACCGACGCAGAGGGGGTTGGTGCACAATATAATAGTCATAGAGGTTTTAACTAGGGGAACAAAAGAAACTTTGGCAGAGGCCGAAGTAGAGGGACTTTTGGTAGAGGAGGACGAGGACCGATTATTTGTTATAACTATAATCAACCTGGACACTTGGCTTGGGATTGACAAAATCTATGTACCATGTGCACATATTGCAGAGCACTGGATCACATGAAAGAAGAATGTCCCCAACTAGTTGAAAAATGACATGCTAGATGAAACCCAACCGAGAAACAGAATAATAATGTGCAGATAATATTAGATGAAATACGTAATGAAGGACCAACAATGGAAGTTGTTACGAGTGAAGGACCTTGAATAGGGACTAATTAATAAAAGTAGCTTGAGTAGTGGGTAAGTCAACAGGGGCCTATACCATCATTCGATCCACAAAAAGAGAAATAAA
Source organism: Picea engelmannii (assembly GCA_009831015.1). Taxonomy (NCBI): domain Eukaryota; kingdom Viridiplantae; phylum Streptophyta; class Pinopsida; order Pinales; family Pinaceae; genus Picea; species Picea engelmannii. Next base: position 799,110 of record ML782106.1, on the reverse strand, counting down.
CCTATCAGAAAGCTCGAAAATAAATACTTGGACCACATGAGGGAGCATAAACATCAACAGTGTCTTAGATAGAAGATCAATCTATACCAGAAAAGTTAATGGCGTGGGTAAGTACACTAACAAAATTCTTAAAGATTTGTGTAGAACTAATGAAAGATAGGATTGAACTAAGTAATTTATATGACATGATGAATCAATTCACAAAGGAAGAGAAACCCATGTCACATAGAGAATGGTAAACCAGGTATTTTGGAGGAAGAGAACCAATGAAGAATTCAGGTTCAATGCACAGATTGGAGAGTAGGATGTGGATAATGTTATATTGTACATAGGGTCTGATGTGAATGTACTACCAAAATAGACCTAGGAGATGATGGGAAAACTTGAGATAGTATGGTCCCCTGTTCAATTAAGACATGCCAATCAACATAAGATAGTCTGATTAGGCGACTGACAGGTGTACCTGTGAACATATATGGGGTGTGCAACATGAAAAACTTTGAAGTTATTGAGATCATAGATGATAGTCAACCATATCCAACATTGATGGGAATGGAATGGTCCTTTGAGAACTAGGAAATTATTAACTTGAAAAGGAGGTATATAATATTCGAGTTTGGGTATCTAAAAGTTACAACATAGTTGGACCCATTAAAATCGAAGAGGTACACAGAGTCAACAAGAATAAATGGAATTGATAACTTATATAATCTGACTGCACAGATGGAGGACTATGCTGACCCAAAAATGGATGGTGCACTGAGTTGGAGAAGTATCATTTTGTGTGCATCTGATTCAGAAGTGGGTCTATAGAATTGGAAGCAAAGGATGCATGAAGCGTTTGTTGAAATATTGTAACTGTGAAGAACATTCTATTTATAATTGAGTTATTTTCTCATAGATAAAATCCCCTTTTTTGGATTGATCATGTTGGGATTTTTATAAGACCAAATCCCCTTTTGTGGATTGGTCAAACCATGGTTATATGGTGTTGTTTGTAAATTCATCCCCTAGGGATAATTAAAGTGGTTTTAACCACTAGTTGGAGAATTCATCCCTGCTTAATGAAAGTACATAACCCTAGTGCCTCCCATCTAGTATAAATAAGTGAGGAGGGTACCTCATTCTCTCACTCACTCAAGTCACTCATCTAGTGTGAAATCTTTGGAGATTGTTGAAGTTAGAAGAAGGAGAAGAGAGAGGTGTATGCTTGGTCTTGGATATTCTTGGTGGTTTGGTATTTTATCTTGGCATTGTATTGGAAATATATATCAAGGAACTTTTTGTTGGGTTTTATCCCCCATGAGGGTTTCCTAGGATAAAAGGATAAAATGTTGTGTACCTTATGATTGTGTTTCTCTCAGTGATCCTTCTTATTCTATTAATGTCTAGTAAATTGAAAAGAACTTAATAGAAGCTATAATTTTAACATGGAATCAGAGCTAAATTGAATAGACCATCTTTCACTGGGTAACCAAAAGTGTCATTGTTGTTGGACAATAAAATTAGGGATTTTTGTTGGAAGGGAAATTTTTCCTAAAAACCATCTAGGGAAGTGCACCCTAGCCTAACGAACTCTTTGGTAGCTTGAGAACACATTTTCAGTGGACAGAGCCTCCGGAAAGTGAAACTCTATTTTTTATTGGTACCAGAAAACTAGGAAACCAGAACCAGTACCAGAAGTACCAGTCCCATTTTTCGTCAAGGTAGAGTTTATTATCTAAATTAGACTTCTGTTAACAAATCATATTATCTCGGAACATGTTTCCATCTTGAGTAAATGAGACTAGGAAGAAAAGAAAAAATGCTCATTCTTGAGTACAAATACTTTAGGTTCTAGGTTTGATTGATTAAATTGATAAGATTCAAACTTGCACATGTCAAGTTTGATAGCTACCTCATAGTTGAGATATCATACTTGGTAGCATGTGAGCATATTTAGACAAATACTTATTGTAATCATTTACCATATATAAATAAAATCTCCTCCAGGAGAAACTTCTTGGTTTGTTTGCACATTACCATGGAGGAATGATTGATCACAACACTAGAAGAGTGTTTCTCTCATTATTCTATTTCTTATCTTTAAACCTCGTTACAAGCAGGTCACAAGTGATAACTCTAAAGGAGACATTATGACTATTGTTCCCGGTATTGATTTATTATTATTATAAAGAGTATTATTATTATCTGTTGTTTCTCCCTTGTTGTTCTTGTTTCAAGAAGGTCATAGGTACGTTAAGGAAACTATAGTGAAGGTTGCAAAAGGAAACATATTAAATGAGACATGAAGCAGACTATCCAAGTTACATGATGGTATATATCCATGTACCAAATAAGATGAAGAATGAGATACTTTTGAGAAACAAAGTATCTCACATGAAGATTGATCATAATGAGAAAAAGGATTCAAAGATGATTGAACACTAGACTTGGTCAATGAAGCCACCTTGACAGGAAGCATAATGTGTTTGAAGTTTGACTCATTTTTTCATATTAAGACTTGGTATTCAACACCAAGTATATCATGTAGAGACTATGAATTTTTTTTACACTTAGAAGAAATCAAGACTCAGAGTAATCTTGATCTCAGAAAGGATCAGATGGAGAGACATTTTTTCAGGATTGGGAGATAGATGACATGAGCTGAGAAGACTAGATTTAGAAACCTCTAGGAGACATGAAATCTCCTGGGAAAATTCCCTTGCTTCAGTAAAAGAGGAGGAAGCCAATCATAAGGACTAGGATATGGATTTTTCCTTGAGACTAGAAGGGAATTCAGTGATGAACTCCAATATTGATATTCCAAATAAAGCATGTTGCAGATAACAATATAAATATGTACAAAGACTGATTTCTTTCCAGAGGATTCTCCTAGCAACATGGAGGAGACTATCATGAGACACTTTCTCCAAAAATTGAAGAAAGAGTTCCAGTATTCATGAAGACAACTAGAACAACCATGATTCTGATATAGTATGAGATTCAGGGGGATCATTCCTTATATATGAGATTGAGTTACCACCATAAAATAATACAAGCTACCATCAATGTCAGTTATTGATCCATTCCCAGTTTCAGATAAATATGTGTCCATGGTATAATAGAGAAGCTACTCTTAGAGTTCAAAAACTACAGTGAGAATAGAGCAAGTCATTCTTAGCTTCAGAAATATCATTTGCAGTTATAGAGTCTTGGTTCCACAAGCAACAATTACAAAGAGATTAGAGAACATACTCTGAGGTAGTGAGATAGATAGAGCTTTGTATAAAGAACATAGAGCTAGAACATGATTATGCATATTAAGTTGTAGTTGATCAAGTATACCAGGTTGGTATAATGTGATGTGAAAATTTGGTTTGAAGTTGAAGATAGAAGACTCATGTCTGTAGATTGAAGAAAGATCTATACGGATTGAACCAAGCTCCTAGAGCTTGGTATAGCATAATTGACAGTTTCCTAATGAGATTGGGATTTACCAAGAGTAAGGATAATTCTAACCTTTACTTCAAGGTTATGAATGATGAGCTAGTTATATTTCTACTATATGTGGATTACTTATTCTTAATTGGAGAATAAAATCACATCACTGATTGTAAGAAGAATCTAGCTGCATAATTTGAAATGAAATACCTAGGCCTTATGCATTATTTCTTAGGTCTTGAAATTTGGAAGAGCCTAGAGAATATATTCATTAACCAAGGGAAGTATGTAGTAGAAGTAATGAAGAGGTTTGAAATGTTGGAATGAAAATCCATGAAAACACCCATGGAAACAAAGTTGAATCTCCTAGTAGATACTTCATCAGAATTGCTTGATGTTACTCTGTATAACCAAGATCATTGGGTCGTTGATGTATGTGATGAATACCAGGACAAATAAATTATTTGCTATGAACACCTTGAGTCAGTATCTAGTAGAGGCCAAACATGTTCACCTTATAGATGCGAAACATGTGATGAGATACCTTAAGGGTACACTGGAATATGGTCTTTTTTATACTGTAGATCATGAGTTTATACTGATTGGATATACTGATTTAGATTGGGATGAAAGTGTTTCTAATAGAAAGATCACTTCAAGATGTTGTTTCAGTCTAGGTTCAGCCATAACTTCATGGCAGAGTACGAAGCAATCCAGTATTTCTCTTAGCACGGTGGAAGCAGAATACATTGCAGCATGTCCCGCCATTTGTGAAGCCATATGGATTTGGAAGTTGTTGAGAAGTCTATTCGATCTAGATATGGAATCCATCGTGATTATATGTGATAAATAGAGTTGCATAAAGATGACGAAGAACCCAGTGTTCCATGATAAGTCGAAGCACATAGAAATCATGTATCACTACATTCGTGATATGATGTAGAGAGGAGTTTTAAAGCTCCAATATGTTGGCATCGATAGGTAGGTTTTAGATGTGTGGACCAAGCCTTTGTCTCGTGTAAAGTTTAAATACTTTCAATACAAGCTTGGTATTCTCCGAAAGGACCTCCCTCAAAAGAGGGAGTGATGTTGATGATACAATGGTATCCTAACCAATAGTGGGTCGCTCACTTAGGAATTTATATCCTAGGGGAATGATCATCCCTAGACAAATCCCAAAGGTCCGGTAAGGATGGTCTATTAGAGTAAATGTGCATGTATATGCCAACTATGGTCAATAGTGGTAGATCCGTTAGTATTTTATATCCTAGGGAATCTTTTGATTCCTAGGAAGATCCCGAAGGTCTGGTAAGGACAGTTTGTCAAAGTACCACATGGTAGATTTATTAGGATTTTATATCCTAGGGAATATTATGATTCCTAGGAAGATCTCAAAGGTCTGGTAAGGATGGTCAGTCAGAGTACCACAAAATGGTGTTTTTTCACCTTCCTCATTCTATTTCCATATGATGTTGATTATGTTATCTCATCCTTTTGTTGATGATGTTGATGATTTTATCTCAGCCTCGTGTTGATGGTGTTGATGGTGTTGTTATATCAACCTCATGTTGATGATGTTGTTGTCTCATCCTTGTGTTGTTGATGTTGTAATACCAGCCTCGTGTTGTTGATATTTTTGTACCAACCTTGTGTTGTTGATGTTGTTGTACCAACCTCGTGTTGTTGATGTTGGTGTACCAGCTTCGTGTTGGTGATGTTATTATTCTAGATTCATGATATTGATGATGCTACTTCAAATTCATGTTGATTATGATGATGATGATGCTATTTCAGCTTCATGATGAAGATGATGATGATGTTTCTACTTCATCTTCATGTTGAAGATGTTGATGATGATGTATCAATCTTCTAGTCCAGGTATGATTTTAGGGGCTAAATTTCATTCATGGGCTAATTTTCCCTAGTTTTTCCAAAAACGAGATTCGCTATTTTAAAAATGATTCGCCCAAATTCTATAGGATAAAATTATTTTACATTAAAAATCGCCAAAATTTTATAAAAGCTATATAAAATTCTTAGAAATTTGAATATTTTTACAAAAATATTGCCAATCATTTATAGTTGGCATATGAAGGATTAGTAAGATTCGCCAAGGTTTCTACATTTTAAAATATATTTCCATCCTTAAAATCATCCTCGTCTTCTACTAATTGATGATGGTGTATTAGTGTTACACTAATTGATGTTGATGTAGATAATGATGATGATGTTACTATAGCTCCATGCTATGAAAGATGATGCTTTTGATGATGAGAAAAAGATTTTGATGATTTACAGATGTGTCATTCAATGATCTATATGTTGATGATGTTGCTTCCCTCTCCTTCTCCCGATGATGTTTTGTTGGGTTATGTCAGTAGAATACCCTTCTTGTTATGGGGGAGTGTTGAAATATTGTAACTCCAAAGAATATTCTATTTATAAATGGTTTATTTTCTTATAGATCAAATCCCATTTTGTGGATTGATCATGTCGGGCTTTGTATAATACCAAATCCCCTTTTGTGGATTGGTCAAACTATGGTTATATGGTGTTGTTTGTAAATTCGGACCCTAGGGATAATTAAAGTGGTTTTAACCACTAGTTGGAGAAGTCATCCATACTTAATGAAAGGACATAACCCTAGCACCTCCCAACCAATATAAATAAGTGAGGAGGGCACCTCATTCTCTCACTCACTCAAGTCACTCATCTAGTGTGAAAGCTTTGGAGATTGTTGAAGTTAGAAGAAGGAGAAGAGAGAGTTGCATGTTTGGTCTTGGATATTCTTGGTGGTTTGGTATTTTATCTTGGCATTGTATTGACAATCTATATTAAGGAAGTTTTTGATGGGTTTTCTCCCCCATGAGGGTTTCCCTGGATAAAAGGATAAAATGGTGTGTACCTTGTGATTGTTTTTCTCTCAGTGATCCTACTTATGCTATTATTGTCTAGTAAATTGAAAAGAACTTAATAACATCTCTAAATTTAATAGTGACAACTAGATGATGTGTGCATATAAACCGATCCTTGTATTGGATTAGCACAGAGGTATGTGACCCACCCAGGTATGATGCAATAAATGAGGTTGGTATTTTTATACAATCATTTGATTTATAGGTACCTAAACAACAGAGGTTGTTAGCACTGGATGCCATCTTAAATAAAACTCCAACTAGATGTGGGTTGCGCAGAGGAATGGAATGAAGGATTGAGCATAGTTTAGTAGGATTATGCAGATAATTTTTGGGCCCGAGGAAGCAGATATTGTGCAGAAATACACAGGAGAGTGTGACCTAGCGGGTAACATGGAAGGGTGTAAGGATTTATGGCGCTCAGTGATGGAAATAGAGTAGACACACATATTCATACACACATTGGACACCATCCCGAAGAATTATTATTTAGAATTGGAGGTGCATAGGGAGACAAAAGAATGGGGAGAATTGGTCCATAGATTCGAAATTATGTTCACATTTGAACATGAATCTCCCCCCATAAATTATGCACTACAGGTAATTCGAACAGATGTCTTCTTGGAGATAGAGACGATGGAAGTAGTACCATTATGTAGTGCGCACAAAGCCAAGATGATGGTCTAGAAGATATTGGAATGTTATAATGTAATGAAGGAAGAATATGAGGAAGAGGATTATTGGCCCTTGACAAAGTTTTGAGGATCCTTGGTCATGTTTGACCTATTTTGGGACTTCAACAGGCTGTCGAAGGAGGATCACAAGTCGAAGCGGTGTTCGTGGGATCTCGGCCCCTTGTTTAGGGATTTTTGGGTTTTGGGTTTATGTAACGGGTATGGGGATGTCGACCCATGGGTTTATCCATGTTTAGGCCCACTTTGTAATGTATAAATAGATTTCTAGGTGATGTAAGAAGGGGGCATGAAGGATGATGTAGATATCTCTGTGATGATATGCTAAGTGAAAGTGGTAGTTGTACATGCTTTGTGCATACTATGAGAAGCTTGCAAGGCTAAGTGCAAGTGACTATAAGAAACTGTGTAAAGGATTTGTGCTGTGATATAGCTCGGGGAAGGAGGATCTAGCGGAGTGCGTGTAGGTCTCCTGTCCAATGCAGAGTAGGATCCCGTGGCTCTTTGCATGTAGAATATTGACATAAGATAATAAAAGAGAAGAAGAATTGGTGGACGTATCCCCAGGCTGGGGGTGAACCACGTATATCCTATGTTGTTATGCTTTGTGTGATGTATTGATGTGTTATGTGTTTACTTTCAAAGTGCTTTGGCATAGATGAATGATAGATAGATCTATTGATGATTTGTGCTTAATAATATGAATGAATGCTAGATCTAATCTATGTGAATGTGCTTAGTACTTGAATATACTAGATCTGGGTGAATACTGCATTGATCTCTTGTTAGGATTTATCTGCGCTATGAATTAAGGTTGAATACTAATGATCTATAACTTCTAAGTGCTTTGTTAAGGTGTTACAATCACATATCTATGTCCCAGCTAAGGTTGCAGGCATTGGAGTCCTGCAACCACCCCTGCCTCTACCTTGGGTGAGACTGCATCTTCTTTGCAAGTGTTGCTGAAAGGGACGGTAGTTAGGGTTTTTTTAGTGTGTTGTTGAAGCGTTGAACCATGGGTATGCCCCTGTGCCAACAAATGGTTCTATTGTCGAGACCTGAAACTGTGATTGCTGGGAACTGAGGAAAAGAGAAAGCTCTGTGCGTATATCTATTTCCCTAGTGCTTAGTATTCTACTTGACTTGTGAAACTGTGTGCTAAGAAGAGAAGTCAGATCTAAAGAAAAGAGGTAATATATGAATTCCTTGTGCTCTGATAGAGGTAAGAACAGTGAAAATTTCTAAGATTTGAAATCTTTGTGCTCTGAGATAAGAAAGATAAGTGGAAATTTTTGTTTCAACAATATGAATCTAGGTATATTTGATCAATTTTGTCCTAGCTTGAAAACTAGGGCATAGTTAGAAGAAAGAAGATTTGATATGAGTAGATATGATAGAAATAATAAAAGGTATGTTATTCCTATGCATGGAAAGAATGTTTGGACTAACAAAGGGATGCATGATCCTAGAAAGATTTTTTTGCAGGTTATTCATTGTGATCCTAGTGCACAATACAAGAAAGGTTGGGGATCGTTTAACAGAAAGCGAGGATTACCCTTTGTTACAGTTGCAGAAGACCAGGACATATTGCTAAGGAATGCCTTGATAGAATACCTAGTTTTTTTTGCTATAAATCTATGGACCATGAAGTTTTGTATTTCCCTAGAATGATTGCTAAGGTTCAAAGGATGAATATGAGATCAGAAAATCCTGAGGAAGATCAATAAAATAATACCATGGAAGAACCTCAAAAAGAATCATAGAATGTATTACTACGAATGAAAGAAACCTTGAATGGTCAAAAAAATGTCAACTTATCAAAGATATTCAAAGACAAAGAGTGCATAGAAACAAGAATAGGAGACTTCGACATTGACTATGTTCTAGATGAGGAAACACAAGTGAATATCATGAAAGAAAGAACCTAGGAAATTTTAGGAAAGCCTGCTATTATTCCTTCATTGGGAGGAATAGGATTATTTAGAGGAAAGTTGATAACCCTATGTGGAAGACTCACCCAGATATCTGTGAGTACTCAGGGAATTTTGACAGAGGAAGATTTTGAGGTTGTTAAATTTATTGAGAGCAACACCCCATTTTCTATGTTACTAGGAAAAACCTGGATTGAAAAGGATCAGGCCAAAAGAAAATAAGAGGAACTTTTAGAACAAAAGAAGAAATAATTAAAAGATTTCATGACTCGGAGGATAACACACTTGATTGGAGAACAAGAGAACAAATCGAAGTTGTTTAGAACTAGAAACTTGGATGTCAAAGTTGAAAGAACACAAGAAGAATCACAAAAGAGTGGATCACCTACCTTAGATATAAAAGAGGTATTTCCCTTGAATCCTACGAAATAATCTCAACAACATGAAGTTACTATGCCAAAAGGAGATAAGAACCATAATGGAAAGAGGAATATCAAGACAAAGATCATAGGGAAGAAGGCTAGAAAAATCAGTAAGAAGAAATGTTGCAAAAGGTTCCAGAGGGGACTTCATAGAAGGAAGGCTTGCAAAAATGGAACTTCGTCGGGATATCAGAACAACACAACATGGAACTTCACCATGGCGAAGTGATGTGACCATTGGAATCATTATAACCATTAGACTGATACCCCAAATGGTTAGAACAACAGTTATGACTAGAAAGCTTGTCATCAAACTGTTGGGACCGCACCGCAACGGACAAAACTGCATTGTTGAAGGCTTCTCACCCATTGGAGAGATCTGTTACCTCGTTTTCTACTTAGTTCATTGACTGTTGCACCGAGAACACTTTTGTGAATTGTATCTACACCAATGAGAGAACTCATTTCTACCGCACTGTGTTTACTAAGATTTCACCACCTATTCTATTGCATTGAGAATTCATTCATCGACCTGAGTTATCTGATCAAGAGCATGTATGTCGGATGAAATCAATGCAACTAAAAAGTGTGTAGAAGAAGTCTTAATCAATATAATGGCTGAAAAAGTAATGTTCGTAGGGATTCAAGATTCATCGACAAGAGGAGTGCAATCCTCCCCATCGATTGCTCGTGGAGCTAGACCATCCTGAGTTGTAGTCGAGAAAAGAACCAAGCATCGAGATGACTTGGCAAATGAAAAGTTAATCCCGACTATCCTACCCGACTACATACCACCTTTGGCTAGCATGGTGAGTTGTGACAGTGTCGCTAGAGACTTCGATTACACCCTAGTTTTTGCGTACCTCCCAAAGGGGATACATGCAGTTAGAACACAGCAGGATAAGATCGCGACATTAAAATTTAGCGAATTCAACCTAGGGGACCGCAAGAACCATAGTATACTCGGCCCTCACAGGTACTTGACTAGGACGAAGGGGAATAATTCGAGGATAATACTCTAACCATGGACTATGAACCTCGCGTAGTCCACCATATTCAATGTGATGAAGATTCCACATTTTGGAAGGCACTAGGAGGTTAATGTTGTTTTAAGCTCCTGCTATCATGTTACCATGGTGGTTATCTATGGCTAGACAGACACATCAAAATTGATCTGACGTTGATCCATAGGATCATCGGATTGAGCATGAAGGGACAAGACCCACAAGACTTCTACCCAGGGAAGGTTGTAGATCACGACCTGGAATAGAGGATTAAGGATACCTATGGTGATGTAGAAAAGGGGACACGAGGCTACAAGGTAGCTTCCATCCAGAATGGCGAAGTGCACCTGGCCTTCAAGTTGATTGCAGGAAAGCTAGTGAGAAAGAACATACCCACACAAGTCACGGGGTTCATTGTTGACCTTGCCGGAAAATGTGTATAAGGACTCCAGATGAACTGGGCGAAGTACTTAGTCAACCATCTTGAATTGGATTGTCGTGAAGCTTAGGATCAGGGCTATGAGTTCCATTTAAACTAGTTTTTTATCCTCATAGCCTTTACTTCCTGGGAGATGTTGGAAGGTGCGACCTTCCTAGACATTGATCCATTTGAACCACTCGCTGCAAAGTTCACCACGCTCAGGTACTCGAGTGATATTGGAAAACAATGGGAGTCGAACATGGTATTCCATGCATACTATCTATAGTTAAAGAGGCTTACTGGGGTTTTCCCTCATATGACGTCAAACATATTGCACCGATTCAGACCCCTCACGAAGTTTCACATAGATCGACACTTTATTTATATCACTACACCTGTAGACGAGCATAAATAAGAGATTCAGTCATACTATAAGCTCACAGAGGAGGACCTCGAAGAGATAACAAAGGACTGGTCTGCAAAGATCCTTATCCCTATTGACCTCGCAGAAATGTATGATCCCGAACTAATTGGAAGCTCAGAGGCCACTCATGAATATCATGACACCCCTGGAACTAGCAGAAGGAAAAATATAGAAGAGGTATAGAACCTGAGCAGTGCATCAGACGAAACTACTTTAGAATCACTTGGATGAGGAGATAATGAGGAAGTAGATAAAGAAGAGACCAATGGAAAATAAGACCAGCAGAAGAAAGGTGAAGTAACACTGCCTAGGGATCATGTTGATGAGGTTGATGCCTCTAAGAAAATAAAGGTTTCCCCCATGAAACCTACCTCGCGGAAGAAATCCAAAGCTATTAAGACCAAGTTGTAGACTATGCTTATGCTCGATGACTTCAACTTCATCATCGCAGTCGTATCAGATGCTTTGTAGGATATTATGTAGAACACAGAAGCCAAGAAAGAAACCATGTATGAAAAAATTAAGACAAAACTAAGAGGGGTACAATAGGCCCTTCAATCCAGCCACATAGTATCCACTACACCCTTTCCATCAAAAGAACCAAATTTGGGGGATGAACTTTCCCAACTCCGTAGAATAGCTGATGCAACCAAATCTCACCTTCGTCAAGCGCAAGAAGAGAAAGAACATGCCATGGTGGCCCTAAGGCAAGCACAACAGGAAATGGTAGAAAAACTCTGAGTTGTGAAACAGGAGAAGGATGAACTCCACACCAAGTTCGAAGAGGAGAGAGCACAGATCCAACAAGAGAAAGAGCAGTTTCTCGCAGATCAGCTTGGAGTCAAAGAAGCAGTCAGCAAAGCACTTCGCTCTGGGACAGTCTTAGAGCAAAAGGAAAAGGAACCAGTGGAGCATCAAGTCACGTAGCTTGCAGAAGATATCCAACAGCTTCAACAGATAATCACAGAACTAGAGCTACAAATAGTGCCAAGAACCCCATAGGACGTGCGAGACCAAAGAGAAGCCACTGCCCAAAGCACAGTTGAGAGGATCAGAGCACTCACTATGGAATGTAAATAAATTTGCAATAGAAGTGCACACACCTACGAGTGACTTACTAGAGACCCTGAACTAAAGGCGCTGGAGTCACAACTCCAGGAGGCAAAGAAGAAAGCAATGACAATATAGGTGCAGTTGAAGCTCATGTCAGCAATTGAAAGGATGAATTGATCCTAGGAACAATGTGTTGTTCTATAGCAGATCCACACCATAGAGAGAAAATTCATGCAGGTGACTCGGAGGCTTCAACCAGTCCAGGATGAAGAGTGCCAACTGCTAGAGGAGATTGAAGGCCAAGGAGAAGAGCTAGAGAAAGTAGTCATTGTAGTCGAAAAATGCTTAGAGGGACATGTCAACGAAGCAGTTATCAAAGAGTTCATTGAGCAGGAGGCCTTGGCGCAACAATAGGTCGAAGAATCTCGAGTCAATCTCGAGGATTTTGAAGCAGAGCTACCCAAACCAGAGTGACTCAGGACGAGTCACAGGTGAGTGTTGGGGGAATGTTGGCCCTTGACCAAGTTTTGAGGATCCTTGGTCACATTTGACCTATTTTGGGACTTTGACAGGCTGTCGAAGGTGGATCACAAGTCAAAGAAGAGATCGCAAGATCTAGGCTCCTTGTTTAGGGATTTTTGGGTTTTGGGATTATGTAATGGGTATGGGGATGCCATCCCATGGGTTTACCCATGTTTAGGCCCACTTTTTAATGTATAAATAGATGTCTAGGTGATGTAAGAAGGGGACGTGAAGGGTGATGTAGACATCTGTGTGATGATATGCTAAGTGCAAGTGGTAGTTGTACATGTTTTGTGCATACTATGAGAAGATTGCAAGGCTAAGTGAAAGTGACTATAAGAAACTGTGTAAAGGCTTTGTGCTGTGATCTAGCTCAGGGAAGGAGGATCTAGAAAAGTGTGCATAGCCCTTGACCAATTTTTGAGGATCCTTGGCCATGTTTGAATTATTTTGTGACTTCAACAGGCTGTCGAAATTAGAGTGCAAATTGAAGTGGAGATCACGATATCTCAGCCCCTTGTTTAGGGATTTTTAGGTTTTAGGCTTATGTAAGGGGTATGCGGATGTCATCCCATGGGTAAGTCTCATTTGATAGTCCTAGATCATAGCATGAAGGGGTGCGACCAACACCAAGGGAGCATATATGGCTGCCATGATAGGCGGAGGAGGCGGGACGACAACCTGGATGATAGGTGGGGTGGTGATTGAAGACAAGGATGAGGAGGGGCTAGCTGGCACAGAGTGAGTGGTTTGAGGTTTATTAGTGGGAGATAGAACTTCAGGGTTCCAGGGTTGCAAGACGGTTGGGTCTAGGATGGTTTCAGCCACAAAGCTATCGGATTTTGTTCTGAACAAGTTTTGTTCGAAAAGGATGTCAAAGTCGAGATCCTGAAGGGCAACAAGCTCCTCTGGAAGAGAAGGGGACTTATGAAGGGGATTATGTCTCACTGAACCTTCAACAATGGTCTTTTTCCTGAGTAATTGTTCTAGATTATCAATTGCTATCGCAGGTTCTGGGTCTGGGTGAGATCGAGGATAAGCTCTTTTGGGAGCCAGATTTATTTTTTATTTTTATATATATACTTTTTAGTTTTACGAATCCGAAAATAATATGTGCAAGTTTTCAACAACCTCTAAACATTACTTCTTTCTCATATTTGCAATATTTCAGAAGCAAACTTTTCTTCCAGGGAAAAGAAGACGTGAGGTTAAAATTTGTTCAGTTCTTTCCCCAGTGGAGTCACCACTATGTTAACGCTCTGTAAATTTCCTAGAGGTTGTCGGAAAAGAAGAAATCTACGGGAGGTAACTTTATCCAACCACTTCAAAGATGGGATCTAGCCGTACTAGCTTTAGAGATGGATCTCTCTGTATGATTTAGATATGTTTCAAATTTAAAATATTAGGCTAGGTAAATAAAACATGTTTTTTTTGCTTGTTGTATTTTTCGTTGGGTTGGCTGAGAGAGTTTACGCATCTATTGGGCTATGGGGCCTATACCATGAAAATACAATCTAAACCATAAAACAAAGAAACCTTTCACAGGGCAAGATAATGTATTCATTGGATTCTTTTAGCAGCATAAATGAGGAATAGCAGAAAAGGTGAGAATGTCAATTACAACAAAGAAGCAGTTAATAATTTATTTATCGTAAAATCAAAAGATACAACACTAAAATCTTTAAAGTTAGAAATAGGGTATACGAAGATAAATCCTGCAACGCTCATTACTTTCAAAGATTAGATTTAGAAAACAGTATGATAACTAAGGTAGAATAACATTTAATTTAAAAAGGAAAACATCACCATTGAGTACACACAAGAATCCTGTGACGATGCCTCTTTATATTAATGGAAGATCTCTTGAAAAAAATTACAGTCTGGTAGCCCTCAGGGCGTAAAGATCAATCCTCAATACTTCGAAAAGTGAAGTATTTATAACCCAAAATTACAAACGATCCTGTCATTAAATATCAGGACGTGGTAAATCTATTTTTAGCTTAACTAACTTAACAAATTACAAAAATATAGGAAATTGTTTGATGATGTGTCGCAACTTCATGCTATTTTCTAGATGAACTATTGGTGAGGCCTTTTCATGACCTCGTCTGACTGGGATGGGACAGCTCATCGAATACTCGATCAGGTCACAAAGCTCTTCCCATCGAAGATGACTGGGAATGCTGACTTTGAGTTTTAGTAGACTTCATCCATCTCTGTGTACTTGGAAAAAGTAGGCTTGGTGATGAAGATATACCGGATCTCATGTTGTATGATGATGTCCAACTGTAATGCATCTAGGAATGCCTTGCCAGTGATACTGCCTTGAATTCCTGGAAATTTTGAACTATCCTTAGCCACGTCGGTTAGTCTCTTTTTGTAATATGGAAGTGTCATCAATTTGTCATTTATCACCTTCAAACCAGGAAGACCTTTCTTCTATAGAGCCTCGATCTTGCTGAAAAACCTTTGTACCCTGAGGTCCATAGCCTGAACCTTTTCTTCCAACTATAGAATCAATCCTCTCTTGGTCAAGACTCTCTTAACATCAAGGATGGTCTCTGTTCTATCCTCAATTCTCAGCTCTTCCAACTCCTCTCTGGTTTTAGAATTCAAGAATTTGATGATTTCATTAGCCTGTGTGGGAATCTCTCCCAGTTCTGATCTAATCTTCTCAATGGATTGTTTACTTCTCTGCACCAATTCATTTTTCTCAAACATAATCTGTATCATTGGCCATATTTCGTTCATAGACTTGGTAATGTCTTTCCAGACACTTTCTTTGACTTCGGCCAGTGTTTTTCCTGCCACTGTTTGCATCCAGAGTTGTTGTAGCTCTTGTTTGAGTTGGTCTGACACTTGTTTTTCCTTGGAGTAGCTGGTTTGGTAAGAATATTTGAGTTCATGAAGGTTCCCAGTCTCCTTTTTGAGCCTACTAATCTCTGTCTCCTGCAAATTCATCTCTTCCATAGATTTAGCCAATTCAACCATCTTTTCTAGAGACATCAGTGGATTCGCCGATGGAACTTATGCTAGTGATGTTGTGCTCACTCCTGAGAGTGGAACTGCACTCAATGGAATACTTCCATGGGTTTTCACTGTTCTTTCTCTTTCACCAGATTCTCCATTTCATCTTCCATTTCCTTCAATTGTGCATTCTGCTCCATGATCAACTTAAGCATTTCATCTTTTTCTCCTTCTGTCTCTGCTATTTCCTTTTCCTACGAGTCTATTGTTGGTGGCAACTTCAATTGTTTCCTCAAATATGCTATGTTGGCATTTTTCTTCTTGATCATCTCCTCGACTTCTTTCACATTCGAGGGATCATACCCGATCTTGAGGACCAGTTCCTCCAACGTCTTGATCCTATTATCCTTGGCAAAGGATGATATTTTCTCCAACTTCAACTGTGTCTAGACATTGTTCAGAGACACTTGTAACCTGGAGGCAGTAGTGGAAGCATGTTCCAGCGTGGAGAAAACCATTTCTCCAGTTTGCCTGTGCAGATCCATTTGATCGGCTGGGTGCATGTCCTTAGTCTGGAATTCAAAAGTTGCCCTTTTGTAATCAATGATTACCTTTGGGTCTGTCACCTGTGCTTGGAGAAATGCCATGTGCATTCTGCCCTTCTCCATGTCGAATATTGATAATAACATGTGTTGTGCAGTCGACATCTACTTCCAGAACTGGGCATATGTGCTGCTAGTTAAAGTTTGATTCTTTTTCTTGATCAAATCATATTTCTTGAAGATACTCCGCTTCGGTCCTGTCTTTCCTGGCTAGTTGATTGGTGGAGTATCTATAGGCTTATTTGGTAATTTTGTGGTTATGATCTACTTGCTTCTTGTACTGAGGAGTGATCGATCAACCTCTATCATTGTAGTGGATGGAATTTCCTTTTCTCCAGCCGGGTCAGGAGCCGGACTGGTTTTTGGCCTCTTGGTATGCAAGCAAAATTCTTCTAGTGATACTTCAGTGACAGGAGGTGATAGATCCTACATAGGCCTTTTCTCCTTTGGAGCCTGTGGGGTGGTTATCTGTGATACAGTGACCGGGAGGTTCTGTTGTTCTGTCTCAACCAAAGTATTTGGCTCCCATTCCATCTGGTTGGAAAACTTTTCTACTTCAAGCCTAGATATGTGAACATACGGGATATTCTTGTTTTTTGTCCTCATCTCGGAAATAATCCCGCATGGATCATAGTGCCATGTGAAACTCACAAAGAATTTCATTTCCTTTAGCAGCCTGTCTACTTCCTCCTCGGCGCCTCGACTATTGCAGATGAAAGATCCAATCATCCCTGTTGTTCCTGAGTCTATACTAAGGCTTGGAGTACAGAGTCAAGGCATCCAAAGGTATGTAAAAGGTGTATACGAAGATAAATCACCTTCTGTATAGGAAACTAATGAAGGTTTCTATGTTCTAGCAGTCTAGCTTCCAACTGTTCCTGGTTAGTAATATCTTGTTCGATGGTTGCCCATGAACGTTCCAATTCCTCTCGGGTTGTTGCAGTTTTAAGAATTGTGTCAAAAAGATTTAAAGCGATGTGTATTTGATTAGCCAACCCGGGTTGAATATTTGGCTGAAATGTTGCGGGGACAGTCATTGAGGAACAATACAAGTATGAAATGATTTAACGAGAGATTTCAACGCTGTTCAAATTCGGTCAAGGTGAAAAGAAACCTTTGCATGAAGAATAAAATAAAAACGCCAATTGAAGGCCCTTTCCCGTAACTGTGTTATTTTTAATAAAAAGATGAGGGATGAGAGAAAAACGTTTAGCTGAAGACAAGGTAAGGTTTCTGTCAATAGGAAACTCACACATACATAAACGGAGAAACTAACACAGACATAATTGATATAGTGTAAATAAATACATGATTCTGTAAATGCAAATCGGTCTTACACCAGCTAAAGCTGATGCAGAGGAAAAACAAAAGACAATTACAGAAAGATATAATCCCTTTCACTATAGTAGTGGTCGTACTAAATTATAGTGATACACATCAATTATGTAGAGCAAAATGAAAATAAACGAATAACATAACGAAACAAACTTGCAACACAGTCGTGACGGAATTAGGAATCTCCAATTTTTGCTTGTATTAACTTAATGCAAAAAACTCTATTACAATTTGATCTCAAAAAAATTCCAGCCTTTGGTTCTTCTTCTGGTGTTCTATTTATACAAATTTGCCTTCTCCTATTCTATTTACAAAAAGTGCCAGGTGCTTCCTTTTCGTGACTCGGTGCATATGATACATCTGTCCGTTAAACTGGATACAAGCTGTGGCGGTTCCGTTTGGCAGCTGTTAGGAGCGAAATTGCTCCATCTCTTCTACTCCATTTTCAAGAAGTGCCAGGTGCTTGTCTTTTCATAGACTTAGTGCATATCCTACATTTGTCTACGAATTGGGACACAAGCTGTGATGGATCTGCTTGACAAATGGCTTCTGCAAAGTAGCACTCCCGAGCTAATTGTGGAAGTCTATTTTCCATATATGCATCAACAATATTAAGGGTGTCGAGTTGTGTGCTGGGTTGAATTAGATGCTCATCAATTTGAGCCATGCCTGCCCTGTCCATCTTAGAGATTTCCACCAAATTTCTCTCGTTTTTCTCCTTTATGTCGAGGGAGATCTGCTCCATATTCATTTGCCTTATTAACTCTGTTTCTCCTCCACTCTCTATCCCTAATAGCTCACCTTTTATGACTTTGCAGGTTTCCTCTAGTGAATTCGTCACTTTTTGGGTCTGCTCCTTGCTTAAAGTAATATCATGCTCCCAATTCTTTAACAAAATATTACCTCTATTATGTTCGGCAATGGAGAGCCCGAGGGTCCCTGCTGAAAACCTGTTGTTGGTAGCTATTACTGCTTCCTAGAAGACGACCCGAGCAACTTCTGCGTTTCTTTCATTGACAATCAGATTCTCAGAAATCTGATTCATTAACAAGCAATCCTTTCAAAACTCCCCTATCTTGTTTAGTAGACTCTGTTGATTAGAAGATACCCTGCTCCGAATGTCGATTGCTCGGGATTTAACAATTTCGATGTCAATTACCTTGCTTCCTGCGACCGCTAACTGAGCCTGTAATTGTGTGATCGTATCCCTCTGGTGGTCGGACTGCACCCAACCATCTCGGATCACTGAATTTGCCTGTTCCAGCTTGGTCTTGAAGACCTCTATTTCTTTCTTATCGGCCAATTGGGCCAGCTCTATAGCTCCACTCGCTTGACTCTGAGCATCTTCCACAGCCGAATCTATTCGGGCTTCAAGAGTCTTGATCAGCCGATTCTTTGCTTTGAGCTGACTTTTTAACGCCGCGACCGAGAATTGATTTGCCGTCGCGTATGCTCCCAACGTCCCTGCAATATCTGTGGCAAATTCATCTTTCCTTTTGTTCATCCCATCGGTCATCACTTTGAACCTTTTAACAGTGGACTCTCCCTCTTGATGAAATTCCTTCTTAACTACAACTTTTCTTTTTCTGTCAAAAAATAAATCATTAGGGGGGAGTTCCTATGCCCTTATAGGTCTTAGTTCTTCACCAAAAATCCATCCCTCATTAACGCCTCCCTGTGCTGACTGCAAGGGTGTGACAGAGGTGATGGGTTGTCCGATCTGCTTCGCCGCCTTCCCTGGTGCGGTGAGTGAGTCCTGCTTTTTTGGAGGATCGGGGGTCTTTGTCTCCGTCCCTGTCTCTGGATTTTGGGTTTCGGGTGGGTCGGTGTTTTTTACTTCCACCTCTGGACCATGTTCCTTGGGTGGGTCAGTGTTCTCTTTTTCTGTTTCGGGATCCTCCCCCTGTTCAGGATTCTTCTCCTGCTCGGGACTTTTCTCCTCCTCGGGATTCTTCTCCTGCTCCCCTTCCTGACGTCTTTCGAGATTAGAAGTTTGTCCCTCAGAACTTTCGGCCTCCTTTTCTTTATCCTTGGAAAGTCCCAAACCTCCCAGCACAACGGGGAGGCATGTTTTCCTATTCTCCTGAAATTTTAAAACAGAATCCCTGTCTTCGGGCGCTAGAGATCTGATTCGGAATTGTACTTCCCGATAGGATCTGGCCCCTCGGAAAACATCATCTGAGGGTGAGCATTCATGTTTGAACCTCTTTAATCCACAATTTCCCAAATGGGTGCTTACGATCCTCTGTGGATCATGCTTCTTATACTCAATATAGGCCAAATTTAAGCCTTCTAAGGTTGCAGCCTCAGCCTTAGCATGTCCAAAATCTAATAAGGAATAGGAATTTAACCGAACAGGGAAAAACAACCATACCTTCTTCCCTGATGCTTTCAGTTCTTTGCTTACGCCGCCGATCACTGTTTGTCGAGCAATCTCACGACATGCCAGTTTTTCGGGGATAAATTGTGGGAGCGCCAGAGGAGGAACGGAAGCTCCGAAAACTCTAAAATAGGAAAATTCTTCCTCTATGTACCAGTCCGCGATACTGCTCAGGTTCGCAATAATGCTATCCGAGATGCGGGGTGGTAAAAGACCAAAAATGGTGACGTGCAGGGGAACCATCACCCTGTTGAAAATCTCATAAATAAACTTATTTGCATTATTTTCCCACAACTTATCGTGGTACTCATGCACAATTTTTTCTTTGGCTGGACTCCAAGCCCAATTCATTAAAGGGAAAGGCGTCATGGAGCAAATTGCGTCCATGATATATGTGGACATGAAGAATCCGGATGCCCTCCCGGCTGCTTTTTTCTCTCGGTACTCTATGGCCTTGTCAAACAAACTATCAGAGAGCATCTTCTCCCAATTGAATGAGCTACCTTCTACTACCCGAAAGATGAGAGGTACCCACCGGATGTAAAAATGTGCGGTATCCTCACTGTCGAAAAGTCAACATGCCATCATTGCCACATATATGAATGGTGGCTCCAGCGAAGAAATTGAATACACACCCTTATCATTTACTCTGAATGTTGCGGGATGCGAAACCCAGTCTTTTATCAGACCACCCATGGTTTTATCATATTCTTCACATTCCTTCTTTTTGAATTCCTGCAGGAATTCACTGCCATATATATATTCAGAAGTCGTTGGCAGCTTATACATAGACTGGATATGCTGTTGCTGGAAAGTTCCGACCATGTTTCGTCGGTCATCTGTGATGGTTCTGGTGGGTAAGTCGACATGATCCAATGCCCATCGGATCATGTCGTAGTATGGGAGAAACCGAGGTCTGGTTGCAACCAGGTGCATCCCTGAATGAACAACTATCTTGTTTTTAGTGTTCAGGTCGTCCCTTGCAATATCAATGTCATCATCATCTGAGTTCGGGTAGTTTACCAACTCGGATTTCAGAATATCTGAGATAGTCGACCATGTGTCTACTGAGCCGCCAGTCCGAGGAGAAGTATCTGAGACGTTGTCTGTACCCTATGCTGCAACCTCGACACTTCCTTTAGCTGCTCTCCTTGGCGCCATAGCTGAAGCTTGCTTTTTTGCTCTTCTGCAGTAGACCTGTGTATACATGCGGAAATGAGTTCCCTCGAAGAAAGGTGAGCTCTGTACGCTTATGAGAAATGTTCAAAACAGAATGAAACTTCCGTATTTATTTGAAAATCCTATACCTTTGAAATAAATCTGTCAAATCGTTAATAAAACCAAATTTATTGTATGAATCTGATCTTATTTGTTCGCGGATCTAACCTAAATCTTACATTAATGCCATCAATGTTCGGTGGTTTTCACAGGTAATCGGGTCATGGAGAGCAAGTAAATCCCTCGTGAAGTGTGCCAACCTCGATGCACGGGACGTACCTCGCTTAATTTCATTTTTCTAAAATTTCAAATCTTTAAAGATTTCCTCGCCTTTCGCCACCTCGTAAATTTTCCTTTAACGTTTTGACTTTAAAACTCGCGAGACTGCGAGTTCTGATTTTAGAATTAATTAACAATAATCATGATGTGGCAGATCCTTAATGACCTGATTAACTTAATCGCCATATCGTGACTTGGGAATTCGAAGACAAACTTTTAGGAGAATGATAAACCGAGTCGCGATATCGCGATGCGGCGATAATTAAGGATCGAATTAAGAGAAGGAAATCTTAGATTAGGCGATTAATTAATCTCGCTATAATTATGTCACAACTTCGCGAATCGGAGTTTTGGACACCTTAACTTTAAGAAAGAAAATGCCGAGTGATGAAGTGCCGAGAACTAAAATTAACCATGGTTAGTTTTTAACCCTTAGTGTTTGATCAAGGTTATCACAAAACCATCGTGTTCTCGACTATCGGGGTTGCTAGAACAAAAACTAAAGTCTGACGGATGCCGAGGCGCGAAACCCCGACGACTTTTAATCATGGTTAAATGTTTTACCATGGTTAATGCCTTGGGTGAAATTTAAAAACGAGTTCGCATTTTCGCGACTCGGGACTTGGGAAATCAAGAAATAAAGTGTCTGACTGGCGAGACCGCGAAATAAAACAAAAAAGAGCAAATGTTCTTGCGAATGGTTTTGTTTTAAAAGCGGGAAAATCATTTCTGCTTAGGCGACAAGATTTACAGAGTTTTAAGATTCCGAAAGGGGAAGAAAAGCAACTTTAGATTTCAAATATCAAAATTGAAAATTGCGCAGGGTGAAAAACAAGGGCGGCTCCAACATAGGCTCCAACTAGGGATCCCGCTTCCCTGTGAGGCGGGAAGAACAGTAGACCAGGTGCCAAAATTGGGTAAATGGATTCATAGGCTAAAGTAAACAGAAAACATTCAAGGAAAAAGAGAGAAGGGGGGAGAAAATTTTCGCTTGGTACCCCAGAAATTTTTTCGAACTCAGATACTCTTACCAAACATGGCTGAAGTCACTTTCGCAATTTTCCCTCTCTCACTACTAAGTTTGGGGAACGCTTTAAGACAGTCGTAATGGTCCTAGGATATTCAACATGTCTTGTGATCTTCAGCTTGCATAAAAAAGAATGATATTATATAATTTTAAGAAAAAGGGAAGTACCATCAGAATTTGGGGAAATGATCAGGTTTTCAGAAAGTGTTGATTACCAGAGTAAATTGATATTTATGTATAATAGCCTTACAGATCTCTCAGACATTGCTTCACTGCCAGCGAGCCTGTTCAGTACCCCGGTGAAGTTGTCTAACCCCTTTTTTATTGAATTTCTTTTCACCACTTCGGAAAATATTTATGTGTTTAAACGCTAAGACGAGGGCAATCATTTCTGAATTTCCTTTCATCGTCTTAATGGATTAGGTGGGGGCAATCATTTCTGAATTTCCTTTCACCACCTGTCTTAGTATTTACTTTTTAAAACACGAAGATGGGAGAAATCAGTTTATATCAGGGCTGAGATCTGTAATATATTTTTTATCAGAGGTATATCAACTTATTTTGATTACTCGGTATCAACCCTCTGACCCTCACAAGACCTTTAGTTCCTTAGGGAGACAGGGGAGAATAAATTTTTTTTAAGGAACATTCCGTTTAAGCAAGCCTTGATTTTTCCGACGCTGTTAAAAAACCTAGGAAAGTTAAGACCACTAGAAACGTTCCTTAACTAAGCAGAAGATCAAGTAGTTGCGAGGACCAGCTTTCTTATTAAGATCTGTTCCTAAATCCATGAGGTTTTAAAATAAAAAACTTTTACTCTTTTGTGAAAACTCGGGAAGATAGTGACTTAATAGAATCAGGCTCCAAATATAGACAGAAAACAAGGTAGCAATTCAATGGCTTGAAATACAAAAAGGTGACAACAGTTTGGGACTAGTTTTCGGATATATTTTGGAACAAAAGTTTTGACTGTCTGTTTTTGGATTTTAATATATTCACTCAAATTATTTGGTTTGAAGATTATGAAGTCAAAAATAATCCCATTATCTGCTTTTCGTATTTCAATTTGAACAATTATTACCTTAGATTGCTAAAGCAGCCTTTCATGACCAGAGTTATTGAAAAACTTACCTCTGCCTTTTCTTTTCAATTTCTTTGTGAGCTACGGATTATCTTATGTATCACCTGTTTTATGTCGTCCTATTTCCTAGACCGATTTGCACCTTATGTCTTCAGCTAGTTATCTGCAGCTGGACTCCTGCAAAAACAAATACGACTTTGATTTAAAATGTGTTGAGGATTTAGGAAGGAAAACCAAAAATTGAAAATAAATGCTTGAGCAAAAATATAACTATGTACAAACAATCATAATAAAATTTATTTATTTACAATTATATATATACAATTTCTTATTTTTTTCATTTCATTTTATTTCCTTTTTCATCGGACGACTGTCAAATCATGTAGTGCTTTAGATATCGCCCGTTGATAGGGGCGCTGAGAACTTCTCCATCAATATTTTCCAGGAGAAAGGAATTTTTTCCTTCTGGAGCCGAGACCCTGAATGGTCCATACCAAAGGTGGTCAAATTTGCCATGTTTCGCGGCTTCTTCCCTTCTCGCATCCCATCTTAACACTAAGTCACCTGGGAGGAACTCTCTATCTTTAGCCTTGAGATCGAACAATGTTTTCATATCGTCTTGGTACTTCTGCATTTTCTCATCAACCTCCACTCTGAATTGTTGAACCTCAATCAGTTGGTTAATTCTTCTGGTTACATGATTGGGCTCTTCGTTTTGATCCTACCATAATTTCATCACTGGCAATGCTAAGTTTATAGGTAGAATCGCCTCGGTCCCATATACCATCTGAAACGGCGAAATGTTGATAGACCTTTTAGTGCTGATGCGGTTTGCCCACAATGCGTGCTTTAGATATACATGCCAGGATCTCTTATTTTCGTTCAGTACTTTTTTTATTACGTTTATTAGGCTCTTATTAGATGATTCGGCCAGCCCATTTCCTTGAGGGTAATAAGCAGTGGAATGGCCAAGAACGATATTGTACTTTTGGCAGAAGTCGATCATAGCCATGGACTTGAAAGCCTGGGCGTTGTCGGTAACAATCTTTCGGGGACACCCGAATCTTGACAAGATGTTATCTTCCAAGAAGTCAATCACCACCGAGTCTGTTGCCCTTTTGGTTGGAATTGCTTCCACCCACTTGGTAAAATAATTCGTGGCCGTTAAGATCCACTTATGCTGAGCACTGGAATGGGGATTAATTTCTCCTATGAAGTCTAACCCCCATTGTTGAAATGGGGCTTCGGTTTTGACTGGAATGAGTGGTAGTGCAGGGAGTTTTTGCTTACCAGCGAATATTTGACACGAGTAACAGGCGCGTACTTTACCATTAACGTCCGAAAATAGTTTCGGCCAATAGTATCCAGCCCTTAGGATATTGTAGGCTGTGGCTCTCCATGCATGGTGTCTCCCGCATATTCCTTCATGAAACTCTTCTATAACTCGTGGAGTTTCCGACTCAACCAGACAGATAAGTAAAAACCCCAGTGGATCCTTCCAGTATAGTTGATTTTCGGAGATGCAATATTTTACAGCATGGAGTTTTAAAGTTCTGTATTTGGCTGGTGTTAGTCCATCTGGATATCTCAGGTTTAATAAGTAGAAGATTATATCTTTGTACCAGCCCGACGATATGAATTTTTCCTCAACCTTGTTTGGATATGTCTGGTCATCTGGCTCTTGCAAATGTGTATCTTCGTCTTCCCCTTGTAGGAAATTGATGTCAAGAGCTCTAAGGTTCGATTCGGCCAAGAGTTTGGCCAGACCCTTTCCTTTTATCAATTTTGTTGGCTTGATTTCCAGATCAAATTCTTGTATTTTAGCGAGCCAACGTCCTCGTTTTCCGTCACTGTGAGGCTGCACCAATATATCTTTGACAGCACTGGTTGGTACGTATGCGATAATTTTTGAATGCAGAACGTAAGTTCTGAATGCTTTTAGCGCTTTCACCATTGCGTACGCATGTTTTTCTATTATATCATACTTTAGTTCGGCGTCTCTAAGGCTCTTGCTAAAAAATGCGATCGGGCATTCAAAACCTTCATCATCTTTTTGTAGTAATACCGCGACGATAGTATGTTGAAAAGCGAATGAGAATATGAGGAAATCTTTCAAGTAATCTGGACTTGTTAACACAGGTGCCTCGCTGATGACTTTTTTAATACACTCGAATGACGCTTTAGCCTCGTTCGTCCATTTTACTCTGCTATCTTTCTTCAGCATTCCTGTGATCAATTTGACAATCTCAGCAAAATTTGGTATAAACCTTCGTAAAAAAATTATTGTACCTAAGAAAGATTGAATTTCTTTAACGTTTCTAGGAATACTGATAGTTTGTATCGCTTCAACCCTCTTAGGATCAATATTGATCCCATCTTTAAATACGATATGCCCCAGAAGTTTACCTTCCTGCATAGCGAAATGTGATTTCTTTGGGTTCAAAGACAGACCATACCTGCGGCATTTTTCGAAAGTCTGTTTTAAATGGATCAAATGTTCTTCATCGGTTTTAGAAAAAACCGTCAAATCGTCAAGGTAAATTACTACAAACTTATCTCTTTCTCCAACGAAAGCGATATCCATGGCACGCTGGAAGGTAGCCCCTGAATTCATTAAACCAAAAGGCATTTTATCATACATGAATGTACCCCATGGTGTGGTGAAAGCGGTTTTTTCTCTGTCTTGTTCGTTCATGGCGATTTGATTGTACCCAGAAAACCCATCTATCATAGACATTCGATTTGCTCCAACTACCCTTTCCAGGACGTGATCCATTTTAGGAAGTGGATAATTATCTTTAAGGGATGACCTGTTCAAGTTCCAGAAATCTACACACAGTCTGATTTCTCCGTTCTTTTTTCTGACAGGAACCAAATTTGCTACCCATTCTGAGTATCTTAGGGGTACAATTATTTTCGCATCTAAGATCTTCTTAACTTCTTTTTCAATAAAAGGCAACAGAATGGGGTTAAACTGCCTGAGTTTCTGCCTAAAAGGCTTGACTCCGGGCTTCAAAGGTATCTTGTGCTCGATTATAGAAGTATTGTATGTTCGAAGCTCGTCATAGGACCAGGCAAAAACATCTTTATACTGTTTGAGTAAGTCTCTATACTGGTCTTTTACCTTAGGAGGGAGGAGTTTAGATATCTTTACTATCCTGGAATCTTTTTCAGTTCCTATGTTGCAATCTTCCACTTCTTCGGGTTGGGGCTGCAAAGTGGATTTCACAGGTATGTCGTTCTGATCGAAAAGTCTTTCCAAAGGAATTAAGCCTTTCGAGATTTGGTTATTTTTGAGGATCAACATGCGATGATCCGCTATTCTTTCTCGGAAGGTTTCAGGATCTTCAGCTTCTTGCATAATCTAGGTCGGGTCATTTTGATTTTCTTGATCTGGATGAGTTTTAGAGAATTCGCCTATTCCTATGAGAAATTTATGAATTTGTTCGTCATCTTCAAAAACCTGCCAGTGTCGGATATTGTTTGGTATAGAGGGTTTATATCTTATTTCAATATGATATTTCAGTTTAACATTCATGGGAGGGGAAAAGGTTGAGGCTGCCTTGGCTAATGCGTCAGCATATAGATTCTTTGTACGAGGAATAAAATGGACTTTTATAGATGAGAAAAAATTCTCCATTAAATCCCAGGCACAATTTCTGTATGTTCTCAATCTGGGATGTTTGGCTAGTTATTGTCGGTTTATTTGTTTTACTATCAACTCAGCGTCACCGTAAACCTCCAATTTTTTTATGTTTAACCTCTTGGCAGCCTCTAAACCTAAGATTAATGCTTCATACTCGCATACGTTGTTGGTGTGATCTATGTCCCACTGTAAGCGATATGAGAAAGGAACGGTAAACTTACCTTTAGGTGCTACAAAAAGTATGCCAGCACCAGCTCCTTCAGAAGATGAAGCACCATCGAAGTACATTTTCCAGATACCACCTTTGCATATTTCTTCAGTCAAGGGACTAAGCTCTTCTTGCTTCATATCAAGTTCTTTTGGACGTCCATCTAAACCATCATCAAAAGACAATATACAATTCCCTAGATCTTGGTCCGCAATGTAAATGGGGAAGTTATTTGGGTTCTGAGGATCACTGACAGTATACGCTAATCTTGTTTCTCGGTACAAACGGGTAAACTGTCCCCCGAAAATTGGGATTGTGGCATATGACATGTCCAATTGTAGAGAACCTCCCAACTTGGCTCCCCAAGATCTGAACAACAACATACCATATTTGGGAGGAATATCAGCAATAACCACATCCATCAGGATACTCTTGAGTCAATCCTGCGCGAGGGTAACCACTAGATCTTTTATCATTCCCATACATTTAACCTTTCTTGAATCAAACGAGTATAGGTCCCCATAGGGACTAGTGATGTGGAGCCCCAGCCTCCCCATTATAGTTTTGGGAATAACATTATGTGAATCCCCGGAGTCTAACATGCAGTTATGCAGTAACTGATCATGTATATTCAGGGTGATATAGAAAGGAGCTACGTTGTCTTTGAATCCCTCAAAATGAGGACCAAAGGTGATGTTAGGTATGTCATCTTCTAGGTTGATAATGTCGGAGTGACTTTCTGGCTCGTGAAAGCCCATTGCTTTGGCGATTTTCTTCCGATAAGTGGGGTTTTTTGCTAATTCTACCAAAGGAATTGGTATCTTAATTTTACTTAATTCATTTTCAAAATTGTAAGATGTATTGGTCTTGTCCGCTTCTTTGACTAAGACTTCCGAGGCTTTTTCTTCTGACTTGTTTGTCTGGACTGCTTTATCTTTCGTGACCTTAGTTGCAGACGTAACTTTATCTGTCAGTCATGTTTCCTTTGTTTGGGTTTCAACCTTTTTCATCTCAGACTCTTGAGTCTTTGCTATCTTGACTTTATGGCTGGGTAGTAATGTCTCTTCCAAAGGAGGTTCACGAGGTTGACCCCTTGGCAGGATTTTCATAGGTTGGTTAGCTGCAGTGGGCTTATTTTTTGATCTCAAATTGTATCTGGGTTGAAAATCAGCCACTATCATTTCTGTTTCTGGTTGAGATACGCAGAGGTCAGTATGATCACCTTCTTCTTCTTTATTAGACGGTTGAGAAGTATTTAAAGATCTCTCATAGTCTTCCCTAGTGAGAAATGGCTGCGAACACTCATCATCGAAACATGCAACTTCATCTCCCGAATCTCCGAAATCTTGGAGGTCATTTGCTCCTATAAAATTTTCGTTCTTTAGTGGAGCCTGTATTTTTTGATCTTCATTCTTTATTTGCCTCTGTTGATTTTGGATATTTGGGTTTCTTCTGAAGTCTCTTTTGTTAGAAGAATCAACTTTAGCCTGATCCAACTCCATCCTAGAGATTTTGTTAGACATATCTTTAATTATTCGGGCCATATCATCCACTCTGTCATCAGTGTATCTATTTGACCCGGAAGGACCAGCTGGTTCCCTATAGCGTCTATTATCACGGTTGACTGTTTCTATTTTTGCCTTCAACTTACCTGAAGCCATCATATTGGATTCTATCTCGACTGCATCGTCTTGCATTCTATTCAGTGTGGCTCCTCT
>ML782106.1:700563-769792 GCA_009831015.1 Picea engelmannii | reverse complement strand
ACTTACCTGAAGCCATCATATTGGATTCTATCTCGACTGCATCGTCTTGCATTCTATTCAGTGTGGCTCCTCTTCTTTCTCGCAAAAGTAACGCAAAATCGGGTTCGAAAGCTCCCGCAAAAGTTACTTTGGCTGAGGGTTCAGAAGGTTTAACAGACGCTAGAATTTTATTATAAAGTTTGTTAAATCTCAGAATGAATTCCATAACAGTTTCTGAGTTCTTTTTCTTCAAGGACCCAAATTCGGTAAGGTAATACAAGTGATATTTTCTCTCTCCCCATTGTCTGAGGAAAGCATCTTCTAATTCATTACACATCCGAATAAAAGCCGTAGGAAGGCTCCGAAACCAAGTTCAGACCTGTCCTTCGAAGGTCTGGACAAGTAATCTCGAATAGACATCCTCGTGCACAATACCGCATATGTCTGCGAACTGGTCAAAGAAGTTTATGTGCTCGGTTGCGGTTAGATCTCCCTCCCCAGTGAACTTAGGAAGATTTTTGATGTAATTGTCAGGTAATTCATGGAGGGGAACGAGTAAAACCAGGGGAGCGTATCTCGCTGCTACTTTTGCAAAAACGCCTGGAGGAGGGACATTCGGTTGTCCTCCACCTCCTCCTCCGATGCCAGCCATCGATTTGGGAGTAGGAAAAGGGGGTGTAACACACGCTTTGGAATCAGGTGAAATTGGGAAGTTCTGCTGAAGAAAGGTTGATATGTCCAATGATAACGATCTTTCTAAAGGACCTTTACCCTTATTTATAGGTGGGAAAGTCTGATGTGGCTCACTCCTAAATTCTGAGTAGTTAGTTTCCGGATTTTTGGTATCGAACAGAGGACTACCAGAAGTAGGAGGCTCTGAAGGGTATTTGGTCTTTAAAAGTGAGTTTTTGGGTTTATTAACTGAAGCGGTTGACTCAAGCGAACCTCTTGCTCTTAAATTTTTTTCAGGATTATTAACAGGCGTAATCAGCTTGCTATCTGGGTTCTGTCTGGTATGCCTTTTACCAGACGCCAGTTTGGATTTCAGTGGAGTCGCCAAGTGAAATATTTAAACAAGCCTTAAAATGGTGTGCACTCTATGTTCACTATCAAAGAGTAACACTATCAACGAAATAATTTGTCGTTTTCCCAGGGAAAAGATTTCGTAACTTTGTTCCCTGGCAATGGCACCAGAAAAGATGTTGTTCCTGAGTCTGTACTAAGGCTTGGAGTACAGTGTCAAGGCATCAGAAGGTATGTAAAAGGTGTATACGAAGATAAATCACCTTATGTATAGGAAACTAATGAAGGTTTATACGTTCTAGCTGTCTAGCTTCCAACTGTTTCTGGTTAGTAATATCTTGTTCAATGGCTGCCCATGAACGTTCCAATTCCTCTCGGGTTGTTGCAGTTTTAAGAATTGTGTCAAAAAAAATTAAAGCGATGTGTATTTGATTAGCCAACCCGAGTTGAATATTTGGCTGAAATGCTGCGGGGACAGTCATTGAGGAACAGTACAAGTATGAAATGATTTAACGAGAGATTTCAACGCTATTCAAATTCGGTCAAGGTGAAAAGAAACCTTTGCATGAAGAATAAAATAAAAACGCCAATTGAAGGCCCTTTCCCGTAACTGTGTTATTTTTAATAAAAAGATGAGGGATGGGAGAAAAACGTTTAGCTGAAGACAAGGTAAGGTTTCTGTCAATAGGAAACTCGCACATACATAAACGGAGAAACTAACACAGACATAATTGATATAGTGTAAATAAATACATGATTCTGTAAATGAAAATCGGTCTTACACCAGCTAAAGCTGATGCAGAGGAAAAACAAAAGACAATTACAGAAAGATATAATCCCTTTCACTATAGTAGTGGTCGTACTAAATTATAGTGATACACATCAATTATGTAGAGCAAAATGAAAAGAAACGAATAACATAACGAAACAAACTTGCAACACAGTCGTGACGGAATTAGGAATATCCAATTTTTTCTTGTATTAACTTCCTTCATGCAAAAAACTCTATTACAATTTGATCCCAAAAAATTCTAGCCTTTGGTTCTTCTTCTGGTGTTCTATTTATACAAATTTGCCTTCTCCTATTGTATTTACAAAAAGTGCCAGGTGCTTCCTTTTCGTGACTTGGTGCATATGATACATCTGTCCGTTAAACTAGATACAAGCTGTGGCGGTTCCGTTTGGCAGTTGTTAGGAGCGAAATTACTCCATCTCTTCTACTCCGTTTTCAAGAAGTGTCAGGTGCTTGTCTTTGCATAGACTTAGTGCATATCCTACATTTTTCTACGAATTGGGACACAAGTTGTAACGGATTTGCTTGACAAATGGCTTCTGCAAAGTAGCACTCCCGAGCTAATTGTGGAAGTCTATTTTCAATATATGCATCAACAATATTAAGGGTGCCGAGTTGTGTGCTGGGTTGA
Source organism: Picea engelmannii (assembly GCA_009831015.1). Taxonomy (NCBI): domain Eukaryota; kingdom Viridiplantae; phylum Streptophyta; class Pinopsida; order Pinales; family Pinaceae; genus Picea; species Picea engelmannii. The sequence continues at coordinate 767,366 of ML782106.1, read as the reverse complement.
ATTAGATGCTCATCAATTTGAGCCATGCCTGCCCTGTCCATCTTAGAGATTTCCACCAAATTTCTCTCATTTTTCTCTTTTATGTCGAGGGAGATCTGCTCCATATTCATTTGCCTTATTAACTCTGTGTCTCCTCCACTCTCTATCCCTAATAGCTCACCTTTTATGACTTTGCAGGTTTCCTCTAGTGAATTCGTCACTTTTTGGGCCTACTCCTTTCTTAAAGTAATATCATGCTCCCAATTCTTTAACAAAATATTACCTCTAGTCTGTTCGGCAATGGAGAGCCTGGGGGTCCCTGCTGAAAACCTGTTGTTGGTAGCTATTACTGCTTCCTGGAAGACGACCCGAGCAGCTTCTGCGTTTCTTTCATTGACAATCAGATTCTTAGAAATCTGATTCATTAACAAGCAATCCTTTCGAAACTCCCCTATCTTGTTTAGTAGACTCTGTTGATTAGAATATACCCTGCTCCGAATGTCGATTGCTTGGGATTTAACAATTTCGATGTCAATTACCTTGCTTTCTGCGACCGCTAACTGAGCCTGTAATTGTGTGATCGTATCCCTCTGGTAGCTGGACTGCACCCGACCATCTCGGATCACTGAATTTGCCTGTTCCAACTTGGTCTTGAGGACCTCTATTTATTTCTTATCGGCCAATTGGGCCAACTCTATCGCTCCACTCGCTTGACTCTGAGCATCTTCCACAGCCGAAGCTATTCGGGCTTCAAGAGTCTTGATCAGCCGATTCTTTGCTTTGAGATGATTTTTTAACGCCGCGACTGAGAATTGATTTGTCATCGCGTATGCTCCCAACGTCCCTGCAATCTCTGTGGAAAATTCATCTTTCCTTTTGTTCATCCCATTGGTCATCACTTTGAACCTTTTAACAGTGGACTCTCCCTCTTGATGAAATTCCTTCTTAACTACAGCTTTTCTTTTTCTGTCAAAAAAGAAATCATTAGGGGGGAGTTCCTCTGCCCTTATAGGTCTTAGTTCTTCACCAAAAATCCATCCCTCATTAACGCCTCCCTGTGCTGACTGCAAGGGTGTGACAGAGGTGATGGGTTGTCCGATCTGCTTCGCCGCCTTCCCTGGTATGGTGAGTGAGTCTTGCTTTTTTGGAGGATCGGGGGTCTTCGTCTCCGTCCCTATCTCTGGATTTTGGGTTTTGGGCGGGTCGGTGTTTTTTACTTCCACCTCTGGACCATGTTCCTTGGGTGGGTCAGTGTTCTCTTTTTCTGTTTCGGGATCCTCCCCTTGTTCAAGATTCTTCTCCTGCTCGAGACTTTTCTCCTGCTCGAGATTCTTCTCCTGCTCCCCTTTCTGACGTCTTTTGGGATTAGAAGTTTGTCCCTCAGAACTTTCGGCCTCCTTTTCTTTATCCTTGGAAAGTCCCAAACCTCCCAGCACAACGGGGAGACATCTTTTCCTATTCTCCTGAAATTTTAAAACAGAATCCCTGTCTTCGGGCGCTAGAGATCTGATTCGGAATTGTACTTCCGGATAGGATCTAGCCCCTCGAAAAACATCATCCGAGGGTGAGCATTCGTGTTCGAACCTCTTTAATCCACAATTTCCCAAATGGGTGCTTACGATCCTCTTTGGATCATGCTTCTTATACTCAATATAGGCCAAATTTAATCCTTCTAAGGATGTAGCCTCAGCCTTAGCATGTCCAAAATCTAATAAGGAATAGGAAATTAACCGAACAGGGAAAAATGGCCATACCTTCTTCGCTGATGCTTTCAGTTCTTTGTTTACGCCGCTGATCACTATTTGTCGAGCAATCTCGCGACATGCCAGTTTGTCGGGGATAAATTGTGGGAGCGCCAGAGGAGGAACGGAAGCTCCGAAAACTCTAAAATAGGAAAATTCTTCCTCTATGTACCAGTCCGCGATACTGCTCAGGTTCGCAATAATTCTATCTGAGATGCGGGGTGGTAAAAGACCAAAAATGGTGACGTGCAGAGGCACCATCACCCAGTTGAAAATATCATAAATAAACTTATTTGCATTATTTTCCCACAACTTATCGTGGTACTCATTCACAGTTTTTTCTTCGGTTGGACTCCAAGCCCAATTCATTAAAGGGAAAGGCATCATGGAGCAAATTGCGTCCATGATATATGCGGACATGAAGAATCTGGATGCCCTCCCGGCTGCTTTTTTCTCTCGGTACTCTGTGGCCCTGTCAAACAAACTATCAGAGAGCATCTTCTCCCAATTGAATGAGCTACCTTCTGCTACCCGAAAGATGAGAGGTACCCACCGGATGTAAAAATGTGTGGTATCCTCACTGCCGAAAAGTCAGCACGCCATCATTTCCACATATATGAACGGTGGCTCCAACGAAGAAATTGAATACACGCCCTTATCATTTACTCTGAATGTTGTGGGGCGCGAAACCCAGTCTTTTATCAAACCACCCATGGTTTTATCATATTCTTCGCATTCCTTCTTTTTGAATTCCTGCAGGAATTCACTGCCATATATATATTCAGAAGTCGTTGGCAGCTTATACATAGAGTGGATATGCTCTGGCCGGAAAGTTTCGACCGTGTTTTGTCGGTCATCTGTGATGGTTCTGGTGGGTAAGTCGACATGATCCAATGCCCATCGGATCATGTCGTAGTATGGGAGCAACCGAGGTCTGGTTGCAACCAGGTGCATCCCTGACTGAACAACTGTCTTGTTTTTAGTGTTCAGGTCATCCCTTGCAATATCAATGTCATCATCATCTGAGTCCGGGTAGTTTACCAACTCGGATTTCAAAATATTTGAGATAGTCGACCAGGTGTCTACTGAGCCGCCAGTCCGAGGAGAAGTATCTGAGACGTTGTATGTACCCTGTGCTGTAACCTCGACACTTGCTTTAGCTTCTCTCCTTGGCGCCATAGCTGAAGCTTGCTTTTTTTCTCTTCTGCAGTAGACCTGTGTATACATGCGGAAATGAGTTCCCTCGAAGAAAGGTGAGCTCTGTACGCTTATGAGAAATGTTCAAAACAGAACGAAACTTCCGTATTTATTTGAAAATCCTATACCTTTGAAATAAATCTGTCAAATCACTAATAAAACCAAATTTATTGTATGAATCTGATCTTATTTGTTCGCGGATCTACCCTAAATCTTACATTAATGCCATCAATGTTCGGTGGTTTTCACAGGTAATTGGGTCATGGAGAGCAAGTAAATCCCTCGTGAAGTGTGCCAACCTCGATGCACGGGACGTACCTCGCTTAATTTCAATTTTCTAAAATTTCAAATCTTTAAAGATTTCCTCGCCTTTCGCCACCTCGTAAATTTTCCTTTAACGTTTTGACTTTAAAACTCGCGAGACTGCGAGTTCCGATTTTAGCATTAATTAACAATAATCGTGATGTGGCAGATCCTTAATGACCTGATTAACTTAATCTCCATATCGTGACTCGGGAATTTGAAGACAAACTTTTAGGAGAATGATAAACCGAGTCGCGATATCGCGATGCGGCGATAATTAAGGCTCGAATTAAGAGAAGGAAATCTTAGATTAGGCGATTAATTAATCTCGCTATAATTATGTCGCAACTTCGCGAATCGGAGTTTTGGACACCTTAACTTTAAGAAAGAAAATGTCGAGTGATGAAGTGCCGAGAACTAAAATTAACCATGGTTAGTTTTTAACCCTTAGTGTTTGATCAAGGTTATCACAAAACCATCGTGTTCTCGGCTATCGGGGTTGCTAGAACAAAAACCTTCTGTTCATTTTGACTTTGGTGACATTACTGTAACAATACCTACCAATAAAACAAAGTTAGTCCGGACGACTATAGATGTGGGAAACTAACTGTAATGGAGAGGAAAATGGGGTAAATTCTCTAGTGCAATGAGTGGGTAAATGGAAAAGGAATGAAGAGTGAGGGTAATTTTGAGTAAACGGGTATCCATTGGGCGTGGGAGATAGGTCAGTTGGTTAACAGATAGGTTATCTAGTGATAAATGGTCAATGGGTCATTTAGAATGTGAGATGGCAGGTGACAATGACTGAGACATATAGATGAGTGACATGGCAGTTATCGATTGGGGGAAAAGACCATGATGAAAGGACTTGCCATGGGTGAACGAGGGAGAAGGAATGACGGAGTTACGAGATGTGACTCTTATGGAAAGGTAGCTAATGACGTCACATGGTGACGAGGTATGTCAGACAGTAAGAGGTGGTGGGATTCGGGACTAGTAGATTCATGCCACATATAGATAAGGGGCCCGCCAGAGTAAAATTCCATTCCAACCCCCCCCCCCCACCATTAAAGGCAGATCAGTCAGGGGGGTCCGAAAAATACCTCGAGCCGTCGATCTACGTGCTTTCCTTTCAACTGCAGATCTATGCATGATCTTTAACACACATACCAGACCCCCCCCCCTCCATTAAAGGCAGAACGGATGGGGGGGTCCAAAATCCAATACAGACCATAGATCTAAGCACCAAAACTTGGGCCGTCCGGATGCGTGCACAAATTACCTTTGATTTCGGACCCTCCCCCCACCATTAAAGGTAGAATGGTCGGGGCGGTCCGGAAAGACTTGTCCACCATATATCTGGGCATGATCATCTGAGTCATTGATACATGAGCGGTGCATAAATGTGGGCACGAAAACCATATGCGCCCAAAGAACTTAGGGTAAGTGCATATCGTGGGTTTTCCCAAGCTTTTGCATGTTTACATCACCAAGGGGTTAGACAACCAACCTTTTAAGAATCCAATACATGGTCCAACATTGATCATCGAGCTAGTTTTATTGAAAATAAAGCAAACTACCCTATGTTCTAACCTAATTTCCTATGACAATTAGCCCAGATTAAACTGTTGGACTAAGAACTTACTCTATCCTGGGGCTATCTGAACAAAATTAGGCAGTCTGACCAGATTTATTCACTAACTAACCTAGATCACTTGGCTAAGATTAAACAGTTTAGCCATGCTTATTCACTATTCCTATCAACATCAATTTAAAAGAACTTGGCCATGCTTGAAAGGTATGGACCAAGTCATTGCTATTGCATGGGGCTCTAATTGAAATTCTTTTATGCCCTCTTTTATTCTTTTTCTTTCTTTTTCTTTTCTTTTTCTTTTTTCTTTTCTCTTTTTCTTTTTCTTTCTCTTTTTATTTCTTTTCTCAAATTATTTGTAGAATGAAAAATCATTTGACAAGAAAAAATACTAAAGAGAAAACATTTCAGTCACCAGTTGATCCTATAAATTATAGGGTGATAATAGAATGGATGGTTCTCGTTCATTTTGAAACTTTGGGATTCTAGGATTTTGCTAGTGGTGAAAATCCTGAAGTAAAACTCTCGGAGTGATGTAACTTGTTGACATCGCTTGATGATGTGGCACAGACTGAGTGGCGACCACGTGTCACTCAGATTCATGATTTACACATACCTGAAAAGTTGATTTCATCTTGACACTTGTCATTATCTGACCGTGTCCTTACTGACGTGATCCGCTGATGTAGATCTCCTGACGTGCACATATTCTTCTCCTTGATCTAACGGTCAAGATACTTCCCGAAATGTATCTCAGATCGATGGTTGAGAGTGACTTCAAAACTTCATCCTTCAGGACTTCGGGTAATTCGATTTCTCCACTTCCTAGTTCTTTTGAAGTGAGATTCTCTGAAGTGTAACCTCCTCACAAATTTTAACCTGAAATGAATGTTGTTCATTGATCATGATATTAGATTGACGTCTCGATCTGTCTGCGATGTTTCTTTTCCTTGGTTTAAATCCAATGACTCTTCTTATTTTCTTATCCTTTTATTCCACTTTAAAGTGATCCAATGACTATCAAGAATTTGGGTATTTGAATTCTCAACCCTTTCTTATCCTATCCTTTAACTTAAACTGATCCAACGAATGTTAGGAATTCAAGTATTTTAGATCTCATCCCTTTTTCCTTCCTTATCCTATCCTTCCATTTAAAGTGATGCAACAGCTGTCGGGAATTTAGGTATTCGAGATATCAGCCCTTTCTTATCCTATCCTTCCACATAAAGTGATCCAATGACTATTAGGAATTTAGGTATTCAATATCTCATCCCTTTTACCTTGCTTATCCTATCCTTCCACTTAAAGTGTTCCAACGACCAAGAATGGTCACAGAGTAGATCAACGATCATGGATGATTGTGGGGTCACAACTAGCACAATGTTTAAAACTATCATCAAGCTCCACAATGTAAAACTGCTCGTTGGTAGAGGAACTGATCCCAATCGTAGATCTATTTGGTGGGTGTCGATCGACGATCTAGACTAATTGCGAGATTGGAATTAGTGCATTGTTTAATTATCCCTTCGCGCTCTGCAATCAAACCCCGCCCTTGATCTGTGCTTGAATATCCTACATTCACGACTTAATATGATCATTTGGTGGATCAACCATAGTCGTCGATATTTGAATCTATAAGATCTGGCAGTCTAGAATAATTGCAGGATTGGAAATAACACGTTGTTTAATTCTCATTTCGCTCTTCGCAATCTATCCCTGCCATTGATCTGGTGCTTGCGTATCAACAATCCTGACTTAATCTATGCTTTTCCTTCTGAGTTTCATTATTTCATCTCTTTTGAGCTTTGATCTTCATTTGCTAACCCTCTTGAGCTTCATGTGCATCATCGGATTTTGAAATCAATGACAGTATGTCCAACAATCTCCCCTTTGTCATTGAGGGAAACACTCTAACTTCATACATACTCCCCTTGTGATGATGCTTTTCTCTATGAAGTTATTCTCCCCCTTTGAAATCAATGGAAAAGGGTTGCTCCCCCTATGGTAATGCTCTGTCTGTTTGTATGTTTTTGACCATAATATGAACTCGGGTAACTCATCCTGCAATCATACTTTTCCTGTCATAACTAAATAACTCCCCCTGTCAATCTTCTCTCTCTTCTTCTAACTTCTCTTCTCCTTTGTTTCTGAAGGGGTAGTTCTTCTTGACAAGATCTCTAACCAGATGTATTTTTCTTTATCCAATATGCTTCCTTACTATACACTTATTCTTAAAGTCATCCAAGAGACTTTATATTTTTCTTGCCACATGACTTATATTGCTGATAGAATGTGTTCTATTCAACTAGAATTGATCTAGTTGTCCAACCAACTCAGGCACACATCGACCAACCAATATGTCTTTCATATTTCTCTGTCACAATCACTATCTCTGAAATTTTGGTTTCTAGTCTTTTCATTTTTATATTTTTTACTCAATCTATATTCATCATCACCTCACTGCTGTAGAATTTTCCATTCATTACATTTCTTGATCACATAGTAACTTCCATTTAGGGTTTTGTCCACTTGTAACTATTCTAAGACCAATACATAACCTGCATTATTCCTCGGAAGATAAAGACCTACAATAAACTATGTCAGATCCTGCATAGATTTATATCATTAAACCATGATGCTTCAATGTTCATAGGAGGATCAACATGAATGAATTTTAGATCTTCCCTAAATTTTCCTTCCCTTCTTTGCTTTTAATTTTTTTTTGAGGAGTTTCAGTGTACCATTAAAATAGGTTTGAAAAATTTATGAGATAAGAATCACTCAATTATTCTTGCTTTTCTATTGTTGGAGATTCATCATCAACATCATTATTATGTGCACTAGAATCTTTTTATCATTGTCTTGAGAACATTCATCTATTAATTTCCATTTGTTGGGTAATGGATAATCTTCTTGTATGACATTATCAAGTTTTGGAGTTGTGTTAGATTTTTCTTTAGTATTTTCCATATCTTGAGTTTGGTCTACTTTGTATGCATAGTTTTGATTATTATATTCCTTATTATAAGTTTTACCCACCAATATCCTATTATTAACTTCATCAATTTCAGAAGCAATATTTTGATCATCTTTCTTGTTTTGTACTTTAGATTTTCTTTTCCATGTCTTCTTATTCTGTTTGTTAGGGTTTCCTATTTTTAGGGATTGCATTGGTAATCTACATTCTTTGGTTTTATGAACATAGTTGTTGCATTTTTTACATTCAATATTGAAGTTTTGCAAAGAATTAAAGGAGTTGTAGTTTCTCTTCTCTGTATTGTACCTATTTTTCTTATATCTATGGACATTTCTATTATTGTAGTGTTTATAAGATTTGCAGTGTACTGCCTTACGTCCAAAATTATTGCAAGAGTAACAGTATCCAATGAATATATATTTATTAAGGGGATTCCTTTTGGTGATTGTATTATTCTTGTCATTTATTAATTTAGTAGGGAATGTTGATTTATGTTTATGTGGAACAATGTTCAATGGTATCATATTTTCCTTATTATCTTCTCTTCTTAAGGGTCTCTTTAGAGCATCTGCATAACTAATTGGTCTTTTGACAGATCCTTGTGATGCAGAAGTTGAGTCTTGGGTGTATCCCAAACCAACCTTGTTGTTTGGTGACCTTTGGCTACTGAGAATTTCATCCAAGATCTTTGAACTATTTCCAAAGTTGGATCTCTTCTTTTCTTTCTCAAGTTCACTTTTTAGCATCTTGATCTCAGCTTCTAGTTTCTCACTTGCTTGTTTTTTTATCACTAAGTTGTTTTAAAATGATTTCTTAAGTTTTATTAGCTTCGAGGAGATGGGACTTCAAATCACTAATGGTATGTTATGACTCCTTGAGGATTTTGGAAACTTCCCTCTCTCTTGATTTAGTAGCTTCTTTAATCTCTAGAAGCTCCCTTCTTAGTACCCTGTTTTATCTTTTATTTTTTCCTAGTTCTTCAATTACACTAAAGATTTCTTCTTCAAAGTTCCCTTGTTTTTCATCTTCTGAATGTTTATCATCTTGAGTTTTCATTCCCATAAACAGAAGCTTTGAATCTTCATCTTCACTCATGTATGAAGAGTTCGTATCTTCTTTAGAGTAGAAGTTTTTCTTTTTCTTATGAAATTTCTTCTTGTATTGGTTTTCCTAGTTGTTAACTTCTTCATCATTTTCCTCCTGTATGGGATAGGGACCTTTGTTAGCAAAGTGTCCAATTCTGCCATAGTTGAAACATTTGAAAGGTAATTTTCCTTTATATTTTCCAACTCATTTCTAGAGTTTCTTTACAAAGTTGGCCTCTTCTAAATCTGATATATCTGATAACTTATCATTTTTATTTTGCTCCTGCCTCATATTTAACTTAGATGCTTTAAAGGATGTTTCATCTTTTGTTTATTTATCATTCCCTGTTCTCATTTCATATGTTGTAAAAATTCCATGAAGCTGATCAACTGTGAGTGTGGTTAGATCAACTGATCATGAAATACTCTTTAGAGCACCAACTCTGGGAGACACCAATCCCCTTCTTCAGGGAACCAACCCTAGGAAGCACCAACTCCCTTGTATTTAGGGAACCAACCCTAGGAAGCACCAACTCCCTCATCTTTAGGGAACCAACCATAGGAATCTCCAACTCTCTTGCATTTAGGGCACCAACCCTAGGAAGCACCAACTCCCTTGTATTTAGGGAACCAACCCTAGGAAGCTCCAACTCCATTATATTTTACAACATGATTTGTAAGGATATGAATCCTTCCATGCTCCTCCCTTCCACGCTCACTTCATAAGTATCTTCAACTTTCCTTCCTGGAATCTGCTTATGCTTTTGATCTTTTGATTTGGACTGCAAAGACACCTTATTCTCATCACTCCTTCTCATTTATATACTCTTCGAACTGGTGTGAGCTATGAAACATTTTGTCCCTTTGTTTGGACCATCACACCTCTTCATTTTAACATTAACAAAAATCACTTTTATTGTTCAAACTTTTATTGTTAATTATTTTAATTTAGTGAGAGTTCTTTTCATAAATCGATCATAGGTATGGATCGATTTATTTTTAACTCAATTCTATATTCCTGCAAATATTTGCAAAAATCAACTTCTGCAGAGGTGTTTCCTTAAACCCATTTATATGTGACCACGGGCACAAAACCACGGGCTTATTAATTTAAGAATTTCCTTCTACTTTCACCCTTTTCCTTTTAGCCCCCATATGTCCAATGTTGGGATTGTGTTCTTCTGTAATTCTTCCTTCGGGACTTCAGGACTTTGCAACCTTTCAAATATCCCGAATCAAATTTCATCGAAACAGATCGGACGGTCAATATTCAATCCTTCGTTTAGATGTACAATCTAGGCTTATCAGAGGTCTTTCAAGTAAATCGTCGGTTAGGACTTGATCAACATTTGAATGGATGATTCTTGTTCATTTTGGAACTTCATAATTATGGACTTTTGCTGGTGGCGAAATTCCCAAAGTAAAACTCCTGGAGTGACGTAACTTGCTGACGTCACTTGATGGCATGGCATGGGCCGAGTGGTTGCCATATGTCACTCAGATTATTGATTTAAACATATATGAATTGTCAATTTCATCTTGACACTTATCATTATCTGACTGTGTCCTTGCTTATGTGATCTATTGATGTAGATCTCCCGATGTGGCACATATTATTCTCCTTGATATAACAGTCAGGATACTTCCTTAAATGTATCTCAGATCGATGGCTGAGAGTGACTTCAGAACTTCGGCCTTTGGGACTTCGGTAATTCGATTTCTCCACTTCTCAGTTCTTCCAAAGTGAGATTCCCCAAACTGTAAGCTCCTCACAAATTTTAACCAAAAATGAATGTTGTTCATTGATCATGATATTAGGTCGACGACTCCTTCTGTCTGGGATGCTATTTTTCCTTGGTTTAAATCAAACGGCTCTTCATCTTTGCTTATCATATCCTTCCACTTTAAAGTGACCCAACAAATATTGGGAATTCAGATATTCGAATTATCAACCCTCTCTTATCCTATCCTTCCACTTAAAGTGATCCAACGACTGTCAGGAATTCGGGTATTCGAGATATCATCCCTTTTTCCTTGCTTATCCTATCCCTCCACTTTAAAGTGATCCAACGGGTGTCAGGAATTCGAGTATTCAAGATCTCATCTCTTTCTTATCCTATCCTTCCACTTAAAGTGATCCAACAGCTATCGCAAATTCATGTATTTGATATCTCATCCCTTTTGCCTTTCTTATCCCATCCTTCCACTTAAAGTGATTCAACGACAGATAATGGTCCTGGAGTAGATCAATGATCAGTGATGATTGCAGGGTCCCAACTAGCACGATGCTTAAAACTATCGACGAGCTCTGCAATGGAAAAATGCTCATTGGTAGAGGAAATGATCTGAACCGTAGATCTATTTGGCGGGTGTCGATCGACGGTCTAGAATAATTGTGGGATTGGAATTAGCATGTTGTTTAATTCTCCCTTTGCACTCTGCAATCAATCCATTCCCTTGATCTTTGCTTGCATATATGACAGTCTTGACTTAATATGATCATTTGGTGGATCAACCATAGTCACTAATCTTTGAATCTATAAGATCTAATAGTCTAGAATAATTGTGGGATCGAAAATAACATGTTTTTTAATTCTCCTTTTTCTCTCCAGAATCTATCCCTATCGTTGATCTGGCGCTTGTGTATCAATAGTCCTAACTTGATCTGTGATTTACTTCTGATTTTCATTGTATCATCTCTTATAATATTTGATCTTCATTCGCTAACCCTTCTCATCTTCATGTGCATCATCAACTGTTGAAATCAATGACAATACACCAATGACAGTATATCCAACACTACCTTGGGTATCTTGTACAATTTTATGTTCAAAGTAATAATAACACTGTGAGGCCTAGACTCATATACAACATGAAGTTTCCATAAATAATGTTGGCCCAAAAGAACATCACAAATTTCAAGTGGAGAAACATCACACAATACCTCATCTTTGAAGGGCTTTATGTCGTACAACAGACAACACTATTGCCTGACACGAAGAACACTTCCTTGGCGGAGCCATCCAATGGTGAAGGGTTGCGGGTGTGGTGTTTTTGGTAGGTATGAATTCTTGAAGAACTCCACTAATATGAGGTTCTTCTAGCTACTTCTATCAATGATGAAGTGCATCAGGGTGCCTTTCACCCACATCTATGAGTGAAAGAAGCACTCGCCTTCCTTTGGCTCATCAGGTTCACTGGGATGGATCTTGGTGGTAGAAAAGGTGGCAATGCATTCTTCTTCAATGATCCATTTATCCAAGTGGATATTTTTGGCTACCCACCTATTCCAACTGGCTCAAAACAATTTTCTGGCAACTTACTATTTTTAGCAGTTTTTTGGTTCCTAAACTTTTGGGGCCATTTTGAGGGCCTAAACGAATATTTTTTGTAATATGGAACCTCAATGATATCCAAAGGATTTTTTTGAGCCCCCAAAATGAATATCCTCATCTATACCTTTCCAATGAGCTATTTTGCACCCGAAACAAAGATTTTATGCCAAAGTTACGCCCTTGGGAAGTTGATACACCAAACTACCCAAAATGGTGTCCACAAAATTGTTGGATTTTCATCTTCCAAGGTTAGGGTTTTGGATTTTATTTATGTTAAAAAGGACTTTGGATACTCATTGTAACAATTATCGTCTTGCGAATGAGTGTGTCCATCACATCTTTTCTCAGAGATAAGTTTCCACCATTCTAGTGAGTCTTTCACTCTATAATTTTACAGTTATGTGCATTTCACTCATTAATAGAAATTGTGTATTACTATATCTTTGTGTTTATGGTTATAACTTTTATATATATTTGTTATATTATTGGATATCTGATATATCTATGTACATTTATTTATAATATCTTTTCTCTCATTTTGTGTCGAAAATAATCTAGATCAGTGGTATCAGAGCAGGCTACTCTTGTTCATTTTGTTTTCTAGTACATGTCCCCGATGAGGTCCGAGCATAGAAAGTTGGGTCTCGAGCTTGTCTCTCTTGAGTAAAATTGATCTCACGTTTCCAAGAAACTCTCTATGGTGGAATAAAAGAAAAATGATGGAGCAGAAGATTCTATTAATCTATTGCTTGAGCAAGCTCTCACGCAACAAAGGGATGAAATGATGGATAATTTTTCCCACGTCCTTCAACACCTATCGATAAAAGGAGGTGAATATTCATCAAGTGACCACTTTGGTGGAACCTCTCCTTTCAAGGTACAATTTAATTTTTACATTCCTGTATTCAAAGGTTAGATCGATGTGGAATCCCTAGAAAAATGGTTAAATCTGCTAGAAGGTTATTTCTCCGTTCACAATTTTTCTGAGAGGGAAAATATCACCTTCTCACTCCTTAAGGCTCTCCCCCATGTCAAACATTGGTGGGAAAATTACTGGAAGAAAATTTCAACAAAGGATTCTAGAATATATGGGGTCGATCCCACTTGGTATTTTTTTGTGGATGCGGTCAAGGAAAAATATTACCTTGTTGGTAACTATGATGATGAATACATGAAATCAACCACATTAAGGAAAGAGAGGTGAAAAATGGTGTTGGGTTTCACAAATAATTTCCATACCCTACACACCAAGCTGGGTATCAAAGACTCTGAGTGGCATTTGGTTCTGAAATACCGCAGGGCTCTGCATAGGTACATCAAAACTAAAATGGATTTCTTGGAAATATCATCACTGAGATCTACCTATCAATCTGTTGTCAAAATCGAGAAGAAATTAGGCACCAAAACAAATAGGAGTTCAGATATGCAAATCCACAACAACCAAAGTATGATAAATACGACCCTAACAAACATCCTCCCAAAAACCCGTCCAAGCCACAGGAAAATAAGGGTAATGAAAATATGAAGAAGAATACTGGAAAGTGGTGCGATTTCCACAAAATCCCCTGGCACAACACTAATGAATGTCGTTCAAAACAATCATTGGTGGCCAAGATCAAAGAAAATGAGTTGAACCCTGATTCAAAATCTGATTCAAAAAATAATGGAAGAAGGAATATCATCGATGTAGACCCCACTACTACTACCGTGACTGCAATAATTCAACCAGAAGAACCAACAGATCATAAAGAGGGGGGATGCCTTTTTCATTCACATATGTGGGTGAAGGGCACCCTACTGTATTTTATTGTTGATAATGGAAGCCAAAAGAACCTCATCTCAATAGAGGTCATCAAGTAGTTGGGATTTTCAACAAAACCACACCTGCAACCATACAACATCAGGTCAATTTTTCAGGGACGAGATCTCCATTTCAGCCAGCAGTGTTGATTTTCATACGACGTCTAGCCCTTCAAGGATGAGGTATTATGTTATGTTGCCTCAATAGATTTCTATGATGTTATTTTGGTCCAACCATATATGTAGAAGCCCGGTGTTATTTATAAGTCTCGATCTCATAGTGTCATTTTTACTCTGGGGGTCATCTCTACAAGATACTAGAGGTAGTTCCAACTACTGTCCCACCTAAACAATGTCACAAGGTAGTATCTCCTACTACAAAATTCAAATTCTTCGCAATCTATTCAAAAGGTGAAAAAAAGGAAACTACAACCATTTCATCCTCAATACAAACACCTTCTATCCAGTGGAAGCAATTCGATAAGATTGAATCAAAGCGTAAATATTCCTTATGCACATAGTCATCACATCAAGCTCTCAACAACCTCCCACAAACCAAGCAACACAACTCCTCCAGCAAGGAAAGAAACTCACCAAGTTTTAGATTAAACAAACACTTGCCCCTCTCCACCTTTAACTCAACCCAATGGATAACATTTCTTCCTAAGGAGGGAGCATTGATCCAGGTGGATATCGGTGGCCACCCACCTATTCTAGCTACCTTAAAACAATTTTCTGGAAACTTATTATTTTTAGCAGTTTTTCGATTCCTGAACTTCTAGGGAAATTTTGAGGGCCTAAATGAATATTTTTTGCAATAGGGAATCTCAATGATTGTCAAAGGCTCTAATTGATCCCAAAAACTAAATCTCCTCATTGATACCTTTCCAGCGAGCTATTGTATGTATGTTGGTGCAATTATATGCATAATATATTACCAAACATAAATTATCAATCGGGATTCGTAATCAGTAGTGTTGATGAACTATATGTACCGATAACATATAGGTTCCTATGTCTGATGAGTATATCTCAATCAAGAAAACCATATAAAACCAATACTCTGTTTTCACACTTCAAAGATAACACTCTTCACACAATTCAGAAATTGGAAATCAAAACTAATCAATAAATGTATAATTCAGAATTCTTGTTCAGGGGATGGATCTGCTCATTATAGGCTCATGAAAGATAGATATGGGCTATGAATTTATCCCCTGTAGCAACTGATTTCAATAGTAAACTATAATCAACTTTCTGCACACAGTAAAAAGGAAATCACTCATAACTTAATCAATTATGGAAGAAACTTTGTCCCTACACAGGAAACATTACAAGACACTCCATTATTAGCGCATGTATGTGAGAGATGGAGGTCTGATCTCATTTCCTGTATAAACTCACTTAAAACTTGAAATAAATTCTTATCTAATTCTGCACACTCTTCAAAATCAATTGATGCATCACAAACAAAAATTTAATACAATCTTACAATCTCGCAATTTTGGAAAATTACTTCGTTTCTACACAGGAAACATAATTTTTAATGAGATGTTCCATTTGTTGGCTTATGTAATGCGAATGATGGACTCTAAATTGTTCCTGTGCTGCCACACTTTGCAATCAATTCTAATAGTGAAATCAGAAATAAAATCAAAACAACAAGTACAAAAAACAGAAATCTATACTAATAATTTACAATGAGCTTACCAAGCTGGATCGGTGGCCCTTGCCGATGCCAACATGGAAGCTTTTAGATCAGCATATGCTAAATTCTAAGAGACACACAGGATCATTGAATTCAAACTTCCATTGATCTTCAACAAATAAATTTACAAAAAGAGTTGGTTCAGAAATCCAATTTGCAACATACTAATTCCTCCCCTTTTGATTAGAGCCATCACTTAATTTATATGATTTTTACATTACAATTTTGGATCTAGACAATCCAATCCAAATCAAAACCATTTTACATCAATGGAGTTCGATTTCAACCATTTAGATAATCAAGGAAATGCATTTCCCACGAATATGGGCATGATCTTAGAATTTCTGGAAAAATGGCAAAGATTTAGGATGGATCATTCCCCCTAAGATGGAGGTCCACACATGTGATATATGGTGATTATAGCACTCATGTCTAAATAAAAACACCACTATGGAAAAAAACCATGTCCCCAAATTTTGATATTCATCGTCATTGGCCCGAAAATCAAGGTGAAAATCCAGAACCAGAATCTTGTAGATAGGGTTTTAGTACTGGATTAGCACAATCATATCCATGAGTACCAGATTAGCATAGAAAAGGTGTTGGTACCGGATTAGACACCCATGCAGTACCAAATCAATGATTCTTAAGATTCAAATGATTAGGATCATACAAAATCAAACATTTAATCATTTTAACTCAAGAAAACTAAACAAACCATGCTTTAATCATAAGTTACCTCTTATGCACATGAAAAAGGTCACCAAGTGTATTTATGGAGGAAACAGTCAAGTATACACTCATAGCATAGGTATAATAGGCTCATATAGAGGGTAATATAGGGCATTAGAAGTGTCAAAATGGAGACTCAACATACCCCCATGCTTAAGTCATTGCATGTCCTCATGCAACAATGATCTTCAAAATTTTCAAAATTGATGGTACTCCTCACGTGATCAAGCATTCTTGACGTTCCACCCTTCTTCATATCCTAAGTTCCTATTATACAATATAAACTTATTGGCCTATCCTTCACACTTCTAACCCATGGAAAAGTAGTTATGACGGAAAAGTGGAGTCATGAGTAATTGATTAGATCTGTCAGTAATATAGGTTTTATCCAATCTGTTTTTTATCAAAGTTAGGAGAAAGTGGGTGGTTGTGACTCTAATATGATTATAGGATAGTGGCCAAGAGTTTTCATAATGAATTTTACTAATAGCCCCCCCCCTAGCCAGATTACCTTTTAAAATAAAAGTGATATAAGCATAGTTTAAATCTCATTTGAAGAGAGGAACACATAAAAGAATACATCCCAAGATGATTAACTTGTTTCTTATCCAATTTTTTCGAGATGAAGCTCTTCTTGCTTAGGTAAGGTGAATTACACATACTGAGGGTCCCACTTTTAATGCAAACCTATTTATTTTAAAGATAGAACTCTAAAGTGGATACTTGAAGGTTCTTAAGAACATCATCCGAGAGATATAAAGGTCATCTCCTAGCCTTGATTTGATAATGCTTCAGAATGAGACCCAAGGGTTTTTGTTTAGTTTTAGGTGTGCCACTTTATGTTCTTCAACTCCCTTTACCTGGCATAGACCCGCTTCTAGCAAGCCTATTCAGTACCTCGACGGGTTTACCTTAGTACCATACAAACATGGCCCGGTTGCCAGCAGGCCTGTTCAATAGCTCATCGAGTTTACTTGTACTTCCTAATACTTCCTTTTTATTATATTACTCAAAATATTTATAATGATGTATACTGTTCATTGACAGTTTTAGAGTATAAGGAAGGCAGGTGGTATAGGAGTGTTATTAGGAACATAATTAATTGTTTTCAATTATCCCAAGTGTGACATCATCCACATTCAACTTAAATCTCAGTTATTCAATGTATAATGGAACATCCCATATAATGACTAAGAGGTCCCTCTAGTTAATCCTATTAGGGTTCTCATGAAAGTTCATTGCAGTTTTTCAAGGGCGGTCCACCACATGAGTTTTCATCAATACCTCCCAAGAGAAACTTGTAAAGATCAACCTGGGTAAGAACTTGTTGAATCAACTAGGTTAGTATTAGACATAATGGTGTTACCATTTTTCAATGGATATTTCAATTAGCAATCACTTTTTCAAAATGATGAGGTAATAATACAAGTGCACCCATTATCATATAGAGTTAAATGTGGAAATGTCTTCTTAAAGGATAGCAAGGATTATTCATTTAGGGGTGACTGTAGAAATGTAAGAGGAAGATGTACATGAGAGTAAAGAACAATTCAACACAAGACTTAAATGATACTTGATAGAAAGAACATGAAAATATTAGCCCATACCTCCCATTACCTAAAATGAAAATGATGTTAAGCACAGGACAAAGATCATATCACTTTGGCATTAGAACTAGATTGGTAACTGGTATCAGAACATTTTTCTACAGTACCATAATAGATAGTACCGAAACAGAGCGGGGGGGAGAAATAGAGTGACAGGATGAATGATTTCTATACGAGGAAATGTATACAAGGGATTGCAAAATTTCATGGTAGGGAGTATGCAATAATTGAGAGTAACCATATGTTTACTGCATAATTAGTCTAATTTCTTTAATAAAACGAAAAATGTTGAATTTATATGTCCTATTACTTAAATCATGTAGCAAAACTTAAATATATGATTAGAGCTACCAACACCTTGTTACCAGTACTGGATCACCTGAGTACCAGATCACTTGAGTACCAGATCATTCGAGTGCAGAGTTATGGTCAGTACCGGAATAACGCAGGGTTCCTTCTTCAGTACTGGATGAATGTGGAGATGTTGTTCAGTACCGGATGTGGTCTAGTACTGGATGAGCGTAACAAGATGTTTCAATACTGGAATAACATAGAAATGACCATTGGTACCAGATGAACACAAAGGTGAACATTGTGTTCTGATACTTGAAGATATTTTGACATAGTACCTGGTGGTAGTTCTTTTGAAATTTTTGTAGGTTGGACCTTGTAGAAGTAGATAGTGCTTTTTGGTGTTTTGAAAGAGGACCTGTGATCTGATTCAACTGAAAAACCATGTATATGGAACAAATACCAACACTAGATGCAGGAACTCTGAGTTTGCATCGAAATAATGTAAAATAATTTGGTGACTAGGCTCCAAGCTCCATGTTATCACTGAAATTTCATCTGCAAATGGTTACAAGAATTTAGCATTGTCAAATAGTTATGAGGTCACCCATGGACCAAAATATCACAAAATCATTTCCAAAGGGTAAAAAACTATACAACTAGTGCAAAAATTAAAGGGCGTTGTTGTTCCAAAGTCTGTACTTAAGGCTTGGAAGTACAGTGTCTAGGCATCCAAAAGTGAGTGAGGGGTAAAGAAGGAAGAAATGTCAACCTTAGGCAAGGGAAGCTAGGGATGATTTTTGGGTTGGCGTTGTCTAGCTTCCAACTGTTCCTGGAAGTTTATATCCTATTCAATCACTGCCCATGAACGTTCGAGTTCAACCCGAGTAATGGTTGTTTTAAGAATAGTATCAAAAATATTTGAGGCAATATGTGTTTGATTTGATAGTCTCGGTTCGATATTAGGCGGTCTTGTTACAGGGACAGTCATAGAGGAACATAATGATAAGAAAATCTCAGAGGAATTTTAGGTGTTGTCTCAATTTCGGTCGTATATAGGAGAGTTTACAATTCCAGTAGTGAAAATAGGGTGCAAACCAAAGGCCCTTTCCCATAACTGAGTTATATTTTAAATAGAGATATATGAGGTGGGAGAAAACATTAAGATGTCTATCATGTAAGGCTCCTATCAAGGGAGAATCTCACTTATAAACATAAGAAGAAAAAGGATGAGGAAATAACCCGATGAATCATAAAATATATATATAGAAATCTAAAGTGTTGACTGGTATTGTACCTGCTGATAGCTAGTACAGAGGAAAAATAGTAAACAATATAGAAAACTAGAATTCATTCACTATAGTAGAGGTTGTACTAAATTATAGTGAAGCATTCATCAGATACATATATGAAATGAAATAAAATATGAGATACAAGGAAACAAACTCATAACACAGTTGTGACGGAATTGAGAATCTTTGGATTCACTTTATATTAACTCTCAAATTAGAAAACCTTTATTACAATCGACCCAAAAAGGTTCAGCCCCTGTTCCTTCCTTCTATTGTATATTTATACAGATTTTCATATGATGGAATCTCAATCGTTCCAGGATTTTCAGTCACAACAAGAAGGAGATCAATCGTTTCATTTCTTTATCTCTGTCTTTATTTGGTACCAGAATCTTGCCCTCTCGCATGCGCGGTACAAGTGACGCATCTTTCCACTAGCCAAGATATCAACCTTGACGGTTCCGCTTGACAATTGGCCTCAAAAGAGTAGAAATCTCGGGCTAATTGCGGCAACCTTTCTTCCATCTGTCGGTCTAGGATGTTAATAGCGCACAATTGCACACTTGGTTTAATCATACATTTATCTATTTGAACTATGTCTTCCATAGTTACTTGTGAGATTTCAGTCAAATCTCTTTCTTCTTTTTCATTTATATCAAGCGAGATTTTTGCTATATTCATTTGACTCAATGTCTCAGCATTGCCTTCACTATCAATACCTAACAGATTACAATCTATAGAACCAAAAGCCTCTTCAAAGGATTTCATTACCTTCTTGGATTGCAGTTTACCTTTTGATATACTGTGCTCCCATTCTTTCAATAAAATATTTCCTCTGGTCTACTCCGAAATGGAAAACCTGGGAGTGCTTCCTGATTCCCTGTTGTTTGTAGCTATTACAGCCTCTTGAAATGCGACCCGAGCTTCTCTATCTTCTCTTTCTCTGACAAATAAATTTTCCAATACTTGATCAACGAGTAAGCAGTTGTCCTAGATTATCTCTACCTTGGCGAGTAAACTTCGCTGGGTTGCAGAAACTCTGCTCTGAATCTCCATCGCCTAGGACTGGAACATCCCGATATTTATAAATTTACTTTTGGCGATTTCCACTCTAGCCTATAGCTGCTCAATCAAGTCTTTTTGCTGGCCCACTTCTATCTGACTGGTCTGAGTTACCATCTCTGCTTGTTTGAGCTTAGTTTTGAGCAGCTCTATCTCATTTTTATTGGATATCCTTGTTTGTTCTATTCCTGCGCTTGCCTGGTCCTTGGAAGCCTAATCTGTTGTGGCTTGTTTAGCTTCTAAGGTTTTGATGAGGTGATTTTTTCGCTTCAGCTGATTTTTCAAAACCCTGACTAAAAATTGGTTTGTTGTAGCATATGCCCCTAATTTCCCGGCTATTTATGTCGCAAACTCTTCTTTCTTCTTTTCTTTCCCATCGGTCAACACCTTGAACTTCTTGGTTGTTGATCCCTCTTCCTGATAGAATTCTCTTTCTACTACATCCTTTCTCTTCTTATCAAAAAAGAACTCATTTGGAGGGATCTCTTCCATCCTTAAAGGTATCAATTCTTCATTTAAAATCCACCCTACGTCTATTTTTCCCTGAGTTGACTGTAAGAGAGTAATGGAGGCGATGGGATCTCTGATTTGCTTAGCTAGTTGTCCTGGGGTAGTAATCGGAGTTTTCTTTTTTGGCGGCTTAGGAGTCTTTATCTCTGGTTTCAGACTCTTAGTTTTCTCTTCCCCATCCTGGTGTTTTTCTTGGCTGGGTGCCGCATCTTTGGAGCCTTCAGCTTCTTTCTGTTGCACCTCTGTTGTACTTGGATTCTCACCCTGCAATACTGAGGGAAGACAACTGCATCAATGTTCTTGGAATTTTAGAACATCGGCCCTCCCTTCGGGCGCCAAGGTTTGTATCCAAGCCGAAACCTCGGCATAAGATCTTGCGCCTTAGAAAATGTCATCCGAGGGTGAATTTTCGTGTTCAAACCTTTTGAGTCCACAATTGGCCAAGTGATTACTTACGACCCTTTGTAGATCGTGCTTCTTGAATTCAACATGAACCAATTTTAGGTCTTCCAGGGCTATTGCCTCAGCTTTGGCATGCCCGAAATCTAACAAAGAATATGAATTTAAATGAATAGGAAAAAGTGGCCATACCTTCTTTGAATATCCCTTAAGCTCCTTGCTTATGCCACCGATTACGGTTTACCTAGCAACCTCATGACAAGCCAGCTTATCGAGTATGAATAATGGTAATGCATGCGGGGGAACAGAAGCCCCGAAAACCTTGACATATGAAAATTATGCTTCTATATACCAGTCGACTATATTGCTCAGATTCATCGCTATGCTGTCCAAGATCCTGGGTGGCAGGTGGTTGAAAATAGTGACATGCAGCGGTACCATTACCTAGTTAAAGATTCCATACACAAAATCTGCCGCTTTGTTTTCCCACAGCTTTGAATGGTATATGTGGATGGGCTCGGCCTCTGATGGAGTCCAACTCCATCTCATTAAGGGAAAGGGCATTAGAAAACACACGGCGTCCATAATGTACGCGGACATAAAGAATGAAGCAATCTTTCCGCTCTCCATCTGCGCCCAATACTCTGTAACTCGACTGGTCAAGCTATCAGACGTTATTTTAGCCCAGTCGAAGGAACAACCTTTGGCGACTGAATGTATTAGAGGCACCCACTGAAGGAAAAAATGTGTGGTGTCTTCTCTCCCGTATAATCTATAGGTCATCATAGCTACATATTTGAACTATGGTTCCAGAGAAGTTATTGAATATATACCATTACTGTCCGTCCTAAACTTCGTAGGGTGTGAGACCCAATCTTTGATTAAACTGGACATAGTCTTGTCATATTGCACACATTCCTTCTGTTTGAAATTCTCTAAGAATTCGGCATTGTATGTAAAGTGTGACACGGTTGGCAACTTGTACATCGCCTGAAGTTGTTCGGGTATGAAAATTCCAATAGTGACCTTCTGCTCGTTGATGATGGTTCTGGTTGGTATATCCACATGGTCTAATGCCCACCGAACCATATCATAGTAAGGGAGTAGTCACGGGCTGGCCACTACTTTATGCATTCCAGCTTGGACGACGATCTTATTTTTGTTGGTCAGGTCGTCTTTTTCATTGTCACTGGAATCATCCAAATAATCGACCAATTCAGACTGTAGAACCTCAGAAACAAACGACCAGGTCTTGACAGAGTCGACACTTCAAGGTGAAGTATCAGAGACGTTGTCTGAACCTTGTCTTGAAACCTCAACATTGGCTTTAGACGCTTTTCACTGGGCCATGGCGGGGGATCCTGCTTTAGCTCTTCTGCGATAAAAATATGTATACATACAGAAATTAGTTCGCTAAAAAAGTTTTCTCTGTGTAATGTAGAAATGAATTTGCGATAAAAAATAATAGATCTATACATTCGACCATTTAAAAATCGGTACTTTTCAGGAACAGAATGGTCAAATCATTCTTAAATATAATTTAGCAATAAAAACCCAATCCTTACTTGTCGATTCGCCTTGTGTCTAATTAATTCCATAACTTTTGACAGTTTGAAACGCAAGTTGGCGCAAGGAAAAATTAAGATTGCCTCATAGACTATGCATGCATCAAATCATGGGAAATACTGGCTTAGCTCAATTAATCAGGTTTTACCAACGTTAATTAATCTTTCGGTACTCGCTACATCTGGAATTTTTACTCTAACCGTTCCAGCCTCTAAAACCCGAGATTGTGATAATTATCTTTGGTTAAATAAAAATGTAACCAAGACTTAAGTGTTTAATTAATCATGTTTTAAAAAAAAACAATATCGTGGTTATTTATATCACGACTTCGCGACTCGGAGCTTCGAAGGTATAGCTTACAGGATGTTCATATGCCGAGTTGTGAAATCACGAGATTGGAACTCAGAGCTTCGAAGGTATAGTTTCCGGGAGGTTGGTATGCCGAGTTGCGAAATCGCAAGATCGCGATGATCTGATTTAATTAAATTGGGGGATAAAACCGGATTAAGTATTTAATTAATTACGTTTCTGTATTTATCGCGACTTCGCGACTCGGGGCTTTGACAGTGTAGCCTTTGAGCGAAAACATGCTGAGTTGTGAATTTCCGATTGAGTTTAACCATGGCTGAACTTTTTACCTTTAACACTAACCTGGGTTACTTAAAACAAGAGTCTCATGGTTTTGACTATCGGGATTACGATGGTAAGACTTTTGGAGTTAGTAAATGGCGAGACACGAAATCTCGATGGTGCTTAACTATAGTTTAGAAAATCTTTACTCTTGCTACTGACCTGGGTAAAACCTTAAGGTTATTTCACCGTTTCGCACTTCGAGACTTGTGAACTATGTGATCTATAACACCCGACATGCGAAATCCTGAGGTAAGAAAGGGGAAAAAATCATTTGAATGAAAAGTATAACTCTCCTTGTGAGTATGATAACCATCGTCGCTCGGATGATGAGACTTCCGAGATTTTGGAAAAAATAAAGGAAAATATGGAAACCAACTTTTGATTTCGAGCATTAAGAAATAAAATTCAAAATGGGCTAAAAAACAAAGGCGGCTCCAACATAGGCTCCATCTAGGGATCCCGTTTTCCTGTAAGATGGGAAGAACAGTAGACCACGTGCAGATATTGGGTAAATTGAGTCAATGGATTTAATCCAGCGAAAACATTCCTGAGGACAGGCTACCGAAGGGGAAAGGGATTTCATTTTTTTACCTTTGAAAAGCTTTTCAAAAATCAGATACTTTTTAAACTTAGTTGTAGTCCCTTTCACGACTTTCTCCTTCCCGTTACTGAAATCATGTCTTCCTTGAGACAATCAAAACAGTCCTAGGAGAACCAACAGATCTTGTGGCTATCGTCTTGCATCAAAAGAAAAAATTATATGTTTTTAATCAGGAAGCCCTATCTGAACTTGGGATGTAGATCAGGTTTTGAAAAGAATTGGTTACCAGAGTAGAGTGATATTCATGTATAATATCCTTACAGATATCTCAGATATTGCTTCACTGCCAGCGAGCCTGTTCAGTTCCCCGGTGAAGTTATCTGGCCCTTTTTACCGAATTTCCTTTCACCACTTCGGAATATATTTATGCATTTAAATGCTGAGACGAGGGCAATCATTTCTGAATTTCCTTTCATCATCTCTTGGACTAGATGGGGGAAATCATTTATGCATTTCCTTTCACCACCTGTCTTATAATTTTCTTTTTTAGAGCATGAAGATGGGGGCAATCAGTTTGTATCAGGGTTGATATCTGTGTAATATTTTGCATTATAGGTCTATCAACTTACTTTGATTACTCGGTACCAACCTTCCCTTAACTTTCACAACACCTTTGTTCACAGGGAGAAAGGGAAAAATAACTTTTTGGGGGTGTTCTATTTGAGCAAGCCTCAATCCTTCAAAACTATTGAAAAACCTAAGAAAGTCAGGATCACTTTAAGCGTCACTTTGTTTAGCAAGGGACCAAGGAGTTGTGAAGACCCACTTTTTTCCACAATCTGCTTTGAAGCTCTCGAGGTTGAAACGTAATCTCTTCTCCCTATATATGAAAAAATAGAAAGATGCTGACTTTTTAAAGGGTAAACCCAAAAACAAAAAAGGGTGACAGATAAAGATTTATGGACTGAGAAACAGAGGTCAAAAAATCAAAACTGACTCTTGAAAATCCTTTTCGGGGGTGCTTTACTTTGACTGAATTCTTTATTTCATAAACGATTAACCATGGAAATGTTTTTTTATTTATTAGTTCAAGCGATGTTTCTCTCTGAGTGAGGTTATCTAGGTTTTCTTTGATATCCCTTCAGAATAAGTCTTTTAGGATATCTCACCTTTACCTTACCGTTTCATTTTCTTTGCAAAATATCAAAAAATCTTTGGTATCACCTGTTTAAGCCAATTCATTTCTGACACTCAACTTTATGTTTACTTCTCTTGCTTGTTTTGTTTGCATATGGAATCCTATAAAAGGCAAATACGAAAGTTATCGAGGCTATTTGAAAGGTGTCAAAAATTCACGAAAGAAAAAGAAAATTAGAATAACAATGCATAAATGAAAAATATACATATAAAAAAAAAATCCTATATATAAATATACACATCATTTTTTATTTTTATTTTTGGTGACTATTTATGCCATATAATGCTTCAGATAATGCCTATTGACAGGGGCGTTGAGGATTTCACCGTCTAAATTTTCCAGTAGGAAAGAATTTTTTCCTTCGAGAGCTGAGACTCTGAATGGCCCATACCAGAGGTGATCGAATTTACCATGTTTTGTTGTTTCTTCCCTCCTTGCATCCCACCTTAGTACTAAATGACCTGGGAGGAAATATTTTTCCTTTGCCCTATGGTCGAATAATGCTTTCATGTCATCCTGATACTTCTGCATCCTTTCATCTACTTCGACCCTGTGTTGTTGAACCTTGATTAATTAGTTTATCCTCCTAGTGACATGATTAGGTTCTTCTTTCTGATCTTGCCACAATTTCATCACGGGGAGTGCTAAATTTATAGGTAACACTGCATCTGTCCCATATACCATTTGAAAAGGAGACATGCTGATAGACTTTTTAGTGCCTATGCGATTCACCCACAAAGCGTACTTTAAATGTACATGCCAAGACTTTTTGTTTTCATCCAACACTTTCTTAATTATATTGATCAGGCTCTTGTTAGACAACTTATCCAGTCCATTTCCTTGGGGGTAGTACGTTGTAGAATTGCCAAGAACGATATTATAATTTTGGTAGAAGCTGATCATAGCCATAGATTTGAAAGCTTGGGCATTATCCGTGACTATCTTTCGGGGGCAGCCAAATCTTGACAGGATATTGTCTTCTAATAAATCTATTACCACCGAGTTAGTTTCCCTTTTAGTCATAATAGCTTCCACCCATTTAGTAAAGTAGTCTGTGGCAGTTAAGATCCACTTGTGTTGGGCACTAGAATGTGGATTAATCTCTCCTATAAAATCTAGCCCCCATTGTTGAAAAGGGGCCTCAGTTTTGACCGGAACTAAAGGTAGCGCCGAGAGTTTTTGTTTACCTGCAAATAGCTGATGAGAGTTACAGGCTTGGACCTTGGCGTTAATGTCTAAAAAGAATTTTGGCCAGTAATACCCAGCCCTCAGAATTTTGTAAGCTATGGCCCTCCAAGCGTGATGTCCTCCGCAAACTACTTCGTGAAATTCACTTATAACCCTTTCTGTTTCCGATTTGACTAAGCAAACTAACAAGAAACCAAGCAGGTCTTTCCAATATAGTTGATTTTCGGCAATACAATACTTAACTGCATGAAGCTTTAAAGTCCTGGATTTTGATGGTGATAGTTCACTCGGGAATTTTAGAGTCAGCAGGTAGGATACTATATTTCTGTACCATTCTATTGATACAAACTTCTCCTCAATCTTAATTTCACTTGTTGGTTCATCAAGCTCGTTTATGTTCATGTTTTCCTCATATCCCTGTAGATAGTTTATATCCAGAGCTCTGAGATTTGATTCAGCCAAAAGTTTGGCCAGGCCTTGTCCTTTTATCAATTTAGTAGGTTTGACTTCTAGGTAAAATTCTTGAATCTTGGCCAGCCATCGTCCTCTTTTCCCATCAATGTCAGGTTGTACCAAAATATCTTTTACAGAACTGGTCGGTATGTACGTAGTGATCTTGGAGTGTAATACATATGTTATAAATGCCTTTAGTGCTTTTACCATGGTGTACGCTTGTTTTTCTATTATATCATATTTAATCTTTGTGTCTGTGAGGCTCTTGCTAAAAAAGGTGATTGGTTTTTCGAAACCCTCTTCGTTCTTTTGGAGGAGCACCGCAACAATCGTGTGTTCAGAGGAAAATGAGAAAATAAGAAAGTCTTTCAGATAATCGAGACTTGCCAACACAGGTGCCTCGGCTATGAATTTATTAATGTGTGGGAACGATGATTTGGCCTCTGTTGTCCACTTTACTTCGTTGTTCTTTTTCAGCATATCTGTGATCAATTTTACAATTTCAGCGAAATTTGGGATAAATCTTCGTAAAAAAATTATTTTTCCTAAGAAAGAATGAATTTCTTTTACATTTCTAGGAATGTTTATAGTGTCTATCGCTTCAACCCTCTTAGGATCAATCTTAATCCCATCCTTAGATACAACATGACCCAATAATTTACCCTCTTGCATGGCGAAGTGTGATTTCTTGGGGTTTAAGGACAGACCAAACCTGTGGCATTTTTTGAATGTTTGTTTAAGATGTACCAGATGCTCTTCGTCGGATTTGGAGAAAACAGTTAAATCATCGAGATAGATGACCATGAACTCATCCCTCTCTCCAATGAAAGAGATGTCCATAGCACATTGGAACGTGGCTCCTGCATTCATCAAACCGAAAGGCATTTTATCATACATGAACGTACCCCAAGGGGTAGTAAAAGTTGTTTTTTCTTTATCTTTTTCATTCATGGCGATTTGATTATATCCAGAGAAACCATCAATCATAGACATTCTATTTGCCCAAACTACCCTTTCTAGCACATGATCCATTTTAGGCAGCGGATAATTGTCTTTAAGAGAGGACTTATTTAATTTTTTGAAATCTACGCACAGTCTAATTTCCCCACTTTTTTTTCTGACCAGGGCCAGATTTTCCACCCAGTCGGAATATCTCAGAGGTACTATAATTTTCGCCTCTAAAATTTTCTTTACTTCTCTCTCGACCACATGAAATAAAATGGGGTTGATCTGCCTAATCTTTTGTCTAAAAGGTTTGACCCCGGGCTTTAAAGGTATCTTGTGATCGATCACGATAGTGTCCTAAGTTCTTAACTCGTCGTAAGACCAGGCGAAAACGTCTTTAAATTGTCTGAGTAGGTCCTTATATTTGTCCTTTATTTCAGGGGGGAGGAGCTTAGATATTTTAACCATCCTGGATTCTTCTTTGGTTTGTATGTCACAGTCCTCAACCTCTTCTGGTTGGGGTTGTAAGGTGGATTTTAGAGGTATGTCATTTTGATCAAACAGTCTTTCCAGAGGCATTAGTCCTTTCGAAATCTGCTTATTTTTTAGGACAAGCATGCGATGATTTGCGATTTTGTCTTAGAAAGCTTGAGGGTCCTCCCCTTCTTACATGATCCATATCTGGTCATTCTGATTTTCTTGATCTGCATGAGTTTCAGAAAATTCACCTACTTCTTCAAGAAACTTCTTAATTTGTTCATCATCCTCAAAAACCTGCCAGTGCTGGATATTATCTGGTATAGATGGTCTGTGTCTTATCTCTATGTGATACCTCAATTTAAAGGTTGTAGGAGGAGTGAAAGTTGAAGCCGCTTTAGCTAATGCATCAGCATGTAATTTTTTTGTGTGTGGGATGAAGTGGACATTTACAGATGAGAAAAAAAAATCCATCAGATCCCAGGCACAATTCCTGTATGATCTTAATCTGGGATGCTTTGCTTGGTACTGTTGATTTATTTGTTTGACTATTAACTCCGCATCTCCGTATACCTCTAGGTTATTTATTTTTAGCTTCCTGGAAGCCTCTAATCCTAATACCAAGGCTTTGTATTCACATACGTTGTTAGTATAATCTATATCCCATTGCAGTCTGTAAGAAAAAGGAACAACGAACATTTCTTCAAGCGCCACAAAAAGCACTCCTGCACCAGCCCCTTCACAAGACGAGGCACCATCAAAAAACATTTTCCAGATACCGGTGCTACACATATCCTCGATCATGTAACCTGAATCTTCATGCTCTATATCGTTTTCCTCTGTACAACCATCTAAACCGTCGTCAAAAGATAAGATACAATTTCCTAAATCTTGATCTGCAATGTAAATAGGGAAATTGTTCAGATTTTGAGGGTCACTAACTGTATATGCTAACCTCATCTGCATGTACAACCGAGTAAATTTCCCACCAAACACAGGAATTGTGGTGAAGGTCATATCCAGTTGAAGAGAACCCCCCATCTTGGCTCCCCATGACCTAGACAACAGTAAGTCGTACGTGGGGGGAATATCAGCAATGACCACATCCATCAAGATGCTCTTGACTGGGACTTGTGCCAGGGTGACTACTAAATATTGTATCATTCCCATACATTTAACTCTTCTCAAATCAAAAGAGTAAAGATCTCCATAAGGTCTGGTGATCTGGAGACCCAATTTGTCCATAATAATTTTAGGCATCACATTATGGGAGGCTCCGAAGTCTAGCATGCAATTATGTAGCAGTTGATCATATACATTTAAGGTGATATAAAAGGGAGCAACAGAGTCTTTGGCCCCTTCAAAATGTGGACCAAAAGTGATGTTGGGTTTATCATCTTCCAGATTCAAAATGTCAGATTGGCTTTTTGGCTCTAAAACACCTATCACTTTGGTAATCTTCTTTCGATAAACTGGGCTTTTCGCTAACTCTACTAGAGGAATTGGTATTTTAATTTTATTTATCTCATTTTTGAAACTGAAATCTCCGCTCACCTTGCCTATTTCTCTATTTGGGACTTCCGAATCCTTCTTTTCCAACTTATTTGTCTGGACCGCTTTATTACTCATGATCTTGGTTGAAGGTGTAATTGCATTAGCTATTTCAGTTCCTTGTGTTTGGGTCTCAACTTTTCCCACCTCAGGTTCTTGTGTGTTTACTACTTTCGCTTTGTTGTTAGGTAGCAGGGTTTCTTTCGGAGTAGGCTCATAAGTTTGACCTCTTGGGAGAATTTTCTTAGGTTGAGTAGTTGAAATGGTCTTACTCTTAGATCTCAAATTGTACTTAGGTTGGACCTTAGCCATTATCATATCGGTTTCTTCTTGATAGCTACACAGGTCAGTATGATCTCTTTCTTCACCCTTAACAGACAATTGTTGAGTGTTTAAAGATTTTTTGTAATCCTCTCTAGTCAGATAAGGTTGTGTGCAGTCATCACCCAAGTTCGCGACATCCTCATCTAAATCTCTGAAATCTTGTAGATCATTCGCTCCTATAAAATTTTCGTTCTTTAGGGGAGTTTGTATTTTCTGATCTTCATTTTTTATCTGTCTTTGCTGGTTTGGGGGATTGGGATTCCTCTTGAAATCTTTTTTGGTGAAAGAATCGGATTTAGCCTATTCTAGATCCATTTTGTATATCTTATTAGATAGTTCCTTAATTACCCTGGCCATATCATCTACTTTTTCATCTGTGTATCTATTAGACCTTGACGGCCCTACTTGTTCTCTAAAGCGTCTAGTTTCTCAGTTTCCCATTTCTACTTTAGCTTTTAACTTATCAGAATCCATCATATTTGACTCAATTTCTACAGCGTCATCTTGCATTCAGTTTAGAGTAGCTCCCCTTCTTTCTCATAAAATAAGTGCAAAATCTGGTTCGAAAGCCCCCGCGAAAGTTACTTTGGATGCGGGTTGGGACGGTTTAACCTTGGCTTGGATTTTGTTATACAGCTTGTTGAATATTTGAATAAACTCCATAACTATTTCTGAATTATTTTTTCTTAAAGACCCAAACTCAGTTAAATAATATAGGTGGTCCTTTCTTTCACCCCATTGTCTAAGGAAAGCATCTTCCAAGGCGTCATAGGACAAGATAGATATTGTAGGTAGACTCCGAAACCAAGTTTGGACCTGACCTTCGAAGGTTTGGACAAGAAGCCTCGAATACACGTCTTCATGTTTGAGACCTAGGATGTCTGTGAATTGATCAAAGAAATTTATGTGTTCAGTTGTGGTCAGATCTCCTTCCCCAGTGAATTTTGGCAATTTTTTTATAGAATTTTTGGGAAGGTCGTGCAGAGGAATGGGCAATACCAAGGGAGCATATCTTGCTACAACTTTCGCAAACACTCTGGGAGGGGGGGAAAGCCCTTGGCCTCTAGCTCCTCCCCCAGGAACACCTCCACCTCCTCCTCCGACAACCCCTCCACCTCCTCCTCCGACGGCTGCCATCATTATTAGTGGAAAGTTGTAAAGGGGGTTTTGGAAGATTAAAAGTGAATCTTTACTTTCTTTGCAGGGTGAAAAATCTGAGGATGACTGGTAAGGGATGCGAGGGCTTGGCTCTTCATACTTGCAAGAGATGTAGTCATAGGAACCAACGGGTGTGGAATATGGATGTGTGAAATATTCTTCGAGACCATATGAGGTCATGAAATTCAACTGAAGAGTCGACGATATATCGACAGTAGATAAATTTTCTGCAGGACTTTTTCCTTTATGTTCTACAGGGGTTATCGGATGGGTTTCACTTCTAACTTCGGAGCAGTTTGATTTTAGATCCTTAGTGTCAAAGAGAGGGCTACGTGAAGTTGAAGGTTCAGAAGAACTCTTGGTCTTCAGTTGTAGGTATTTAGGCTGATATATTGCAGGGGTCATCTTAAGAGAGCCTCTTGCCTTTAAAATATTCTCAGGATCGGTAACGGGTGTGGTTTGTTTACCATTCGGGTTTTGCCTGGTATTCCTTCATTCGGATGCCAACTTATTAATCATGGGGTCGCCAAGTGAAATATTGGAAAGCCTTTAAAAGGTGTGCACTCTTTGTTCATTATCAAAGGATGGCACTTTCAACGAAAAAAAATGTCATTTTCCT
This sequence comes from Picea engelmannii, assembly GCA_009831015.1. Classification (NCBI taxonomy): domain Eukaryota; kingdom Viridiplantae; phylum Streptophyta; class Pinopsida; order Pinales; family Pinaceae; genus Picea; species Picea engelmannii. The sequence goes on along the minus strand of ML782106.1, from coordinate 735,103 downwards.
AGGGAAAAAGATTTTGTAACTTCGGTCCCCAGCAATGGCGCCAAAAAGATGTTGTTCTAGAGTCTATACTTAAGCCTTGGAAGTACAGTGTCTAGGCATCCGAAAGTGAGTGAGGGGTAAAGAAGGAAGAAATGTCAACCTTTGGCAAGGGAAGCTAGGGATGATTTATATGTTGGCGTTGTCTAGCTTCCAACTGTTCCTGGACGTTTATATCCCATTCAATCGCTTCCCATGAACGTTCGAGTTCAACTCGAGTAGTGGTTGTTTTAAGAATAGTATCAAAAATATTTAAGGAAATATGTGTTTGATCTAATAGTTCGGGTTCGATATTAGGTTGTCTTGTTACAGGGACAGTCATAGAGGAATATAATGATAGGAAAATATCAGAGGAATTTTAGGTGCTCTCTCAATTTCGGTCGTATAAAGGAGAGTTTACAGTTCCAGTAGTGAAAATAGGGTGCAAACCAAAGGCCCTTTCCCGTAACTGAGTTATATTTTAAATAGAGATATATGAGGTGGGAGAAAACATTAAGTTGTCTATCATGTAAGGCTCCTATCAAGGGAGAATCTCACTTATAAACAGAAGAAGAAAAAGGATGAGGAAATAACCCAATGAAGCATAATATATATATATAGAAATCTAAAGTGTTGACTGGTCTTGTACCTACTGACAGCTAGTACAGAGGAAAAACAGTAAACAATATAGAAAACTAGAATTCATTCACTATAGTAGAGGTTGTACTAAATTATAGTGAAGCATTCATTATATACATATATGAAATGAAATGAAATATGAGATACAAGGAAACAAACTCATAACACAGTCATGACGGAATTGAGAATATTCGGATTTGCTTTATATTAACTCTCAAATTAGAAAACCTTTATTACAATCGACCCAAAAAGGTCCAGCCCCTGTTCCTTCCTTCTATTGTATATTTATACATTTTTTCATATGATGGAATCTCAATCGTTCCAGGATTTTTAGTTACAACAAGAAGGAGATCAATCATTTCATTTCTTTATCTCTGTCTTTATTTGGTACCAGAAGCTTGACCTCTTGCATGCGCGGTACAAGTGACGCATCTTTCCACCAGTCAAGATATCAACCTTGACGGTTCCACTTGACAATTGGCCTCAAAAGAGTAAAAATCTCGGGCTAATTGCAACAACCTTTCTTCCATCTGTCGGTCTAGGATGTCAATAGCACACAATTGCACACTTGGTTTAATCATACATTTATCTATTTGAACTATGTCTGCCATAGTTACTTGTGAGATTTTGGCCGAATCTCTTTCTTCTTTTTCATTTATATCAAGCGAGATTTTCCCTATATTCATTTGAATCAATGTCTCAGCATTTCCTTTGCTACCAATACCTAATAGACTACCATATATAGAACCAAAAGCCTCTTCAAAGGATTTAATTTCCTTCTTGGCTTGCAGTTTACCTTCTGATATACTGTGCTCCCATTCTTTCAATAAAATATTTCCTCTAGTCTGCTCCGAAATGGAAAACCTGGGAGTACTTCCTGATTCCCTTTTGTTTTTAGATATTACAGCCTCTTGAAATGTGACTCGAGATGCTCCAACTTCTCTTTCTCTAACAGATAAATTTTCCAATACTTGATCAACGAGTAAGTAGTTGTCCCGAATTATCTCTACCTTGGTGAGTAAACTTCGTTGGGCTACAGAAACTCTTCTCCGAATCTCCATCGCTTGGGACTGGAACATCTTGATATTTATAACTTTACTTTCAACGATTTCCACTCTAGCATGTAGCTACTCAATCAAGTCTTTTTGCTGGCCCACTTGTATCTGACTGGTCTGAGCTACCAGCTCTGCTTGTTCGAGCTTAGTTTTGAGCAGCTCTATCTCCTTTTTATCGGATAGCCTTGCTTGTTATATTCCTACGCTTTCTTGGTCCTTGGAAGCCTCCTCTACTGTGGCTTGTTTAGCTTCTAAGGTTTTGATGAGGTGACTTTTTCTCTTCAGCTGATTTTTCAAAACCCCGACTAAAAATTGGTTTGTTGTAGCATACGCCCCTAATGTCCCAGCTATTTCTATCGCAAACTCTTCTTTCTTCTTGTCTTTCCCATCGGTCAACACCTAGAACTTCTTGGTTGTTGATCCCTCTTCTTGATAGAATTCTCTTTTTACTACAGCCTTTATCTTCTTATCGAAAAAGAACTCATTTGGAGGGAGCTCTTCCATCCTTATAGGTCTCAATTCTTCATTTAAAATCCACCCTGCATCTATGTTTCCTTGAGTTGACTACAAGGGAGTAATGGAGCCGATGGGATCTCCGATTTGCTTAGCTGGATGTCCTTTGGTAGTAACCGGAGTCTACTTTTTTGGCAGCTCGAGAGTCTTTATCTCTGGTTTCGGACTCTTAGTTTTCTCTTCCCTGTCTTGGTGTTTTTCTTGGTTGGGTGCCGCATCTTTGGAGCCTTCGGCTTCTTTTTGTTGCACCTCTACTGTACTTGGATTCTCACCCTACAATACTGAGGGAAGACAACTGCGTCGATGTTCTTGGAATTTTAGAACATCGACCCTCTCTTCGGGAGCCAAGGTTTGTATCCGAGCCGAAACCTCGGCATAAGATCTTGCACCTCAGAAAATGTCATCCAAGGGAGAATTTTCGTGTTCGAACCTTTTGAGTCCGCAATTGGCCAAGTGATTACTTACGACCCTTTGCGGATCGTGCTTCTTGAATTCAACATTAACCAATTTTAGGTCTTCCAGGGCTTCTGCCTCAGATTTGGCATGCCCAAAATCTAACAAAGAATATGAATTTAAGTGAATAGGAAAAGGTGGACATACCTTCTTTGAATATCCCTTAAGCTCCTTGCTTATGCCACTGATTATAGTTTTCCTAGCAACCTCATGACAAGCCAGCTTATCGAGTATGAATAATGGTAATGCATGTGGGGGAACAAAAGCCCCAAAAACCCTGAGATATGAGAATTCTGCTTCTACATACCAGTCAGATATATTGCTCAGATTCATCACTATGTTGTCTGAGATCCTGGGTGGCGGGTGCCCGAAAATAGTTACATGCAGTGGTACCATTACCCAGTTAAAGATTTCATACACAAAATCTACCACTTTTTTTTCCCACAGTTTTGAATGGTAGACGTGGATGGGCTCGGCCTCTGATGGAGTCCAACTCCAGCTCATTAAGGGAAAGGGCATTAGAAAACACACAGCATCCATAATGAACATGGACATAAAGAATGAAGCAATCTTTCCTCTCTCCCTCTGTGCCCGATACTCCATAACTCGACTGGTCAAGCTATCAGACAGTATTTTAGCCTAGTAGAAGGAACAACCTTCAGCAACTGAATGTATTAGAGGCACCCATTGAAGAAAAAAATGTTTGGTGTATTCTCTCTCATATAATCTGTAGGTCATTATAGCTACATATTTGAACTGTGGTTCCAAAGAAGCTATTGAATATATACCGTTATTGTCTGCCCTGAACTTCACAGGGTGTGAGACCCAATATTTGATTAAACTAGACATAGTCTTGTCATATTGCACACATTCCTTCTGTTTTAAATTCTCCAAGAATTCGGCATTGTATGTAAAGTGTGACATGGTTGGCAACTTGTACATCGCCTGAAGTTTTTCGGGTCTGAAAAAGCCAATAGTGACCTTCTGCTCATTGATGATGGTTCTGGTTGGTATATCCACATGGTCTAATGCCCACTGGACCATATTATAGTAAGGGAGTAGTCGTGGCCTGGCCGCTACTTTATGCATTCCATCTTGGATGACGATCTTATATTTGGTGGTCAGGTCATCTTTTTCATTGTAACTGGAATCATCTGAATAATCGACCAATTCGGACTGTAGAACCTCAGAAACAAACGACTAGGTCTTGACAGAGTTGACACTTCGAGGTGAAGTATCAAAGACATTGTCTGAACCTTGTCCCGAAACCTCAACGTTAGCTTTAGACGCTTTTCGCGGGGCCATGGAGGGGGATCCTGCTTTAGCTCTTCTGCGATAAAAATATGTATACATACATAAATTAGTTTACTGAAAAAGTTTTTTCTGTGTAATGTAGAAATGAATTTGCGATAACAAATAATAGATCTATACATTTGACCATTTAAAACTCGGTACTTTTCAGGAACAGAATGGTCAAATCATTCTTAAATATAATTTAGCAATAAAAACCCAATCCTTACTTATCGATTCACCTTGTTTCTAATTAATGCCATAAATTTTGACAGTTTGAAACGCAAGTTGGTGCAAGGAAAAATTAAGATTGCCTCGTAGACTGTGCATGGATCAAATCACGGGAAATACTGGCTTAGCTCAATTAATCAGGTTTTACCAACATTAATTAATCTTTCGGTACTCGCTACATCTGGAGTTTTCACTCTAACCGTTCCAGCCTCTAAAACCCAAGATTGCGATAATTAGCTTTGGTTAAATAAAAATGTAACCAAGACTTAAGCATTTAATTAATCATGTTTAAAAAAAAACAAATATCGTGACTTCGAGACTCGAAGCTTCGAAGGTATAGCTTCTGGGATGTTCGTATGTCGAGTTACGAAATCGCGAGATCGCAACTTCGCGACTCGAAACTTCGAAGGTATAGTTTATGGAAGGTTGGTATGCCGAGGTTTGAAATCGTGAGATCATGATGATCTGATTTAATTAAATTGGGGGATAAAACCAGATTAAGTATTTAATTAATTACGTTTCTATCTTTATCGCGACTTCACGACTCGGGGCTTTGACGGTGTAGCCTTTGAGGGAAAACATGCCGAGTTGCGAATTTCTGACTGAGTTTAACCATGGCTGAAATTTTTACCTTTAACACTAACTTGGGTTACTTAAAACAAGAGTCTCGTGGTTTCGACTATCGAGATTACGATGGTAAGACTTTTGGAGTTAGTAAACGTCGAGACACGAAATCCTAATGGTGCTTAACCGTAGTTTAGAAAATATTTACTCTCACTACTGACCTGGGTAAAGCTTTAAGGTTATTTCGCCGTTTCGCTCTTCGAGACTTGTGAACTATGTGATCTATAACATTCGACATGCAAAATCCCGAGGTAAGAAAGGGGAAAAAATCATTTGAACGAAAAGTATAACTCACCTTGTGAGTATGATAACCATTGTCGCTCGCGTGATGAGACTTCCAAGATTTTGGAAAAAATAAAGGAAAATATGGAAACCAACTTTGGATTTTGAGCATTAAGAAATAAAATTCAAAACAGGCTAAAAAACAAAGGCGGCTCCAACAAGCGCTATGAAGACACAGGGTGCGCGTGCACATGCGCAAAATAGAAACACAATATTCGTGCACATGTGCATGATGCGCAACTATTGTCGCAAAAATCCGCACACTTGAGAAACGACGCATTTATGAGAGTGGTCGGCCTCCCACCCACTTCTGGTTGAGCTTCCAAGTTGATTTGACACTCAAATCTGGACTAGATTCGACTGGGTGGTTGGGCAAAGACCTATAAATTCCCTAATTAGCCTCTTTACACACTACAAACTAGTTGCACAATACCTCCAAGGAATGCTATAAAAAGGCCATGGATACACTTCATTTTTCAAGGAATTCATAGCAAAGTTATGCTTCCATTATTCTCTTGACGAATCCTCTATCCTTACTAAGAGTATACTTGCATCATTGCATTGGGAAATCCATCTCACCCCTTGAGTGGATTAGCAAAGAATTATTTCACCATTTTCATTTTCATTTTCAAAGTTGTAAGAAGAGCTTATTTGTGGGGTCCAAGAGCCCTCCCTTGGAGGAAGAAGGGACTCAGAGTCCTCTTTCTTCTCGGTGTTTTCTTTCACTAATATCATCCTTATCATTGGTGACATGGGTCTCATTGTTTCTTTTGTCCTTATGTCCCTATGTTCATTAATTTAGTTGTTGTTTTATTTTTTAGTTTAATTCTTAGTTGTTCTTTTATATTTCTTTCTCTAACCCTTTTCCTTGCAGTTGTCCTGCTTAGAAAACCCAACTATGCTTGCAAGCACCTCTATTTTGCGCACTAAGGTGACGAAAGAGGCATAACAAATTGGCAACTCCACCGGGGAAAGGTATCAATTTCCTACCCCATTTGGGTTTTTCTAGCTCTTCTTTTGGTTTATTTAACTTGCAGGTGCATTAACCAGCCTAAGCCGACCTGCCAATCATTCAATTCCAAGTTGAATTGAGAGAATTCCATCTGAAATTTTCATTCACGGTCGTGTGTCACTTGTGCGTGGTTTTTTCGGCCCACACACACGCATCGTGCACACATGTGACTAAGTTACAGTTCTTCTCTGCACATCTGCACCCATTAGCTCTTTTCGGTCTGTGCACATGTGCTCTGTGAGCCTCTATCTCCACTGAGACCCGTGCACCTATGCAAAAAATTCGCATTTTAAGGTTTTTTGAGATTTGGGGAGGGGCTTTAGCCTTCTTAAAAGTGATTTCATGCATGTTTTAAGCTACACCACACTTAGTTCCCTATTCATATAAAGGGATTAGTGAAAACACATAGGCACTTAGGAGGTTAAAATCATTATTTCCTCGTTTGCTTTCATTTTCGCCACATGGATGGCTTGTTTTGGATAAAAATATAAGTTGTAAATCATTTGTAATCACATTTAACTTGCATTGGAACTAGAAGTTGGATAAAAAATCACTTAGTATGCTCTTCTCTTGCGCCTCCAAGTGACCTTGAGAATCAGAAAAAGATTGTGGAACAATTTCATCTCACTTAAGAAAATTAAAACCTTTAGGAGAGGACAACAACCCTTCTTGGGACTCCTCTTAGTTTATTTTTTCAAACACATCTTAAGATTGTAACGGGCCCATACATGCCCACATGCTACAAAGATAGGATAGTGTTGAAATTTACTTTCTTAGATCAAATCACTAGGGAAGTTTAAAGGTTTTGTAACGGACCCACACATGCCCACATGGTCACAATCTAGGATAGTTTCAAAGATTTTCTTAGATCACATCACAATAGGGAGTTAAAGGAATAGTAATGGACCCACATGTCCACATTCTAGCTTCCTAGGGACTTTTGAATTACGCAAGGTTGTACCAAAGGCATTTAGTTAATTAGGTAATCAACACTTGTAAGGACCAAGCGAAGTCCACATGCAGCAAGGTGACACCTAATTCATTAAAATTTGGCACATTTTCACTCATTCACACACAAAAGTCACTTATCACTCACATAGTTTCTTCTTGAAACGTGGAGGTCAAAGTAAGTTTCCTCCAAAGGGATTCTGAAACACCCTACCCTTTTCTTGACGAAACTATCCACTCCCATTTAATTTCAACGAGGTTGGTTCACACCCCCAATCTCTCAACCAACTACATCTAATTTTTTTTTTAAAACTCACTAAGTTTTCCTCCACAGGAGGTGCCAAAAGAATTTTTTTAGTCTAGGTAGGATTTTGGGGATAGGCATCCAAATAACTCCCCATTATCTGGTTCTCACATTGTCAAAACCATAGAAGTTGTCAAATAGGGAACTAAAAATCCTCCAAGTCAAGTGTTCCTAACACCATAAGGAAAGGAGATACCAGTGAAGGGTTGAAGGCTGAGGTCCGATTGTTCTATGTGTCTCCCCTTGAGGCACCCACCTCTTGGACGGGATCCAGTCCGTGATCCATTTCTTAGGCCGAAAATCTAAATGTCGCACTTTGACCGAGGTACCTAGTGACCAAATTTTAGGACATCTACCTAGGTGGCAATTGTGGGTTGCAATTTCACCTTGATCGAATTTTGTGTGGCTATTGGGAAATATCGCCAGCTCTTTCAATATATGCCCCCTTTACCCCTCATTATAATCGATTATTTCATCCTTCACTAGTTTCTCTTCCGGTGACTTCAGACCCCACTGTTGAGTACTATTGGAAGGTCCAGTGTTATTTGAGAGGAAGGATGTTACGTCTTTTTAGGACACGATAATATGTTTTCTTTAATTCCCCATGCGGACAAAACCCACTTATCCACATATATGCTTCTTTTTCAAACCACTTTATCTATGATGCACTTCTTATTACATTTTGATTTGGATATATATTGTGTAAAGTTCAAAATTTGCAACACATCCACTCAGCTAGTCGGACATCATAGGGGACCCATAGAACCCCCGTCGTTCCAGACGCTTACTACACCTCCCTCCTATTTTAGGGGGAGTTCCTAGTCTTGCCACCTCATCGACACCACCTTCACACACTCATGTGAGTGCTACTGTCTTAGAATCATCTTTTCTTGGTTCCACATTACTTGGGTCCACTTCCCAAGTCCCTCTGTCCACTCACTCTCCTTTACACGGAAGCAAAGGACCAACTTCCTCTCAAGGGGGAAGTACCAACCCACCTATCCCCCCTCAAGGGTCAAGTTCGCAACACACTTACACCATGGTTGGAGCTAATCCTCCCCCCCCCCATTGAAGATGCCATATTTGGCCTCTCTTAACATACCAGATCTAAGAAAACTCACCAATGATCCTATATTGCATGACCCCACATGGCCTGCCATGCCCACCAAACTAGTGCTAGACATCCCCAAGTTTGAAGGAAAGGCAGGAGATGACCCTGCCAACCATGTCATGACTTTCCACCTATGGTGCTCTTCCAACAGCATTATGGATGATTCCATCAGACTACGATTATTTCAACGCACACTCACTAGCCCATCAGCCAAATGGTATGTAGATGAAAAATCAGGGTCCTATGCGACTTTCGAGTCCTTGGCCAAGGAAATTTTGACATTCTTTCAATTACCAATCCTCCATGACAATGGTCTAGAACTACTCTCTAATTTCAAACAAACCTCAACCACACATATCGTTGATCACATTCACGAGTGGCATAGGTGATGTAGTTTTTGCAAAGCATAAACCACCAAACAACAGTGTCTTGACAAGTTTCTTAGATCACTTGTCTCTCTCGTTGGTAAGGATGTAGCATCCACCTTCCCTCAATCAGAAGAGGAATCCATCAGTAAGGCTCAACAATACGACCTCATCTATTCACAATCAGGGTACTTATACACAGTACTCCCTGATCTCCCAAAACCTGTGTCGTTTGGCCAAGAAAAACCTAGGATGTCTCACTCAACAAACAAACTGATTGGTAATAATACCACACACCATATTTTTCAACCCCAACCACCACAAATGTATGGAACACCTCAATATTTGTTGGCATATGGGGGCACCTCTTATTACCCCCCACCCCCTTATCAACAACTATACCCTATTTCTATGCCTCCACCCATCAGTGAGCCACCGCCGGCACCCCCCATACACCCACCTATTCAAACAAGTTCTGGTACCCCTTCCACCTCAGCTTATAGTACTAGAGAAAGCACCACACCTTCCTATGTACCTTACAGATCGTTACCCTGACAGAATCCATACTTTCCATTTCTTAGTCCCCCACAACCCATTTCTCCCCCACATCCTCATGCTGGGGTGAATTTTGTTCAACCCTCTCCTGTTCAACAATATCAAAATTTTGAACAACTGAATATGAAAAATCCAACCCACCCGTCGAACAATGACAAAAATAAAGGAATAAACAGGAACAATAACAACCCAGGCCAAGGCGGGATTCAACCCCAACAAAACCAACCAGCTGGGGGCAACCAGAACCAAGGGAATCAAAACCCCCAGGGGGGAAATAACAATAGGCGTCAAGGGAGAAATAAAAATACTATCAAGAACAATTTTCCTTGTGCCCTTTGAGGTGATTTCGGTCATTATACTCATCATTTCCCCCAAATCATTGATTTCAAATGGCTAAAAGACTCAAGTAGCCTACCCCATCCTCCAGCACCGCTTGCCCCTCAGCAGGCCCCACAACAATACGTGCAACAACCCCCCCTGTCGTGCTGCAAAATCCTATTCCACACCAAGCTATGATAAACACCCAATAGGACACGCAACCTCCCCCACCTCAAGTGGGACAGTACCTCAATCCAAACAATCCAGCAGATCGCACAATCCTCCTCACTAGTGAGGAAGAAATCCTTCTGCAAACATGTAATCATCAGTACCATGCACCCGCTGAGTCCCCTCCAATTCCTCCAAAAATAGTCCCTTCACTAGCGGGACCCCCGTTGGTGGTCCCTCACCCTAACAAATAACCACCTCTTTGCATCCCTCGCATCCCATTGCGTAAGAATGTCCACAACCCATAGGCTAGGGAAACTCATAATTACAGTTTGGTTGATGACTTAGCACAATCCCTGGCTGCCATGTTAGTCTTAGAAGTCCTTCAGACTTGTCCCACTCAGTGGAAATCATTACTTTCTACCTTGGGGGAAGTCGACCCCGCAGATACTTCACTCATTACATTTGATCTCGACATCGGAGAACCTCACCTTCCCTCTTTGATTTCTTTTCAAATCCCAGTGAAAATATAGAACATTACAGTTCATCGGTGTATCATCAATGAAGGTACATCTACATGCATTATGTCCAAATCTGTATGGAAAAAACTTGGTTCCCCCAAACTCATACCCTCTGCCATTACCTTACGAGCTTATGACGAACGACCATCATCTCCTGAAGAGGTCTTCCAAAATGTCCCCATAGAACTCGGGGGCAAGACTATTCTCATCGACATTGAAGTTATCGACGCCCCACTCAATTATAATATCCTATTCGATCGTAGCTACATGTATGCTATGAAGGTATTTGCCTCTTCCGTATTTTGAACAATGATGTTCCCCCACAACGGGAAGATCGTTACCATTGACCAAGTCTCACATTACGATCCTAACCTGTCTTCCAACATCGATAACATTCTCCCTCTCATCCACACAAGTCATGATGCATACCCACTCATCGAAATGGGTCCCGGAATTTTCAAAGATCCATCATTGTTAGGAACTTACCATGGAGCACCACCACTCCTTCATCCTTCCAATCAAGTATGCACCATATCATCTAATGGAACTGACATAGAGGATACCCTTCCTCCTAGGGAGGCTTCTATCATATCTGACGTCCCACTAGTTGCAGATCTTCTCCCTCATGAGCCTCCTGCAAACTCGTCAACCCCATCAGTCCATGATTTCACCTCTCCCCAAGGCCATATCCTAGTTTGGGAGACAGTTCCCCAAGCCATCACTCAAATCCCCTTCTTTTACCCTCCTCTAGGTGTACATGATTTCTAGGTAGCCACAATGATTACCCTCCCTAATATGGTGTTAGCAATTCCAGTTTGGTATTTACATCCACCAGAGATGGTTCCTCAACCATCCCTTCCCCCCCAAATGGAAGGAATCCCAATGATGATTCCCATACTCACTCCCACCATACCCTCTACAACCCCACTCACTACTCTCCCTGCCACAGCTAGGGGCAGAAGAAAGAAGAAGGATCCCATAGCTCCGCTTCCCAAGCACGTCCAACCCCCTTGCATGCTATGTGAGAAAGATGGACACCAAACCAACAACTTCCCATCTCTACCAGAGTTACGGAACTTGATTCCACTCCATCAACCCTCTCCACCATAGAAATTACTACCATTACCGCCCCTCACTCAAGTAGTAAAGGGATGAGAACCAAATTCGCTTGCGCTATATGTTCATAATATGGCCATTATACCCACCATTTCCCAACACTGCCGCACTTTCGACGGACATTAGCCGCAGTATGCCAAAGCTTCAAGAACGAACCCAACCTAGCTACATCATCCCTCCCCAAAATCATTGACATCCATTATATCACAACTTCAGTCAATGAATGTATGAGATGCCCTTTCTCTCTATGTGAGTCCTTAGATCATTTTACATACCAATGTACTATGATCATTAAATACAGGCAACGCCAATTGACCCTGATTCAAACCCAACACCCCCTACAGAATCGATGGTCGACCGTACCTCATCACTAGAGATTCTTCATATCATTTCTCCCGAAGCTGAGGCCCTCCCAGCACCTCCGTAGTTCTTAGATGACTTATCTGAGGATTCACCCCCAAATCCTCCCAATTCTCCTATTCATTTCCCTACGGAAATATTACACCCAACTACCACTGGTACTCCTCAGTACTTCGATATTTGGTTTATGTCGAGTGAACCATCACAATCTCATTGCATTGTTCCCCCTGCTTCTTCTTCACCCAAGGAACACCACACGGCGACAGTCACTGATATCGCCCTTTTAGACCCCTTGTATTCCGACCAATTTCACTGTGACGAGGACATACTCAAGGAACTAAAAACCCCTGACTACCCATGGGATGCACTCCACCATCGAGTGCTCTTCTTTTCACAGGAAGCCTCCACACCTCCTCATCCACACCCCATATACACAGTCGAAACCAAAGATTTCCTCCCATCAGGGCACATCAACTGGTTCAACAACCCCATTCTTGCCCCTGATGCTTTTGAAGAAGGCAACATGGCCAACATTTCCCCAACCATCAAACTCGATATTTCCATTAAAAATGGAGTCATCGAGGAAATCACCATTGGCGTCGCTTGCACTCCTCAAGAAATCATCACCTATAAATCACTCTTCTAAGAATATTGGGATATTTTTTCTTGGTCATACACAGAAATGCCTGGCCTTGATCCCTTGATTGTCGAACATCGCATCGACACTTGGTCTGACATAACCCCAGTTCGTAAAAAATAGCGACCGCTACACCCATCCAAAGTAGCGGACATCAAAGCCGAGATTGACAAATTATGCGTTGTCGGGTTCATCTACCCCATCCCCTATACATCATGGGTTTCCAACCCTATACCTGTTAACAAAAAACAGGGCACTATTCACATCTGCACGAACTTTCATGATCTTAATCACGCATGTCCCAAAGACAACTTTCCAACACCTTTCATCGATAAAATTATCGATGACTATGCAGGCCACGAGGCTCTTTCCTTCATGGACGGTTTCTATGGTTATAATCAAATCCAAATTCACCCAGCCGATCAGTACAAAACCGCATTCACTACCCCTTCGGGTACTTTTGCATATCGTGTCATGTTGTTTGGACTAAAGAATGTTGACTCAACTTTCCAATGGGCTATGACATACATTTTTCACGATCTGGCTCATATCATCCTCGCATACTTGGACGACCTCACAGCTCGATCCAAGAAATGCAGCCAACATCTTGATGATTTACGGATCATCTTCCAACGGTGTCGTCAGTACAACATCCGCTTGAACCCCCTCAAGTGTGTATTCTACGTCACCGTGGGGCACCTCCTCAGATTCATCATTTCCCAAAGCGGTATTACTATGGACCCCCTCAAAGTCCAAGCTATCACCGAAATTCCACCTCCCCGGAATTTACGTCAACTCCAGAGTCTACAAGGCAAGGCTAACTTTCTACGGCGATTTGTCCCAGACTACGCCACTCGCGCACATGGTTTCCTTCGCTTACTATGTCATGACATCCCATTTTAATGGGATGAACATGCCCAACAGTCATTTGACAATCTTAAAATGGTGCTCTCAAATGCCCCTTTAATTAGTGCACCTGACTAGAATCACGACTATATCCTCTACATATCAGCATCAGTTGTTTCAGTAGCAGGAGTTCTCATTCATATAGGTGATGATGATCATGAGCATGTCATTTATTACATTAGTAAAACACTCTTAGGGTCACCCTTGAAGTATAAACACGAAGATAAACTAGCCCTTGCAGTTGTCCTTGCAGTCCAGAAACTGCGTCACTACATTCTGCTTTGCACAACTAAGGTTGTAGCAAATTCCAACCCTATGCAATACTTTCTCAGTCATCGGAAAATTAACAACAAATTTGCCCGATGGATTGTTATCCTTCAGGAGTATGATCTTGAATTCTCAACACCCAAGAGCAAGAAAGCCCTTGTCCTCACCGAACTTGTCACGACCCTCCCCTCTGACACAACTAGTGCCCCTGTCAATACCGACTTTTCCGACGAACACCTCTTTTACATCACTACAGATGATCCTTGGTACGACGACCTCCTTGTCTACCTCCAAACTCAAAAGTTCGGTAACCAACTTTCACGAGATGATCGTCGTCATATTCGCCATCAGGCCCCCTGCTACCTCCTCATCGGAGACATCTTATATCGGCGAGGGGTCAACACCATCCTTCGTCGATGCCTGACTATTGATGAGGCCGATCGAGTCTTAAACGACTGCCATAGTGGCGCATGTGGGGGCCATCTTTTGGGAATGTCCACTACTCAGAAGATCATCCGAGCAGGTTATTTTTGGCCTACATTGTTTCATGATTGCATTTACATCGTGAAACGATGCGAGAAATGTCATCTTTTTTCCCAAAAAGCACGAGCACCACCTGCTCTTCTTCACCCAGTTATCACTGTCAGCCCCTTCTGTAAATGGGTCATCGACTTCATGACTTGTAATCCCCCCTCCAGCAATGGAAACAAGTACATTGTCATGGCAGTCGATTACTTCACAAAATGGGCGGAAGCTATGCCCACCTTCAACAATACCGCTGACAGCGTAGCACGTTTTTTCTTTAATGACATCATATCTCTCTTTGGAGTACCACTCCAACTAGTTTCCGATCATGGGAAACACTTCAAGAATGATATTTTCGTTGAAATCTCATCTTGGTTAGGATTCTCCCATGAGTTTGCCTCATCATATTACCCTTAGTCTAACGGACAGGTCAAAGCAGTCAACAAGATCCTCAAGACCATGTTATAGCACATGGTTAACAAACATAAGACCAATTGGCATCATATGTTATTTTCCACACTATGGTCTTACCGTACAATTGTGAAAACAACCACTGGTTTCACACCATTTCATCTAGTCCATGGGGTTGAGGCCACTCTTCCCATCGAGTGCGAAATTCCCACCTTACGCACCACAATTGAGCTATTACCCGACATTGCTCTAATGGAGCAGCGCTTGCTGAACTTAGTGTCCTTGTATGAATATCGTCGATCTTCATTACAGAACAATGAGGCAACTAAAAAATGATCAAAGGACACCTTTGATCGACATGTCAACCTTCACTCACTTCACGAAGGCAACCTCATCCTTGCTTATGATATCACTCACGATACCTTTGGTCATGGAAAATTTGAGTCACTATGGCATGGCCCATATATTATCCAACATTGTCTCACCAAAGGTGCATACATCCTGGCCTCTCCCAAAGGCCTCTCTCTCAAAGAACCCGTCAACGGGTTATACTTAAATAAATTTTATGCCTAAACACAACAGTTCTACTTTAGGTTATTTTCTTTTATAGTGTTTTTAAATTTTTTTTATCCCTCACGTCTAAACTATCATTTGTGCTATTGACAGATGCTTCCTTCACCAACCTACCACATTGGTTATGCCGATAGCACCAACCGTTGGACACAAAATCTCGCTTCGGCAGCTTGGGCCCTCTATACCCCTTCACATGAAATGCTTCATTCAAGCGACATATGTTTGGGTTCAGCCACCAACAACCAAGCTGAATACACTTCCATCATTGGCCTCCTCGTCGATGCCCAACATCATCATATTCATCACCTTAGCATCTTGCTCGACTCTCAACTAGTCGTTCTTCAACTCAACAATGTGTATCGCATATGCAATCCTTGCCTCTTTTGCAAATACCTGCAGGTTAGACTTTTATCTCGACATTTTGATTCCATTACATTTACACATATTCAAAGACAATTGAATCAAATTACAAATAACTTAGCTAACATTGTGTTAGACTGGCATATATCACATCAAGATACCTCTACACATACATAAACATGTCAAAAACCTGTCACAACATATACATAGTTTAGACATCATCAAACATTACAAACCACATGTAAACATCACATAGATCTCAAAATATATATTCATGTATATATAAGTCGGTCCACGGTGCCATCCAAATGTTTACATACAAAAAATACAAGTATCCATAGGCCAATGAAGCATCTTGGTACAAAATGGGCTCACCAGCTTATATACAAAAATACAAAATACATAGAGCACCACTCAAGGTGCCTCTAGAGCACCACCTCCTGCCCCTCAGGCTCAGGCGGTGGTCCCCCACCCACTATTGGTCCCTCCGGACCGGGAGGTAACCGTCCAGTCATAGTAGCACCTGCTACTGCTTCTCATCATACCATGTCTCGCCACAGCGGTGGAACCCCCACACACTTCTCTAGGATGCCCTCATGCTGGATACATGACCACATGCCCTCAGGCACGCCCTGTAGCACCGCCTCCAGGCGGCGATGAATATCCTCAAAATCTACTCCGGCATCATCCGGAGGAGCATGTGTTGGCCCGACACTTGGGTCATCAAACAAGCGTATCCTCGCTGCACTCTCCCCCTCAGCTGGTCTCTCCCCATCGTCCTCACACCGACGTCTCTCTCCTACCTGCAACCCTCCCCACGGTAGTCTCTTTGGCTCCTGGCGAGTCGACGCTCTAAACAACTCAACCTCGCACCCGCGAGCTGCCACATCTGCACATACAAACAACCAAACGATAGTATCAACATCTATATCATATACATATGTCATGTTGTCTCAAAAAACATATATATCAAAACTCCTAAACATACCTCGATGGTCAAAAACCTCCCCTAGAGGTAACACCATGTCTGGATCCTCCCAGAAGTCCACACCAGCATATGGGAACTGCAATATCACCTGCGGCATCTGCCACCACACCTGCGTCGCCTTAGCTGTGTTGGCAGCCAATTCAATTTTTTCAATTTTCCTAAAAGCTGCCTACACCTATGTCTCTTGAACTCCAAATTTTTGTCGCATTTTGCAAACAGACGATATTTTCATTTCGAGCGACATTTGAAAATTGATTTCGATTTAGTTTTCACGACTGAAAGCGTGAAAACCCCTCCATCGTTATTTGGACTGTCATGATCTGCTTATTTCGATATCCTGATTGGTACTTACCTTTGGTCTGCTATTAAATGGCTGGAATGACTTTCAAACTATGACCATTTACTTTGATTGCGCAACTTG
Organism: Picea engelmannii; assembly: GCA_009831015.1. Lineage (NCBI taxonomy): Eukaryota > Viridiplantae > Streptophyta > Pinopsida > Pinales > Pinaceae > Picea > Picea engelmannii. The sequence continues at coordinate 718,135 of ML782106.1, read as the reverse complement.
ATTTCTTTTGTAAGGCATTGAACATATTAAGTTATGGGTTATATTCGATTTCATAAGGGTCATGGTTCATCTTGTTTTATATAATGTGATCCTTACTATCATAACTTCTTAACTTATCGATTTCATAAAGTCATTGGTTGCAATGTTTATAAACTTTGATTATGCTAAAAAACGCATGGGTCACATATCAGTTCGATTTCATATTTGAATGGCAATATTTTACACATGGCGCGTTGGTGAAACTTTTGGATTTCATGTTGGATTGAACTATACACTTGGCGCATTAATTTAACATATGGTTTTCATATACATTTGATTAATGGCACGTTGATATGGTTATTCACCGATTTGGGTTGGCCGATTAATATGTTTTAAAGATTATGATTATTGATGGAACAACTCTGTACTCAGCCATTAATACACTGCATGGCGGTGGTAATCCCACCACCTTCGCATAGATTACATTGATTCATTCCCCTTTGAACGCTTTCAGCTGTTAAGCCCTATCGATTTTTTCTCCTGCATTTTGTATTGTTCGATTCAAACCCTACTATGCACACAAGCCATGGCTCCAGTCGTAAGGGTCGAGCCCAACGGTTGCCAAGCATTACTGATGTTCGATGGCACTTATAGAGACCTGGATAAGTTTGGATGGCTCCCGTTCATAAGAAAATTCGATGGTTATAACCCTAGCGTGGCTCGGCAATTTGCATTAACCTTCGATGGCTGTCGAGCCAAGGTTGGGGATGTGCAACTGGAAATTAATGAACAATTTCTTAGCTCGGCAACCAGTCTGCCTGCCACGGGATAGAAGTGGTCAAAAAATTACAATGTGGAAGATGTCCCATGGACATTGATCTTCCAATCTCAAATGGTGAACTCGTGCGACAAAGGATGGCCTGCAAATATGTTAAAACAATGCTGGCATGACCTGCTAATGATAATCAAGAAATTCATTACTTGCGAGGGCAGGTACGGGTTCATTTTCTTGTATCACCTTCGTCTATTGATGGGTTTTATGGGTTTTGAACTCAATATGCCTCACTACCTTCATAGAAGTCTGTTTAAGATGGCTAAAAGGTACAAACGCAGCCAGGCCAATACCAGCCTCTTCCATTATGGGTTAATTAAAATGATTGTGGTTTATGAATTGGGGTTACGTCGTGACAGTTGGGGTGATTTTATTAGTCGTAATAGCTTTGAGGACTCAAGTCCACCACAGGTTGATAAACCTGTGGTGAGCGAAAGCAAGCCTATCCCCCCTGTGCCTTACAATGTTTTGCTACCCAAACCTCTACCCGACTCACCTATGAACTTGCCCATGTTTATGAACAAACAGGATGAAATTGCTAAACTCACAGCCAAAAAGCCTAAAGCTAAATCTAATGCAAATTCTAAAGGCAAGAAAAACACCCGGTTAATCTCTCGCATGGCGAGAAATAAACCGAAACCCTCTATTAACCCTGATCCTATCATGGTCAGCGAAGATTCTGACTCGGAGATTGAATGTTTCCTTGTAGCTGAGTATCCCTACTCAGAAGGGCTGTGTGATAAACCTCCTTACGACTTTGTTAAAAACCTACCACCTTGTTTGCGGGATGATCCCAATTTTCCTGGCATTGAAATACCTCGTGAAACCCTTGGTGACTCGTCGAAACCCTCTCCTGCTCAACCAGTTGTTTCACCATGCGATCAATGTGGCTTATGGTTGGAAAGATACTACCTAGATGTGCCTATGTTGCAATCCAGAATTCATGATCTGGAAGGTCAGGTGGCAAAACTCACCAGTCAGAATGCTAAGGTGCAACCCACTGACAAGAAGCAGCGAACAACTGGTTCAATTCTGTTTAAAAACGTTGAGTCAGCTACAACATTCGTCAATTCGAAATTGGCATAGCCTGAACAATTTCACTGGTATGACCTTCGCCCATTTTTATGACATATTCATAAACTCTGTGTACATCATTGACCTGCTCTGTCACACAAGCATGCATTGCTGTATATAATTTCGTTTGGTAAATCGAATTTTGTTATCGTTAAGGTTTTAATTGGATTTGGTTTTGATTCTATTAATAATAATGTGGATTTGATTGTTTTAAAATCGGTTGTGATTGAATGTTCTTTTGCATCTATTATAGACAAATTGTTGTGCATTTCAAACTTTGAAACACGATCTCATGTAAATCATAACCAATTCGGATCGCAACAGTCATACAAGTCTCAGCCATCCAATTCGTTGTGGCCGGTCGGCTCTGTTCTCTTTTGAATTGGAGTGAAAATGGATATTCAGTTACGAATAGATTTGTAAAACAGAAATAATCATGCCCAGGATTATGAGTTGTTCTATATTTGGCTCAAACCCGATTTTATTGGATTGTTGCCCAGCTTATGGTGATTACTGCTGTTGTTCGATCTTGACTATTTACTACCCAGCAACCGAAATCTATGTCGATTTTTGGTCAATGTTGTTATGCATTTTTCTTTTTCAATATATCGTAACAGCCTTCCATATTGGTATTCGATCACAACAGATTAAGTCTTATGCCTGCCTATCTTTGTTGTTGATTGAAACGACATGAACTTTATATTGTTACAGCTGTAACAAATCTTATTGTGTTCAATGGTATCGATTATAATTAGTGGCAAATCATATCTTATATGATTACGATTCTGTTCTATTATGGTTTTATTGATTACATCATATCTCATATGACTTGACTCACTTCCTAATTTCATTTGATATGAAACAGGCCTATCAAGGTTTGACCATGATTTATGGTAACTAAAAACAGAGCATTCTTTACTCTGTTCCGATTGAATTCATTTTTTTTATTTGTTTAGTTTGAATGATAATTTCAATTGAATCATCAATAATTCATTTTTAATGATTATTAAAAGATGATTGGATTTGATTTTATTTGATTGATATCTGGTCCTGTTTGCTATTCTTGACTAGCTACATAATCAAATGATTCTGTAGCTAAGTCTGTAGAATCAATTTTTTATTATTTTCTTAATGAACTATCTTTCTAATTGGATATTTGTATGCTATTGCAGGTAAAATCGAATTTGCAACTGATTTGTTGAGCAGTTAGGGGATGTTTGACAGATTTCACTTGCATTTTATTTGCTTAGTTTAGTTGATTTTGGGATATCTCCCAGATTATGTAAAACTATTTGATTTTATCCACAAGAAAGTTTTACCTTGTGAAGAGACTTATAAATACTTATGATTTTTGTAATAATGATCATCCTCATTCGTGGGAGAACAAGGATATGGATTTCTGATACAAACTGGAGAAAAATTGATGTTTTGTCATAGCTTTAGCTTCTCAATATATCAACATTTTGTTTCAAGTTTTGTATATCGCTTTGCTTATGGTTTATGACTACTTTCGCTATCTAAATCAAATGCAAATGATATAATCTTGATCACTGTCATCTATATCTTGTTTCTTCCAAATAGATAAAAGACATAACAATTGTTAATTCATTTTGTGAATGATAGTTTTGTCTTCTTCATAGATTGAATTGTTATATATAATTCCTTGCCTAACAGGTTTCCCTTATTGCAAGAATTTATAATCATAAGATTGTTATGATTTTCTTTTATGTCTTGTTTGTCCTGTAAAATACTTCAAGGAGCAACATACCTGATCGTTTACGAAAAGCTTAAGGGCTAAACGGTGCGAGTTTCCCTCCTCCAACCAGCTTAAGAAGTCATCATGCACAGGGCAGACTTGGAGCGTTTCCAGGTCAATTAGTTTGTTGTTTACTGTTTCCATTAAGTAGTTTAATTTAGATATAAGTTTGATTAGATTTATATTAGATTGTTTAATTTCAGTAAATATATTASATTGYTTAATTTYAGTAATGTTTATTTCTTTTTCATAAAATATAAAAATCAAAAAGAGATCCTTRGCTGTCTTAGGGCAKAATATACATGAGTTTTGCAGGTTTTAATCAAATCTGTAGGTTGTTCATAGTGTACATTTGTGAATAAGAAATATTGTAGCTGATAATTAGATAGTTGATTTGAGTTATTATGAGAGTAATTTGTAGTTTGTATAGATAGAATAGTTATAATAGTATATATTTAGTATATTAGTTCCTTTTCTTTGTTTTATTAGTTTCTAGTTTCCTTTATTTTAGTTAGTTTCTTGTATTTAGTTATAGTTTAGTTTGTTTTATTTACTTTAGTTAGATTACTTAGCTCAGATCAATTCTCTCTTTGGTTTTCATAGAAGACCTTAGAGTGGCCAACGGAGTCGTTAAACTCGTCAGGGTGGTCCATTCCAAATGGCTTTGGTTATTTAGACAACCCCGGACCGGTTCCACTCTCCCAGTTGACGGACGGTCAATTTCACCCGTCAACAAGCTGTGAAGAAGTGGTTGCCCTCACCACCACCGTGGCCAAGACAAACAGTCGACCACCACCTCAATCGTAGCTCTCGCGCCCCAGGAGTGCCCAGTAAAATCCTAGGGCGCAACATAGGCACCCTCTCCAAAAACCAAGCCACTAGGATGGACCCAAAGGCAAACTCTCCTGTATCCGTGGATCGACAATGGTCCAGCTACCCTACCATCCTAGTATGGAGTGTAAGCCCCCAGGCGAAGTGGTCACCAGCCAATACCCTCTCCATCACACACAGCTGACCACCACTGATCCGCTGAGTTGCAAGGGACCCATACACTCTCACAATCATCGCTGCTATACAATGATGTACTAGAGAATCCATCACCCCAATGCTCACAATAGTACCCGACATAAAGCTTGCCCCCGAATAGAACCTCTGGCCCACTGTCACCAGCACCACATCCCTAGGTAACACCGACTCCGTTGGTAGGGGCGTTCCCCGAAATGGGAGCCCAGTCAAAAAATATATGTCCTCCACTGCAGTGAAGGCAATCTACTCTCCCCGCACCATGAAACAATGCAGGTCCAGACTCCACATCTAGATAATGAATTGCAGGAGATACTCCTACGCCTGTATCAACGGGCACTCAAAGAACTTCAACAGCCTATAGGCTTCCAAAGTAGCACGTACCCCCGGATCCTCAATGGCCATGGCATCCCTCATCTGGGACCAATCCCGCTCTCGCCAACCGACTTGCATCATGCACAATGATCGCCTGCAACCACGTAAAACAATCCCAGGTCAGCCACCTTGACCATCACAAACATTAAAAAGATAAGTTTTACACCCGTCAACCTTGCCCCCAAGGCACATTTTTTTAACCCACAGGCGCACACACATGCGCGCCTGTTCACTCCACAGGCACGCACGTATGCACGCCTGTCCACTCCAAAAGCGCACACTCAGGCACTCCTGTCCATCCTACAGTAGCGCTTTCATGCGCCCCTATCACGAACATAGACGCGCCTCAAAGCGTGCTTGTCCAATACACAGTTGTGCACTCCTGCATGGTTGTGTAGCTAACAGGCGCGCACATAATGCATGCCTTTCCCCCCCTCACAGGCTCCCCCATGTGTGCCTATCCGGTGGGCAGGCGCGCACTTGTGCACGCATATTTCCGGATCGCCCGTGCACATGGGGGCCCACACCCATAAAACCCCCTGTATGACCCTCCATACAAGCCCTGCCCAAAAATGGAAACCCTACTTCTATGCAGGATGATTAGACTACTAACCTAAAGCTCGTTGGTCCTCGATCGGATGCCTCGTCCTCCCAGAATCTCCAAATATCCTCTGAATACTTCTCGTCTAGTCACTATAGTAGAAAGTACAAATGAGGTGGCAATGTGGTCCCTACAGCTATATATAGGCCTTTTCGCGAAACTTCCACTCACTATTACAGAAGCTCCAGGTGTCCATTCCCCGATCCGTCTTCAGCCATGGGATCAACATCTCGACATCTACATCACGACAGTCCCCAGGCCTCTTTTCATCTTGAGCCCCTGGGAGGCCATTTTTTCATACCCCAACCAGGTACGCATGCGCATATTCAAAATTATCAAATAAATACTCATATGTTCGATTCTCTTCAGATATTGTTCACGTTGGGTATTTGGTCATCATACATCAATGCCACCCCTTCAGGTATATAATCAGCACTGGCATGTAATCATTCCCTCTGAATCTCACTTGCATCTACAGTCACACCCTCTGACATTTACCTCTAGGATCCCCATTTCTGGCTCTGCAGTACCAACACCTCCATTTGCATCTCCAGTACTGTCACCCGGTAGCGCTCTCCCCCACATGAGTTGTCCCATTCATAGCACCCTTTTGCACATTGACACTCATGTTGTTTTTCAACCCTTTAGGGACGAGAGTCCCGATAGTCTTACCTTATGTCACGAATCAGCCACATACTCATTCTCCTCATTTTGCTAGCTTTCCCACCGAACTCCCAGATTATCTCTTCAAGGTTCTATTTTTTACTACACCTCCGCAGTATCATGAACCCTCCATTTCATCCACAATTAGTTTGCCCATCTGCAAATTTCCCTTCATTTCACATACCTCATATAGAAACCCACCCATGGGGCCCCCACCCTCCACTAGTTCTCCTAGAAAATTGTGCCCTACACAGGCCAACCATATTACATTGGAGCACATGTTTCTGTATTTGTACCCTCATCCCACATTATTATTTATTCATTATACAAACGCCTTTGTTTCCAGCATTTGCATTACCTTTTTGTCATCACCTTTGGCCACCTTCTTCCCTTTTTGGCGAACGCAACCCATGTCACCCTCGGTTGGGGCACTCCTTATCATCTACCCTTGTTGACATCGTCCATCTCCTCTGATTATCCCACAGGTCACTTACCTCTGCCCTCTAATTTTTTTCACTTTGTCCCACCTCTAGCACAACTTATCCCACATCTTGTTGTCCCCCTGACACTCGACTTAGTTGAATAGTTGCGGCCACTTATACTTCGCATATACCCCCAACCAAGGGCAGTCTTGAGTCTCCATACATCTTGACTTCGACCATGTACCTCCTCCAATTCCTAACCTCACCTAGTATATTGCACAAAGCCCTTTTCTTCTAGGAGTCGCATCCCCCTTTTTGTCGACATCAGCACAGTTTTCCAGAAGGGAGACAGTATCTTAAGTCTCATTACCTATCCAATGAGAGATCTCGGACGACACAGGGAGAACCACAATTTCTCCCTGCTATCGTTGACCCCTGTAGCATTAAAATTCAACACTTTCTCATGTTACAGTGGGTCTTACTTTGTGACTATTGCAGTTATTTCTTATATTTGTCGAAGACCTCTGAACCGGGTTGGGCTATCAATGCCTACAAAATCCATGACATTTCTTACAGACGTCACTGCTTACCGTTCAGAGTATGTTCCTCTGCAGAATTGTCTTCTTCCTTTATCATGACCGCCCCTGAGGGTGCTACAGTTGTCTACATCAACACATTATTCCTCTTTTGAGTTACATGACACGAGCATGGGGCATGCCAGCCTCGTTTGTACATAGTTAATTTTTACACACCTTATGGGAGGTCGAGTTCTATAGGTTCCCTTCTCCCTCCAACGGGTAACTCTTGACAATCCCACTATCGCTCTCTCTTACAAAAACACTCTCAGTAGAAGAAATAATGATGGATTTCGTCTATACATATGCTCCTAACCTCATCCATCAGGGGGCATTTGTTATCACTGGAATTTCGTCTGCAAATGGTTACAAGAATTTAACATCGTCAAACAGTTATGAGGTCACCCATGGAACAAAATATCACAAAATCATTCCTAAAGGGTCAAAAACTATACAACTAGTGCAAAAATTAAGGGGCGCTATGAAGACATAGGGTGCACGTGCACATGCGCAAAACATAAACGCAAGATTCGCACACATGCGCATGATGCGCGAATGTTGTCGCAAAAAGCTGTGAACCTGAGAAACGATGCATTTATGAGAGTGTTTGGCCTCCCACCCACTTCTGGTTCAGCTTCCAAGTTGATTTGACACTCAAATATGGATTGGATTCGACTGGGTGGTTGGTCAAAGACCTAGAAATGCCCTAATTAGCCTCTTTACACACTACAAACTAGTTGGATAATACCTCAAAGGAATGCTATAAAAAGGCCATGGATACACTTCATTTTTCAAGGAATTCATAGCAAAGTTATGTTTCCATTATTCTCTTGAGGAATCCTCTATCCTTACCAAAATTATACTTTCATCATTGCATTGGGCAATCCATCTCACCCCTTGATTGGATTAGCAAATAATTCTTTCACCATTTTCATTTTCATTTTCAAAGTTGTAAGAAGAGCTGATTTGTGGGGGTCCAAGAGCCCTCCCTTGGAGGAAGAAGGGACTCAGAGTCCTCTTTCTTCTCAGTGTTTTTTTTCACTAATATCAGCCTTATCATTGGTGACATGTGTCTCATTGTTTCTTTTGTCCTTATGTCCCTATGTTCATTAATTTAGTTGTTGTTTTATTTCTTAGTTTAATTCTTAGTTGTTCTTTTATATTTCTTTCTTTAACCCTTTTCCTTGCAGCTGTCCTACTTAGCAAACCCAACTAAGCTTTCAAGCACCTCTATTTTTCTCACTAAGGTGACGAAAGAGGCGCAACACTCTATAACAAGAGGGTATTATGTAATTGGATGACCATATGTTGATATTTAGAACCCTCCTCTTTTGGAACCAAGTTGATCACTGCTCCTATTGGCACTTCCTTTTTATTACAAAAATAATAATATTAACTACTATTGTCTCAGCAACCACTCTCGCGTGCTTGAGGTTTTTCATGGCCTCATGCAAATAATGAGAGATGTTAAAAAAAGGTTGCTTAGAGGGTTGCTAACATCTACTAAAAACAAACCAATAGAACTAATTAAAACTAGATTTTTATTCATGCTTAAAAACAAAAAATTTAGGGAAAATGTCAAAAGTTGAATTATTAGCTATGAATAAAATAGTTTGGAATTAACATTCAGTTTCAACTACTATTAAAAAGATCACTTAATTAATCATCCTTGTGAAATAGTGGTCTTAAAATAGACAGATAATGATAAAGCACAAATGTATCATTTTTAACAACTTAAGGAAAAAGAATAAATTTGAAGAAATAGGTGATGAAGCACTCCCTTAAGTGTTATCTTTTGTTGACAAGGATTCCTTCTCCACTTTTGAAACCATTCCAGTATTATGTGTGCATTCATAGGATGAAGAGATTCCCTTCTCATAGGATTCCAAACAAAATTATCATAACTTAAAAATAAATCTACTATAGGAACAAAAGATCTTAAACTGATTTCTTTATTAGCTTTTGACATTCCCATTTATGAAAAGTATTGCAACATTTACTTATTTATTTACTATCCTAATTGACTTGAACAAGATAAAATGTCCTTCAAGTATAAGAATACTTCTAGTGAAGCCATGTGTGTAATAGGGTTACAAATATATACATACGCAGGTTTAAAATATAACTTTTAATGCATACGGGAGTATGAAGGGCCAACTACTTTGATGATGAGATCAAGCCATAAAGAAAAATAAAAGAGTGGTGTGACCTAATAACTAATTGAAACCATATTTCAATAGGATCAAGATATTCTCATTTCTCTTCATTGTTTACGTCACACAACATGTCCTCCTTTTCCATGCTACACATATTGTCTTCTTCAAGATGATTGGTCTTTGGGGTACATACAAGGTCTGTTGAGAGGCATGCTAAGAACTCCTCGATCTCAGATTCCAATGGTTTCTCTCCATTTAATTATATCCATGATTCTTCAGTCTCCTCAACAAATTGACAATAGGAATCCAAAGAGACTTCTAAATCTTCTTGTGGAGAGACAACTAAATTCTTGACCGCTGTCAAGATATGCTCTTCCTGAGAGGTGGATATCCCAGCTACTGCTAGAATGTGGGAGAGTTATTGGAGTAACATTATTAAATCTCTTTATCATACTTGAATTACTCTAGCTGGTTGATGATCCCTGTCTCACAACACAACTTAGTACTGGGGGGTTCTTACAGCACCCCAAAAATAATTTATCATAAAATATTTGAATATTAAAACTAAGAAATTAAAACTATTTGAAAAAATAAAACACACCAAACTTGAACTTCTTGTGTTACTGGGACCCATTTGTCACCAGGTTATCATTTCGCACAAGTTAGCCCATCATGAAAACATAATTTTGCAAAAAGAAAGGAAAAACACACTTGCATTAAAAGAAGAGAGGACAACCTTAATTTGGAGAAACCCCACCAAAGTGGATGCATGGTCTCTTCTTGCATGTCTTATCATCTTCTTTCCGCCCTTAGGTCATCCATAAAACCAATCCAAGACCATTAAATCAATCTAATCCAAATACTACCTATTACCGTTTACAACTCCCCGACAACGGTGCCAAAATGTTGGTGCAATTATATGCATAATATATTACCAAACATAAATTATCAACCAGGATTCGTAATTAGTAGAGTTGATGCACTATATGTGCCAATAACAGATAGGTTCCTATGTCTGATGAGTATAGCTCAATCAAGAAAACCATCTAAAACCAATACTCTATTTTCACACTTCAAAGTTAACATTCTTCACACAATTCAAAACTTAGAAATCAAAACTGATCAATAAATGTATAATTCATAATTCTTGTTCAGGGGATGGATCTTCTCATTATAGGCTCATGAAAGATAGAGATGGGCTATGAATTCATCCCCTATAGAAACTAATTTCAATAGTAAACTGTAATCAACTTCTTGCACATAGTAAAGAGGCAAACACTCATAACTTAATCAATTATGGAAAAAACTTTGTCCTACACAAGAAACATTACAAGACACTCCATTCTTAGCACATGTATGTGAGAGATGGAGGTATGATCTAATTTCCTATAGAAACTCACTTAAAACTTGAAATAAATTCTTATCTAATTCTGCACACTCTTCAAAATCAATCGATGCATCACAAACAAAAATTTAATACAATCTTACAATCCTACAATTATGGAAAATTACTTCGTTTCTACACAGGAAACATAAGTTTTAATGGGATGTTCCATTTGTTGGATTATTTAATGTGAATGATGCACTCTAAATTGTTCATGTGATACCACACTTTGCAATCATTATAATAGTGAAATCAAAAATGAAATCAAAACAACAAGTACATAAAATAGAAATCTATACTAATAATTTACAATGATCTTACTAAGCTAGATCGATGGCCCTTGTCGATGCCAACATGGAAGATTTTATATTAGAATATGCTAAATGCTAAGAGACACACAATATCATTGAATTCAAACTTCCATTGATCTTCAGAAAATAAATTTACAAAAAGAGTTGGTTCAGAAATCCAATTTGCAACATACTAATTCCTCCCCTTTTGCTTAGAGCCATCACTCAATTTATATGATTTTTACATTACAATTTTGGATCTAGACAATCCAATCCAAATCAAAACCATTTTACATCAATGGAGGTCAAGTACAAACATTTATCTAATCAAGGAAATGCATTTCCCATGAATATGGGCATGATCTTAGAATTTCTAGAAAATTGGCAAAGATTTAGGATGGATCGTTCCCCCTGAGATGGAGGTTCACACATGTGAGATCTGGCAATTTTGGCACACTTTTATGAATAAAAACACCGCTATGGACAAAAACGATCTCCCCAAATTTTGAGATTCATCGTCATCGACCTGGAAATCGAGGTGAAAATACAGTACCGGAATCCTGTAGATAGGGTTTTAGTACTGGATTAGCACAATCATCACTGTGAGCATTGGATTAGTACCTAATAGGTGTTGGTACCGTATTAGACATCCATGCAGTACCAGATCAATGCTTCTTAATATTCAAATGATTAGGATCATACAAAATCAAACATTTAATCATTTTAACTCAAGAAAACTAAACAAACCATGCTTTAATCATAAGTTACCTATTATGCACATGAACAAGGTCATCAAGTGTATCTATGGAGGAAACAGTCAAGTATACACTCATAGAATGGGTAGAATAGGCTCAGATAGAGGGTAATATAGGGCATTAGAAGTGTCAAAATGGTGACTCAACAACGCCCCAAGCGAACATCGTATGCCAAAGTTACGTCCCTGGGAAGTTGATACACCAAACTACCCAAAACGGGGTCCACAAAATTGCTGGCTTTTCATCTTCCAGGGTTAGGATTTTGGATTTTCTTTATGTTAAAAACTCATTTGGAGCCTCATTGTAACAATCATTTTCTTTCGAATGAGCATATCCATCACATCTCTTCTCAGAGATAAGTTTCCACCATTCAAGCGAGTCTTTCACTCTGTAATTTTACAGTATTGTACATTTCACTCATTAATATAAATTGTGTATTACTGTATCTATGTGTTTATGGTTATATATTTGATATATCTCTATTATATTATTTTATATCTGATATATCTCTGTACATTTATTTATTATATCTCCTCTCTCATTTCATGCAGAAATTAATCTGGATCATCTGTCTCCCATTTTCTGGTTCTAACTCAAAGTTGAAACCTACATATGATTCATATTATTTCACCTCAGCCACCAATGACTGATTTGAATGGAAATCAGTAGTGTTATTCCAGGAGCTCTTATGGAAGTCACACCACTTCTTGGTATCTTTATTCATCTTTCCATTTTCCTTCTTTGTTTGCGGCTTAGACTAGTTGTCGTGAGGTTGTCCATCTTTGCTCTACCCTTGCCCTGCTTATGTTGTGAAGGGTTCCCAGACCCAAACTGTCGCATCTTTTGTTTTAGTTTCTAATTGATTTTGACGATGAGATGTCCAAAAAATCCATTTCTTATTGGATGTATCTATTCATACCACCATGGTACTTGAGCACTAGATGTCGCTCATAATATTTGATACCCAGCTTGGTGTGCAAGGTATGGAAGATATTTCTGAACTCTGGCACTGCTTGGTCCCTTTCCTTCCACAATGTGGTCCATTTTGTATACAAGTCATCATAACTTCTAACAAGGTAGAATTGTTCCTTAATAACATCCATGAAGGAATCCTAGGTGAGTGCGACTATAAATAATGAGGGTTCCTCTATTTCCTTTTTCTCACAAAAATTATCCCACCAATATTTGACATGGGGAATGAATTTGACGAGCACAAAAGTAATATTTTCTCTATTCAAAAATTTATGGATAGAAAAATACTCTGCTAGCATATTCAACCATTTTTCTACAACATATATGTCTATTTGACCTTCAAATATAGGAATATCAAAGTTTATTTATACCTTGAAGGGGGGGGGCACCTCCACTCGAGGAAGATGCATCGTCTGTTGGTAGTCGTTGAAGCATTTACATAAAATTATCCATCATCTCATTCCTCTGTTGCGCGAGGGATTCCTCGAGCAAAAGTTTGAAAAGGTCTCTTGTCCCATCATATTTATTTTCTCCCATCATGGAAGGTTTCTTGGGAATGCAAGATCTTTTTTCCTCAAGAGAAACAAGCACAGGATCCAAATCTCTGTACCCTAACCTCGTCAAGGACATGCACTAAGAATGACAAGGAGAAGACCACTCTGATACCACTGATCCGGATTTTATGAGAAGAATGAAATGAACACAGATTATTATTATTATTATTATTATTAAAATAGATACACAAGGAACAATAACAGAGATACAGTAAAATTGGTTTCTATTCAATAAAGAAATATGTTGAAATTGTAAAACGCATACTAAGAACAAGCTTGCTATAATGGTGGTGACTTAACTCTGAGAAGAGATGTGATTTTTGCACTCATTTGCAAGAAAATGAGTACAATGAGTCTCTAAAATCATTTTTACAATAAACATGAATTCCAAAACCCTAGACATACAAAAACCTAACCCTAGGAGATGAAGCTCCAAAATTCATGTGAGCCCCGTTGGGGTAAGCTAGTATATCAAATTCCTGAGGTCATAACTTTTGCATATGATCTTCGTTTTAAGTGCATGCTCCCATTGGAAAGTTCTATCCAAGGAATAAACATTATGACATCAAATTCTAAATCCATATGCAATTTTACTGTGGTGAGCCTTAAAAACATTGTTTAGGGCCTCAAAATGGCCCTGGAATTTCAAGACCCGAAAAATAGGAAAAAACTGTCAAACTGAAAAAATGTTAAGATAAGCCAATCAGAGTAGATGGTTGGCCACTGATATCCACCTGGATCAGAGACTGTATGATATTTGCAGCATTTGGGCACCTTATACTGAGCAATTATGCTAATTATTAGACCTTAGACTATCTTAGGATTCCCTTTTCCCTGGTAGAGTTTAGCTACAGTTCGGGGGTGACCCACTACTGATATTTATGAGAAATGTGGTCTATGATTGGGAGGAATGTGGAAGGTCTACATGTAGTTGGTGTTTAATTCACAACATATAAATGTCTCTATGTGGTTGTGTCAATATTGTGTTATGAATTATGATGTTTTGTTATGGAATCTCTATTATTAACTATGTTTATGGGTTATTCTTGCATGTTGTTATTATTATGCATAACTTTGTTCATGTGAAAAGATTTATTATTATTTTTTTGTATCAAAGTTCAAAATTTTGATGTGGAATTTCCCAACAGGGATCTGGGGATGTTACACCCCATCCCGCAAATCCTTAGTAACCGCCAAACAATCCCACTTGACCAGGGGGATTCCCCTAGATTCTCTTTTGTCGATCCACAAAAAGTGAAAGCATATTTTGCAGATCTTATTGAGAATACCATTAGGAATTTTGGTGATTGTGGCCCAGCAGACTAGGATGTTTTTTAAAACTAACTTGAAAAGGACAAGTATTCCTCCTTTGGATAACCATATATTAGCCCAATTCATTATTTTGTCTCATATTTTTTTTACCATCCAAAGCAAGTCTTCGTATCCATATGAGTTCAATTTCAAATTGAAACCCAGGTATTTGAATCCATCGTCTATTTATTTCCTTGAGAAGGTATTTATTGCGTCCACTTGAGCCATAATCTCTACCGGTGTAGCATGTTTGTACAATGTTGATTTCAAGTAATTGATTTTCATTTCTGAAGCTTCACAAAAAACATCCAACACCTTTTTAAGATCTAAGAATTCCTACAAAGAACCTTCATAGAAGAGAATTACATAGTCAACAAAAAGAAGATGAATCAAAACTTCATTGGTGGATATATTGAGACCTTTTAATACTCCTTCACTTTGGCCTTGTTTAACCAGTATACTAAGACCCTCCACGATTAGAATAAATAGAAAAGGGGTCAGGGGAAGCCCTAGTGAATTCCTCTAGAGGAGCGAAGAAAGGTTGAAGGCAAGTTGTTGATTAGAATTGCAAAAGAGGGAGATTCTATGCAAGCCATTATCCAGTTCACTGTGAAAAGGTTCATTCCTATTTGAATCGCAATAAGGCAAATAAAGGTCCAATTTTCTATATCATACACTTTCGACAAGTAAAGTTTGAGAACCAAATATGGAAGGTTCTTGGATTTAATGGAGGTGAGAGCTTCTTGGGTGAGTGAAATCGCATCACGGATCTTCCTTTTGAAGATAAATTCGAATTTCTCTTCTGATATAATCTCACTGAGGACAATTTTAAGGTAGATAGCAATGATTTTGGATATGAGCTTGTAAACAAGATTGCAACAGGAAATAGGACGATAGTCATTGAAAGTTTCCAATGATTTCTTCTTGGGGATGTGGACTAGGAACATTATATTGAGGGAGCCTGTAATTTTCCCCATTCTTTAAGATTCAAAGACAACTTTTACGAGATGGATTTATGAGGTTGAAAAAAACAAGGAAAAACTCAATAGAGAAGCCATTCAGGCTAGGAATTTTACACTTATGAAAGGAAGAGACTGTAGATAGAATCTCCTTTTTAGATATATCTTCTTGAAGGGAGGCATTCAAATTCTCATTAATGAATCTAGGAAACAACTTGACCACCTTGAGTATTTCATAAATGGGGCATCCTAGTGGATTTCTGAAAAGAGAAGCATAACAATCAATTCCTACCTTGGAAATTCCTTCAAAGGAAGAAATGTTAAGCCCTAATATTGTCTCATTACCCCTTAATTGGGGAATATTACATTAGTAATGTTAATTTATTTATGTCGGATTTATTCCATTAGTTGTAATTATACCTCCTAGTCTACTATATATACCAAGGAGACATTTTCATTTGGAGTCATCTTGTACTTGAACATTTATGTGGGGTAAAAGGAGGTTGCCCCCTCGAAGAGGCTTATTATCTGAAATTATCTCTTTTTCAAGGCATTGAGTACTTATTCTGAGGTTTTTCTATGCTATATTGATATTTGGTTCTTAACATATGGTATCATATCTCAAGGTCTTGGGGTTTCGTTGCTACATCTGAGACACCTTGGCATTTTCTCTATAACTTTTTTTCTACAATGTTTCAAAAGAAACGTCTTGGAGGATATTATTAGACAGATCAAGGTCCATTGGTTTAAAATTTAAGCTCATGAGGCCTTATAATTTTGGAGATACAGCCCGTGAAAGATAGGGTTCTTGAATCATCCTGAACTAAGTCATTGCGAAATTTTCGCTATAAAAATATTTCTGTAATGTTTCAGACCCTCAAATCCTGAGGATATTCACAAAAATTAGTAAGGTATATGTGGTAAAATGTTTAGCTTCTGGATAATCTTACATTTGTAGATACACCCTGTGGAAGATAGGGTATCTAACTAGTCTCAAAAAGGTGTTCCAGGTTAAAAAATCATAACTTCTTCCTAGAGTATCCAAATTGTGTGATACTAGTTTCATTGGATAGTGGACAGTGTGTAGTATTTATGGTACAAGTTTCAAAATTTTATATCAATTATTTTGTGTCGGGAACTCTATAAAAGTGAGATCTCCTGGAAAGGCCAAAAATCATCAAGTTGTGGGGGATTTACTGTAAATTCTACTTGGCACATCCAATTTTGATCAGACCTGTGGCATTGCAGAGAATAAATATCATAGAACTACATAAAAGAAAGTTTCATACCCAGAAGGGTCAGAACTTGGGAGATACAATAGAATAAATGTTGTCTAGCAGACCCACCTCAAAATCAAGGTTCAAAAGTGATACATGGCCAACATGCCACCCAAAAAGGGAACTTCCACACCAAATAAGCCTCCAGATAATCCTACTTGGACTCTTGATGAAGGTGAAGAAATGCGTAGGGACATAAATGATTTACAAAAGAAGATAGTAATAAAATATGAACTACAAGAGATGGAAGTTAAGTTGGAGGCAATAAATACTAAGATGGATGGTTTAAAAGAGGAGATCATGGAAGTATTGAAAAATTGCGTAACAGAGAAGACACCTAAAAGTGAAAATGCATCCCATGAAATTCATGATGAGGACACAAGGAAGGTGAATAAAGAATGGAGAAATTCCAACTTTGGGTTGAAGACCAACCACGTTCCTAAGATCGATATGAGGAAGTTTCATGGCAAAGACCCAATCACATGGATACTTCAGATGGAGCAATTCTTTGATCTACATAATGTGCCACATACACAAAAGGTACGAATTGCTTCTTTATATTTAGAACCCAATCAATTTGTATGGTATCGATGGCTTTGTTCTCGCAAATCACT
>ML782106.1:669763-696701 GCA_009831015.1 Picea engelmannii | reverse complement strand
GTCTTTTATACAGAAGCATCCAGAGTTACTCAAGTGTTGCGGACAACACTTGTCTCAAGGGGAGGGGCATGTTAAGCCCTAATATTGGCTCATTACCCCTTAATTGGGGAATATTACATTAGTAATGTTATTTTATTTATGTCAGCTGTATTCCATTAGTTGTAATTATACCTCCTAGTCTCCTATATATACCAAGGATACATTTTCATTTGGAGTCATCTTGTACTTGAACATTTATGTGGGGTAAAAGGAGGTTGCCCCATTGAAGAGGCTTATTATCTGAAATTATCTCTTTTTCAAGGTGTTGAGTACTTATTCTGAGGTTTTTCTATGCTATATTGATATTTGGTTCTTAACAAGAAACCCAGGAACCATTTGAATCTTTGATTTCCGAGATAGTATTTAAAATTATTCTTTGATTTGCAAAATTATGAAAACAAATTTTATTTTCATATCCTTCCTTCATCCATATTGCTCTACTTTTTAAGCTCCAAAGTGCTTCCACCTCATCCAATAAGTATTTCCTTTTGTCCATAATATCGCCTAGAGTTTCTTCATCCTCACTTGAGAGAGAGGAGGATGGATTTTAGATCAGAAGGTCTCCAATATGAGCTTCTACATCAAACAAAATTTTTTTTCCTTAGAATTATGAGATTCGGCCCATGCCATAGATTTATTTTTAAATCTAGTCAACTTCTCCACCAATTGAAACATGTGGGAACTCTCTAGATTGTCAACAAGGGGCCTCCAAGTTGAATAGATCAAACCTTTGTATTCCTTGTCCATAAGCCATCTATCATTGAATTTGGATGGGGCAGGGGGTTTTGGGATCTTTGAAGAAACCTCAAACATAATTGGCATATGGTCAGAAATTCCACCCACATGTACTTTTGATTTGAGAACCCACTGATCGACATACATGGCCTTAGAGATTTTAAAACTAATTAATATGTTTAGCGACAAAGGTAGACCCTTTTCTTCCAGTCCTCCACGTTTGGGATAAATTTGGAGGTATAAAGTCAATCACATGGTTGAATTCAAACTAATGGGAGAAATAAATTTTATGTGGGTCATCCCGAGGTTTTTATCCCCAAACCTTTGCCAATGAAAGGGTAAAATTCATATTGCCTCCAATCATAATATTCCAAGTAGAAAGGAAGCCATTGTTGCTAATATTGGTCCAAAAAGGGATACAGTTGGTGTTGGTTGTGGAGCCGAATTATCTTCCTGATTCATAGGTCTTTGTTTTCAGTCATTTTTATACCCCATGAAGACTGTACACCCTGGAACACTATACACCCTTCCACATGGGGGAGGGTTGCAAGGGGGCTTCCCCCCTTGTGAGGTCCTGGGGCCAGCGAGGGTTCGGGGACGAAGCCCCCGAAGGAAAAAATTCTTTGTAAATGTATATTGTAATTTAATAGTCAATCTTGACCATTCAACATTAAGTCACAGATCTAACGGTAGATATTATGTTATGGTTTTTTTCCCTAGAAGGAAACCCTCTTTTATGAGGGAATTGTATTGTGGTTGTGTATGATTGTGAATATTGTATTCTGAGAGAGAATATTGTGAGAGAAATAAGAGGAAGTTACAATGAGTGTGATGTAGGTTGTATCCCTTCATTTTGTTGGATAATAAAAAGGAAGGACCTGACAATTTCTCTGGTGGATGTAGCCCACACTAGGTGAACCACATATATCTATGTATCTATTGTATTTTGTATCTTATATGTTTATTTCCACATTTGTCTTATTTAATTGCTCCGCAATCCTATTTTTCTAACAACTGGTATTAGATAAAAAGGTAACTCACAGGAAAGAAAGAGGGTTCTTGGTTCGAGCGAGAGAAATGGTGGAATATGGAAAGTTTAGGGTAGATAAATTTAACGACAAAAAATACCAGTTATGGAAGATGCAGATGGAAGATTATTTATATCAGAAGGATATATTCCTACCATTGGGTGGAATATAAAAGAAGCTAATGGCCATGAAGGATGAATAATGGGAGGTTCTTGATATAAAGGCACTAGAAACGATACGACAAATCCTGGCAGATTCGGTGGTTTTGAATATTTCAAAAGAAAAGACAACGAAGGATATGATGGATGCATTGGCTAAATTGTATGAAAAACCCTCAGTGCCTAATAAGGTATTTCAAATGAAGCGATTATTTAATATGAATATGTGAGAAGGTGGGTCTGTTGTAGATCATTTAAATGAATTTAATACGGTTACTAATCAGCTAAGTTATATAAAAGTGGAATTTGATGATGAGGTCATGGCTCTACTAATATTGTGCTCATTGTTAGAAAGATGGAACGGATTGGTAATGGATATAAGTAACTCGGTCTCTGGTTCAAACACTCTAAAATTTGATGATTTTGTTGGTGTTATCCTTAGCGAGGAAATGCGACGGAAAAGCACAAGTGAGACATTAGGAAATGCGTTAAACATGGAGAACATGAGAAGATAGAGGAAATGGATTAGGGAGCCGTGAGAATTCTAGGAAGGGAAGATCCAAATCTAGACTAGGAAAGATAGAGTGTTGGAATTGTGGGAAAAAAGGACATCTAAAGAAAGACAACAGAGCTCCAAAGAAAAAAAGATATGGACAGCAAGAGATAATATTTATGAGTCTTGGGTAGTAGATTCAGGGGCTTGATTTCATGCCACATCCCATAGGAAACATTTTATTGATTAAGTTCAAGGTGATTTTGGACAGGTTCATTTGGGTGATGATGAACCATGCAAAATTGTTGGAATGGGTAAGGTACAAATAAAGCAAAAGAATGGAAGCCAATGATTGTTGAAAGAGATAAGACATGTTCCAGATCTAAGAAAAAATATGATTTCAACAAGACAGTTTCCAAGTGAAGGTTGTATATATATATTTACAGATAAGGCATGGAAGGTCACCAAAGGATCATTGGTGATATCAAAAGGAGAGAAGGTAGGTACATTGTATTTTTGTACTGGTAATATTGAATCTTCTATATGTTTAACTTCTACAGGAGTGGATACAACATTGTGGCATCATAGGATTGGACACATGAGTGAGAAGGAGATGCATATACTTCACAAAATAAATTTGTTACCATATCTTAAACAAATTGATTTGGATTTATGTGAGCATTGTGTTTATGGAAAATAGAAGAGAGTCAGATTTCTCAGAGTTGAAAAAGAAAAGAAGAGTGAAAGGTTAGATCTTGTGCATACAGATGTATGGGGACCAAATCAGGTATCATCTCTTGGTGGCTCTCCTTATTATGTTACTTTTATGGATGATGCAAGTAGAAAAACTTGGGTTTATTGCATTCGACAAAAATCTGATGTTTTTTATTCTTTTAAGAAATGGAAAGCTTTGGTTGAGAATGAGAGAGGAAAAAGGTTGAAGTGTCTCAAATCAGACAATGGAGGTGAATATTGCATCAATGAGTTTGATGATTATTGTTCATACCATGGGATTCATAGAGAGAAGATATTTCCAGGAACACCACAAGAAAATTGTGTGTTAGAAAGGATGAATAGGACAATTATGGAGTGTGCAAGGAGTATGAGATTACATGTTGGGTTTCCCTTACAGTTCTGGGAAGATGTTATAGATATTGTTGTTTACTTAATAAAAATAGGACCTTCAAGATCTTTGGATGGTATAATTCCAAAGGAGAAATAGATAGGTAAACATTTAAACTATTCTTTTTTGAAGACTTTCGGTTGTGAAGCATTTGTCCATATAGACAAAGAAAATAGAACAAAGCTTAAGGCAAAATCCAAGAAGTGTACCTTTATTGGATACGATGTTAATGATTTTGGTTATCTCTTATGGGATTATGAAAATAGAAAAATCATTAGGAGTAGAGATGTCATATTCAATGAGAAGGTCATGCACAAAGATCAATTGCAGGGAAAGAAACAAGAAAAAGAAAAACCAGAATACACAGTGCTTGATGAGATCACTGGAAAAGAAATTCCAAAGGTACCAAAAAATAAAAATGTAAAACAAGAGGAGCAACAAGTACCTCAAACTCCTACAAGTGTTGTTAGAATATCTACCAGGTTGAGTAGACCCCTTGAACATTACTCTCCTTCATTGTATTCTTTATTTTTGATTGATTCTCGTGAACCAAAAATTTATGAAGAGGCAATGTAGGTAGACACTAAAAATAAGTGGGAGAAAGGCATGAAAGAGGAAATGGATTCCTTGGTAAATAACCAGACTTGGGACTTGGTTCAGTTTCCTGTAGAAAAAACAGCATTGTATAATCAATGGGTTTACAGGTTGAAGGAAAAAGATGGAGGCAAAAAGTGGTACAAGGCTAGACTTGTTGTAAACAAGTTTGCACAAAATAAAGGTATAGATTTTGATGAAATATTTTCTCCTATTGTTAAAATGACTTCAATTAGGACTATTTTAAGTCTTGTGGTAGAAGAATATTTGCATCTTGAATATTTAGATGTAAAACCAATTTTTCTCCATGGGGATTTGGATGAAAATATTTATATGCAACAACCACAGGGGTATGAGGTCAAAGGAAAGGAGAATTTGGCATGCATGTTGAAGAAGATATTTTATGGCCTAAAGCAAGCACTAAGGAAGTGGTATTTGAAGTTTTATAGGTTTATGACAGAACAAGGTTATAGTAGATGGCATTCTGATCACTATGCTTGTTTTAAAAGGATAGAAAATGGAAGCTATATTATCTTGCTATTGTATGAAGATGACATGCTTATTGCAGGGTCTAATATGCATGATATAAATGTGCCGAAGAAGAAATTAATTAATTCATTTGCGATGAAGGATTTGTGTGCTTCAAAGAAAATCCTTAGTATGAGAATAGCAAGAGACAGGAAAAATTGTAAGTTGACATTGTCTCAGGGTGAGTACATAGAGAAAGTGTTGGAGAGGTTTAGAATGTAGAATGAAAAACCAGTTAATACACCTTTGGCCATCCATTTAAAATTAACTAATGAAATGTGTCCCAAGACACATGAGAAGATAGAATACATGTATGGGGTCCCTTATTCATCAACGGTTGGTAGCTTTATGTATGTGATGGTTTGCACAAGACCAAATATTGCACATGCAGTGGGAGTTGTGAGTAGGTATATGAACAATCGAGGTAAAGAACATTGGGAGGAAGTAAAGTGGATTCTCATATATTTGAGAGGTACTTCTACTCATGCATTATGTTTTGGAGGTTCAAACATTGTTCTACAGGGATATGTTGATTCAGATATGGCAGGTGATAAAGACAGTAGGAGGAGAACCACAGGGTATGTTTTTAATGTAGGTGGAACAACAATAAGTTGGATTTCAAAACTACAAAAGGTTATTTCACTTTCAACAACATAAGCAGAGTATGTTGATGCTACAAAGGCTAGTAAAGAAATGATTTGGTTACAAAGGTTTATGGAGGAATTGGGAAAGAAGCAGGAGAATAGAAGGTTGTACTATGATAGTGAGAGTGCCATTGATATTGCAAAGAACTCAACCTTCCATTCAAAGTATAAGAATATACAACTTAGGTACCATTTCATATGATCTGTCTTGGAAGATGGACATTTGAAGTTGGAAAAGATACATACTAGGCAAAATCCTTTAGACATGTTAACAAAGGGAGTAACCATGGAGAAACTAAGTTCCTTCTCAGTTTTATTTGGCCTTCAAGCATGAAGGTGGAGATGAGAAATTTTCCAGGTCCAAGCGGGATCATAGTCCAGCAGGTAAAACAATAATGGAGTTGTTTTGATCAGTCTCCAAGTGGGAGATTGTTGGTTGTGGAGCTTGATTATATTCCTGATTCATAGGTCTTTGTTTTCAGCCATATTTATACCCCATGAAGACTGTACACCCCTCCACACAGGGGGGTTGCAGGGGGTGCTTTCCCACCTGTGGGGTCCAGGGGCCAATAGGGGTTCGAGGGAGAATCCCTTGAAGGAAAATTTTCCCTGTAAATGTATATTATAATTTCATAGTTAATCTTGATCGTTCATCATTAAGTCACAAATATGACGGTAGAGATTATGTTAGGGTTTTTTTCCCTAGAAGGAAACCCTCTTTTATGAGGGAATTTTATTACGGCTATGTATGATTGTGAATATTGTATTCTAAGAGAGGAGAGTGTGAGAGAAAGAAGAGGAAGTTACAATGGGAGAATGTAGCCAACACTGGGTGAACCACGTATATCTATGTCTCTATTGTATTGTGTATCGTCTATGTTTTATTTATGCATTTGTCTTATTTTATTACTCCGTGATCCTGTTTTTCTAACAGTTGGCATAAGGACCATACAAAATAATAATTCTAAAAGTGGTACTAGTAACAGAGTCTTGTAAATCCAACACAACTCCAAAGGGGAACAAAGACATAGAGAGAGCTTTAAAATGTGGGCCCCAAGTAGCCATGATTCCTCTAGAGAGCCCCTCTGAGTTGCAAGAACATAAATCCTAGTCTTTAAGATAAGGCCTAAGGGTCTCGACATCTGTGTCCCCAATACACATGGTTTCTTTCAAAAGAATGGAATTTGTCCTACTTGAAGAAAACAATATTTTTAAGGAATTTTGTTTGGAGTTGCCCCCCATTGCTCTCACATTAAGGGACAAAATAATCATTGAGTCACCTTTCCTTGGGCCTTCCCTGCTCTAATGACCCAAGTGATTGTTAACTATTTTCCACTTCTTATTTCTTTAACCACTTGTAACTTGGATAAAGAAAGATGATATTTCTTGCTCATATGCTTCACCCCACGTTTTTCCAGAGCTAAGCCTCCAAGGCACAACTCGTCTGAATTATTCTTAATACGGGACCAAAGAAGGTAGTAATACTTTATGTTAGACTTAGAAGATTCTTATACTAGAAAATCTTCAGGACAATTAGGGGAAGGGGTTCAGGATGAAGAGGGAATGGATATAAGGGGGAGCATGGACAAGGGAGCAAGGGGGGGGAGTAGATAGGTGGATAGAGAGGGGGAGGGAGAGGGACCGAGGGGAACGAAACTTTGATAGAAGGAGAGGAAATTGTATCAAAGTCAATGTCATCTTCCTTTGAATAAGAATCAGGGCTGGCCAAAGAACTACATCTAACATTCGAAGAGGGAACATAATTTGAAAGAGATGAGTCAAATACCTTACATGTGATAGGATACTTGAAATGAGCAGAGAAAACTGGGGGAGATTCCATATCCTGGGTTTTCTCATCCACTTCCTGATAGGGATGTGAGCCTGAACCTTTAGAATTTTCTTTCTTTTCCATGACCAATGAAAAGGTGGAAAGGAGGAAAGAGGATGACGACATTGAGATTGTAAGTGTCCCATATTGTGAAACCCAAAACAACGAAACAAGACTCTCCAATAATTGATCCGCTCGACCCAAGTGAAATCCTTCTAAACAGGTTCAATTTCATCTAGTAGACCATATATTAGGTCTACCTCCTCTTGGATCTAGGACCATCGTCGACCAGTATTTTCCTACCATCCCAGTTCGCAACATATAAATCAACCAATTTTATTGCCAATAGATTCCATAACAACGTCTTTCCAGAACACTGTCTTCCTAGAACACCATCGACATGTTCGGTAGAATAACTTAGACTTTGGTGGGGAGGAAATAATCCCTCGTAGGATCAAACATGATAGTCCATTATTTAAGAATCAGACCCAAGGGGCCCCATGACCACAATCTGTTAAGGATTTTCAACATATCTACATCAGAATGAAATTTAAAACTTAGCCAACCTTTGGCTAGCTTATGATACTTAGGATCATATCCTAGAGATTCAAACCAATTCATGACCAACCATTTTTTCATAGATGGTGTGGAAACCATATTTCCACAAAAACAACCTACAACATTCATGCCGAGTATCTCTAGAATATCATCAAGGGAAACGTCTACCCCGACAACCATTCTAGGTTTTTTCCTTTCAGACCTTCCAACACCTCTTCTTCCTTTTTCTCTCAATCAACTCTTATACTACCGAGTTCCCCACCTCGATGTCCCTTGCAGGTTTACCATAATAAATATTGGAAGGGAACGAGAAATAAGACACATGCAAATGAGGTAATTGTGTGTTTACGTTATCTATGAGATATACATTTTTTGCAAGCGAAATAAGAGCCTTGTGGGGAAAAGATGCCTTGGCGTTGCTTTTCCCAATGCTAGAAACCTACATAGGGTCTATCGTTACATTCTAGTCCAACAGGGGTAGGTCGGTCAGGTCAACCACCCCTTTTAATCGCTGCAACCGAATGAAGTCCACGTTATAGAGGAAAACCTCCTCTTTGACGTTGTCATCCTCATCAAAATCAAGGGAGATGTCATCCATAATAGAGAACTTAATAAAACATATGTACTTTAATTATGCTCTCACAAGGATAGGATAGTCAGGCCTTGACCTATAAAACACTATTGGAGATCAACCTGATATGGCCTTAAGGAGAATTAAGAAGGGTCTAGAAATCTTAAATAATGACCAGTACGATCGAAAACCAGAGAAAGGAGGTGCATATGGCCATCGAGGTGAAGGTCAGATGTGTCCACTTGAGGGGATTCTCAAGGAGGGTAATAACTCCCACAACTAGACCAACCATCATAGAAATCTGAGCATGATGTTGTCGTCGCTTGGAATCCATAGCAGAGTTGAAGCATACTCATGGTTTTTTCAATCTCATTCTTCAAGTGCATTAATACTTAACCATATATATATATATATATATATATATATATATATATATATATATATGACTTTGTTAAACAAGGATCAAATTCGAAGAGTATGGTTATGTTTCAATTTGAAGGGTTATTAAAAAGTTTGACTCTTTCATAATGATATATTAAAAAATAATATTTTTTTATTTAAAGATATTAAAATGTTTATGAAAAATATTTGATAACAAAATTTTATATTTAATTTTATTACTATGAAAGAGATCAAATTTATAGAAGTCTAAATCTTTCTTTAAATGTTGATCCTTCTTAAGGTATGATAGATTTGAAGTTAAGATGGATTTATACTTGTTCTTTATGTGTATGTATGTGTCACATGTCAACTCTATCTTGAGCATGTAAATAGTTACACATCTTCTTATAGTGAAGTTGATATTGAAATATTTTATTATTATTAATATTTTTTGAAATGCCACTTGTTAATTCCATATTTAGCATTTAAGGAATTACACATTAGTGGAAGTAGAAAACACAAGAATTGTTTTACTTTCAATCACTTTATTTCTCTCAATATAAAGTTGATATAAAATTATTTTACATAAAGTGGGCACTAAAATATTTTATTTATGCGACATTAAAATATATTTTTTATTAATATTTCCACATGTCAACAACATGTTGAGCACACAAGGAATTACACATCTACATCTCCCTTACACTAGACTATAAAAAGCATCCTTCGACGCAACAATAAAGTTGATATAAAATTATTTGACTTAAGGTTTACATTGAAATATTTTATTTATGATGGACATTGAAGTATTTTTTTATTATTAATATTTTTTCTAATTACCACATGTCAACTCCATATTGAGCACTAACGAAATTGCACATCTCCCTCACACCAGGATGTAAAAAACACCTGGATGTAGATATCACCTTTCAATGCAACAATATTTTTTCTTTATTTTCAATTACTATATATATAAAGTCATGATCAAGCTAGACACCAAATTGGTATATAAGAACCCCTTGTTTGTGGGACAAGGGACCTCCTCGACTCAACGATTTTACTGCTAAAGTCTACGAAGGTATACATATCCTACCCCGATTTGAAATATTTTAATTAATCATTGAAGGAATTATACATTTCCCTCATATTTGAAAGTAGAAAGCATTCACGAATGTAATAAGATTTTTTTTTTTTTTAAGGAGACATTGAAATATTTTATTTATGAGAGTCATTGAAATATCTTTTTGTTATTAATCTTTTTTTTAATGTTATATATCAACTCCATATTGAATATGGAAAGAATTATACATCTCTTTTACTAAATTGTCAAAAAAAACTTAAATACAGATTTAATTAGATACGGGATTTCAATTATAAATGTGATTGTCTTTGATTTAAAAAAAATATTAAATCATCGTCACTTGATACTAGATAATGGACAGCTGTTTTTCATTTTAAATTTATTTTAAAATTAAAATAATTGAATACCATTCTGAACGTCGAAGGACATTTTGAAGGTTAGTGAATGCTTCCGATTTGGTCGTAGTCTATTGCATAAGTTAAAGATTGAGCTAATTTACGGTAGTCGGAAGTACAGATGGCTGCTTTAATGTGGATTGAAATTTGTAGCTCCGTGTTTATCACGGAATTATTTAGTCAAACACGTTAGGAACACGTTAAGTGTCATTAACTTTCAACCCCAAAATTATTGGTTCGTGTAACAATTTACATTTAATTTAGAAATACATAACCTTGCAAGTATGCATGGATCTTGGCAATGAGGAATAGTTTTTTTCAACCCCAAAATTATTGGTTCGTGTAACAATTTACATTTAATTTAGAAATACATAACCTTGCAAATATGCATGGATCTTGGCAATGAGTAATAGTTTTTTCCGGACAGATGTGGATAGGCATTTAAAATTTTTATGGCATGGACAATATATTTTAGAGGAAGTTTTTCTTTGTTTTCAAACAATTTTAGATTTATGGTAATCCATACTCTTTAGGCAATCTATACTCTCTAGGTTATGTTGAGAGGTGATTATTTAATTTCAAATGTTTTATTTCTTCTACACCATGTTCTGAAAGCTCATTCGAAACGTTTTTGTTCCCAATTTTTTTACCATTTTCAATACCTCTTTGGAGTATGGGCATTCCACCATAAGGTGAATTCTACTTGAAAATATTGATAACACCATCCAGCCCTATAAAATTCCTCTGCTGGAAAACATCCCATATAGATGCCTTATTGAGTAGGCTTAGCCACATAAAAAAAAAAAATTGGGAAATTTTAATTTCCGTCTTGTCTGGTCTTCCTTCTTCTACTAATGCACATGACAAATAAATCCTATTTCAATCATGATTCTAATGCATTTCCCTTTAACATGCCTAATGAAAAGGTCAATAACGGTTTCCTTTGTTTCCAATTTGAGAGTACCACGCCTATCCAAGCAACCCTAATCATTGTACACTAACTTGAATTCGATTGTTTCATAATTGAATTCTATGAATTTATGGCTTATCATGATGGGTTGAAAATGTGCTTTTAGTTCGGTATATTTCAATGATTGGCAAAGTTTCTAGAATGAAAATGGGAGGGAAAGGTCACAATAATAATAATGGGTAGAGCATTGTCATATTCACGATTCTTAGTATACAACAATAATATAACACCATATTTCAAAGTACACACCTCACACTTACTATATGCTTTGGATTGAACATTTTTGACATATTTGTGTGTCTAAGACTTGTATTATGTAAAAACATATCTAGCCATACCTTATCCACAAACCACTTTCTATTTAGTTAGTGATGCAACACATACATCACTCCATATATTCATATGTTCATCTGCCATTGAATATATGGTCATATGCCATACATTGGCTTTGTACTCCATGTGTTCAAATTTAGCCTTCATGCTCCACTCGTGCATAGTTTTCTTCCTTACTGGTTTATATCTAATGTTGTTTGCAATATCCTTTACAAGGAAAACAAAGCATTTACTTTGACACATAAGAATCAAGCTTGGATACATCTTTGTTAGTTTGAAGAGAAACAAGATTGGGTGGAAGGGTCGTGCTCTCTCTTTAGAATGCTCTAAGTTAGAAGATGATTGAATTGTGTAGAAATTATTGCAATTTTCTTCAATTCATAATGTTATGAGTAAATAAGCAAACAATCGTATATGCTTAAATGAAACTAAGTTTATAATGACAAAGGGATTGTAATGTAAATTTGAAAGAATTTTCTATAAATAATATTGTAAAATTCATGACCATCTAATTAACATTAAAATTTCTTTCTACATACTTTAAATATTCTTAAATAATGTTTAGAAAGCTTACATGTAGGCAAAGTGATCCGGATTTTATGAGCAAAACAAAATGAATACAGATTATTAACAGGTGCTTAACACAAAATAACATAGATACAGTAAAATTGGTTTTCTATTCAATAACGAAATAAGCTGAAACTGTAAAATGCAGCGAAAACAAGCTTGCTGGAATGGTGGCGTCTTATCTGTGAGAAGAGATGTGACGGTTGCGCGCATTCGCAAGAAGAAAATTACAATGAGGCTCTGAAGGCCTTTTTACAATAAAAAAGAATGCCAAAAACCCTAGACATCCAAAAACTTAACCCTAGGAGATGAAGCATCAAAAGTCATGTGGGCCCCATTTGGGTAAGTTAGTACATCAACTTCCCGGGGTTGTAACTTTTGCATACGATCTATGTTTTAGGCGTGTGATAGCCCGTTGGAAAGGTATCGTTGAGGAGATTAATTTTGGGGGCTCAATGATGCATTTGGCTATAATTGAGAAGCTCGATCTTGAAAAACCTTCATTTAGGCTCTCAAAATGGCCTTGGAAGTTAAAACTGTTAAAAAAAGTAAATTGCCAAAATTGTCAAAAAACTGTTTTGAGCCAGTTGGAAAAGGTGGGTGGCCACTGATATCCATCTAGATCAATCCTCCCTCCTTAGGAAGCAATGGTCTCCATTTATTTGAGGTCCCCCATCAGATGAAGATATTTCTGTTGAATTTGGCCCCGGGTGAGCCACTTGCCTTGGTGCAGGAGCTGCCCTGCTTTGACAACTCGATAAATTTGGATCCTTTGTTTTCGAGTTCCCTTGATCTATGTGTCCACAATATAATCATTGGATGCCTGTTGTATGCAGTCGTGGTTGAGCTATGTTGGTGTCAGTTGTTCTTCTACTTATGAGGTGTCCAATAATGGTGGGAAATAAGGGTGAAGGAGATCCATGTTGAACACTGGGTGCAGGCCAAAGAAAGGAGGAACGTTGAGACCAAAAAAAGTATGCCCCACAACCTTGGTGATAGTGTACACCCTTTCCTGACTTTGTTATGAGGGGTTCCCAGGCCCAAATTTCCACGTCTTTTGTTTGAGCTTCTGCTCATTTTTTACGGCATATCGATAGGTTGTGCCCTAGGATGACATGTCCAGAAATTCCATTTCGGTTTGGATGTATCTATACAGAGCACCATGATACTTAAGCACCAGATGTCGCTCTGAATGTTTGATACCCAACTTGGTGTGCAAGGTATGGAAGATATTTGTGAAATCTGGCACTGCTTGGTCTCTTTCTTGCCGCAGTGTGGTCCATTTGGTATATAGGTCGTCATAACTTCTGAAAGGGTAGTATTGTTCCTTAATATCATCCCTGAAGGATTCCCAGGTGGTCGTGACTTAAAATAATGAGGTTTCCTTTGTTTCCTTTTGCTCACAGAAAGTTTCCCACCAATCTTTGACATGGGAAACGGCTTTGAGGAGCGCAAAAGTAATTTGTTTTCTATTCAAAAAGTTATGGACACAAAAATACCATTCTAGTAGATTAAACCACTTTTCTATAGCATATGAATCTATATGACCTTCAAATATAGGAATATCGAAGTTTATTTGTACCTTGAAGGGGGTGACACCTCTGTTCGAAGAAGATGTGTCACCTGTTGGTAGCCGCCGAAGGATTTGCGCAAAACTATCCATCATCTCATTCCTCTCTCGCGTGAGGGATTCCTCAATCAATAGTTTGAAATCATCTCTTGTCCTGTCATCTTTATTTTCTCCTTCCATGAGAGGTCGCTTGGGCGTGTGAGATCTTTTGTCCTCAAGAGAAGCAAGCTCGAGACCCAACTCTTTGTACTCCGACCTTGTTGGGGACATGCATTAAGACGACAAGGAGAAGACCACTCTGATACCAATGATCCCGATTTTATGAGAAGAACAAAATGAATACATATTATTAACAAGTTCTTAACATAAAATAACAAAGATACAGTAAAACTAGTTTTCTATTCAATAATGAAATAAGATGAAACTCTAAAATGCAGCGGAAACAAGCTTGTTGGAATGGTGGCGGCTTATCTCTGAGAAGAGATGTGACAGTTGTGCGCATTCACAAGAAGAAAATTACAATGAGGCTCTGAAGGCCCTTTTACAATAAACAAGAATGCCAAAACCCTAAACATCCAAAAACATAACCTTAGGAGATGAAGTGCCAAAAGTCATGTGGGCCCCGTTTGGGTAAGTTAGTACATCAATTTCTCGGGGTCGTAACTTTTGCAACCGATCTTCATTTTAGGCATGTGATAGCTCATTGGAAAGGTATCATCGAGGAGATTCATTTCAGGGACTCATTGATTAATTTGGATATAATCTAGAAGCTCTATCCTAAAAAATCTTCATTTAGGCCCTCAAAATGTCCCCGGAAGTTAAAACTACTAAAAAAAGTAAATTACCAAAATTGTCAGAAAATTGTTTTGAGAAAGTTGGAAAAGGTGGGTGGCCACCGATATCCATCTGGATAAATCCTCTCTCCTTAGGAAGCAATGTTGTCCATTGCGTTGAGGTCCCCCATTAGATCAGAAAATTTCTCCTGAATTTGGCCCCAGGTGAGCCACTTGCCTTGCTATAGGAGCTACCCTGCTTTGACGACTCAATAAAGTTGGATCCTTTGTTGTCAAGTGCCTATGATCTGTGTGTCCACAATCTGATCATTGGATGCCTGTTGTATGTAGTCAGGGTTGAGATCTATTGGTGTCAGTTGTTCTTCTAGTTCTGAGGTGTCCAATAATGGTGGGAAATAAGGGAGAAGGAGATCCACGTTGAACACTGGGTGCAGGCCAAGGAAAGGAGGAATGTTGAGCTCAAAAAAATTATCCCCCACGACCTTGGTGATGGTGTATGACCCATAATGGAGTGGACAAAGCTTCTGATAGGGTCTTGTAAGGAATTCTTTCTTCAAGTGCAACCAAACTTTGTCGCCCACCTGAAACTTATGTGAAACTCAATGTTGATCGTGGCATTGTTTGTACTTGTCATTGGACTTTTGTAGGATATCCTGAACCTATTGGTGGATGTGTTGGATCTTCTCAATGAATCAGGTGGGTTTTTTAGCTTCAGTTGGAGCATGGGATGAGTCGGTCGAGTTGACTAAAAGGGGAAGTGCAACATATATGGGATCCAATGGTTGGAATCCCAACCCCACCTGAAATGGGCTATGGCCAGTTGAGATATGCAGGGCTCAGTTGTATCTATGATGTACATAGGGGAGGCTCTCATCCCATGTACGAGGGTGCTTTGAATTATACATGCGAAGGATATGCACAATCATTCGATTTACAACCTCGGTTTGGCCATCTGTTTGGGGGTGGAAGGTCGTGGATTTGGTGAGCTTGGTGTCTAGCAGTGACCAGAGGCTCGACCATAATGTGTTGAGAAATCAACTATCCCAATCTGAGATAATGGTTTTTTGGATTCCAAAATTTACCCAGACTCATTCAAAGAAGAGCTTGGCAGTGGTCTCTGTTGTGATGCTCTTATTGCAGGAAACTAGAATCACCATCTCAGAAAAGCGATCAACAACCAAAAAAACATAGTCATTTCCCCACTTGGTGGACGGGAGGCCTGACATGTATTCCATTTAGATGGATTCCCATGGCCTGTCAGGAGTAGGAATAGGGGTATACAACCCCTGTTTCTTAGTGGTCGGTTTGACAATATTGAAGGCAGTGTAGGACCTGATATACTTGCTGACCTCCTGTCAAAGTTTCGGCCAGTAAAAATGTTTCTGTAGCATCGCCATTTTCTTTCCGACATCGAAGTGTCCTGCACCCGACTGTAGTGGGCTTCAAAAATCAGCTTCGCTCACTCACTTGATGGAACACAGATAAGGCCTAAACAACACAACAACCCATCCTGAAGATGAAAATTATCCACAACTATGTTTGCACCCAACATTTGGTAGGTGGTGGTGAAGTCACAGTCTGACTCATAGAGTTGGGTTCATCCAGATGTCTCATGGTCGCAAGATTCTAGCACCATGGTGACTATCGTGACTGGCGGTCTATTGAGGCAATCAATGATGTCATTGGTGCTTCCTATTTTATACTTGATGTTGAGGTGGAATTGTTGCAAATATGTGGACCACTTTTAATGTCTATCATTCTGCAATTTTCCCTGTGTCTGCATGAACTGCAGTGGCTTATGATCAGTGTGGATGATTGTCTCTTTCCCAAGAATGTAATGTCTCCACTAATGGTAGGCTTGCACAATGGAGTACATTTCTTTGTCATAAGTAGGGTACTTATGGACAGTATATGACAGTGTCTCACTATGATAGGACACGGGGTGGTCGTGTTGAGTGAGAATGGTGCCCACAGCATAGTCTGAAGCATTTTTCTCGATCTCAAAGGGATGTTGTAGGTATGGTAGTGAAAGTACTGGGGCTGAGCACAAGCGTTGCTTCAAATCATCGAATGCTTGTTGTTGGGACCAGCCCCATGAAAATTTATCCTTACAACCACTCCTATTTATTTGGCTGAGGGCCCATGCAATATGGGAGAATCCCAGCACGAACCTGTGGTAGAAATTGGCAAGGCCCAAGAAGCTCCAAAGCTTAGTGAGTGTTGTTGGGGTTGGCCAGTCATGGATGACTTGGATCTTGGTTGGATCCAGATGTACACCATGTTGATCAATGATGTAGCCCAAGTAATGGACCCTGTCCATGCCGAAGGAGCATTTTTCCAAGTTGGCGTATAGCTTGTGCTGCCGCAGGGTGTGCAGAACCTATTGAATACGCTGCAAGTGTTCGACCCAAGTCTTGTTGTAAATTAGAATGTCATCCAGATACACCACTACAAAATTATTGGTGAATGGTTGCAGGATATCGTCCATCATCCTCAAGAAAAGAGCTGGAGCATTTGTCAAACCAAAGGGCATGACCAACCATTCAAAAAGGCGTTCCTTTGACTTGAAGGTGGTCTTCCATACATCTGGTTGTTCTATCGGGACCTGGTGGTATCCAGAATTCAGATCAATCTTACTGAAGAATTTGGCCCCCGTGAGTTGATCAAGGAGGTCGTCGATTTGGGGAATTGGGTATCGGTTTCTGACTGTGATTGTATCTAGAGCTCGGTAATCAAGACAGATTCGCCAGGTTTCATCTTTCTTCTATACCAACATGATTGGGCTCCCACAATGTGATAAGCTGGGATGCATGTGCCCCTTGTGGAGCAGTTCTTAGATATGTCACTTGATTTCCTCATTCTCTAACAAAGAGCGGCGATAGACTGGCCCATTGGGAAGTTGTACACTGGGGGTCAGATCAATGGGGTGCTTGACCTGGCAGTGCAGAGGTACCCCTATAGGTTAGGAGAAGATATCTGAGTATTCTTCCATGACCTTATATACTTGCTTCTCCTATGTGGAGAGGTCGGGTGCAGATACCCTGGATGTGGCTGTGATCTTTCGCTTATTCTGAAAGCGAATCACGGACAAGAAAAACTTTCCCATCTGAGAGATGACCTTCCTGCATTTCTTAGCAGATATCAAGGAAATAACACTAGGTGGGACTGCCTCGGGTATCCTATACAATTATTTGTTCAAAGTAATAATAACACTATGAGGCCTAGACTCATATGCAACATGATGTTTCCATAAATAAGGTTGGCCCAAAAGAACATCACAAACTTTGAGAGCATCAACATCACATAATACCTTGTCTTTGAAGGGATTGATGTCATACGAGAGTTGACGCTAATGGTTGACGCAGAGATAGACTCCTTGGCGGAGCCATCCAATGGTGTAGGGTTGTGGGTGCGGCGTTGTTGGCAGGGCTAGCTGCTTGATGACCTCTTCTGATATGAGGTTCTTCTAGATACCGCTATCGACACTGAAGTGTAATGGGGTTCCTTTTGCCCACATCTATAAATGAAAGAGGCACTCTCCTTCTCCTGGCTCATCTGGTTCACCAAGTTGGAGCTTGGTGGTAACAACGGTGGCACTGGGTTCCATGTCAATGATCCATCTTCCCCTTTCTAGTTCTGGATCAGAGTCAAAATCCACATCTGATTTAGAGTCTTTCACTTCGGCCAACAACGACTGCTTTGAGTGACAGTCAGCATTTTTATGCCAAGGGATCTTATGGAAGTCACACCACTTCCCTGTATCTTTATTTGTCTTTTCGATGTCCTTATTTGCTTGCAGTTTGGACTGGTTGTTCTGATACTATCCATATTTTCTCTATCCTTTTTTCTATGGGTTGGGAATGCCCTTTCCTAGATTTTGTTTTGAGGGGTTCCCAAGCCCAAATTGTTGCGTCTTTTGTTTGAGCTTCTGCTTGATTTTGATGGCATATCGGTAAGCCATGCCTAAGGATGAGATGTCCAGAAATTCAATTTCAGTCTGGATGTATATATGCAGAGCACCGTGATACTTGAGCACCATATGTTGCTCTGAATATTTGATACCCAGCTTGGTGCGCAAGGTATGGAAGATATTTGTGAAATCTGGCACTGCTTGGTCTCTTTCTTGCCGCAGTGTGGACCATTTGGTATACAGGTCGTCATAACTTCCGAAAGCGTAGTATTGTTCCTTAATAGCATCCCTAAGGGATTCCAAGGTGGTTGTGACTAAAAATAATGAGGTTTCCTCTGTTTCCTTTTGCTCACAGAAAGTTTCCCACCAATCTTTGACATGGAGAATGACTTTGAGGAGCACAAAAGTAATATTTTCTCTATTTGAAAAGTTATGGACAAAAAAATACCCTTCTAGTAGATTCAACCACTTGTCTACAACATCTGCGTCTATATGAACTTCAAATATAGGCATATCGAAGTTTATTTGTACCTTGAAGGGGGCGACACCTCTGTTCGAAGAAGATGCGTCGCCTGTTGGTAGCCACCGAAGGATTTGAACGAAACTATCCATCATCTTGTTCCTCTGTTGCGTGAGGAATTCCTCAATCAACAGTTTGAAAGGATCTCATGTCCCGTCATATTTCTTTTCTCCTTCCATGAGAGGTCACTTGGGCGTGTGAGAGCTTCTGTCCTCAAGAAAAACAATCTCCAGATCCAACTCTTTGTACTATGACCTCATTGGGGACATGCATTAAGACGACAAGGAGAAGACTTCTCTGATACCACTGATTTATATTTTATGAGAAGATCAAAATGAATACAGATTATTAACATGTTATTAACAAAAAATAACAAATATATAGTAAAACTGGATTTCTATTCAATAACGAAATAAGTTGAAAGTGTAAAATGCAGCGGAAACAATCTTGCTGGAATGGTGGCAACTTATCTTTGAGAAGAGATGTGACGGCTACGCGCATTCGCAAGAATAAAATTATAATGAGGCTCTGAAGGCCTTTTTACAATAAAAAATAATGTCAAAAACCCTAGACATCCAAAAACATAACCCTAGGAGATGAAGCGCCAAAATTCATGTGGGCCCTATTTGGGTAAGTTAGTACATCAACTTCCCGAGGTGTCGTAAATTTTGCATATGATCTATGTTTTAGGCGTGTGATAGCCCATTGGAAAGGTATCATTGAGGATATTCATATTCGGGGCTCAATGATGCTTTCAGCTATCATTAAGAAGCTTGATCCAGAAAAACCTTCATTTAGACCCTTAAAATGGCCTCAGAAGTTAAAACTACTAAAAATAGTAAATTGGCAAAATTGTCAGAAAATTGTTTTGATCCAGTTGGAAATGGTGGGTGGCCACCGATATCCATATGGATCAATCCTTCCTCCTTAGGAATAAATGGTCTCCATTGCGTTGAGGTCCCCCATCATATGAGGAAATTTCTGTTGAATTTGGACCCGGGTGAGCCACTTGCCTTGGTGCAGGAATTGCCCTGCTTTGACGACTCGATAAAGCTAGATCCTTTATTGTCGAGTGCCCTTGATCTGTGTGTCCACAATATGATCATTGGATTCCTGTTGTATGAGGTTGGGGTTGATCTTTGTTGGTGTCAGTTGTTCTTCTGCTTCTGAGGTGTCCAATAATGGTGGGAAATAAGGGCGAAGAAGATCCACGTTGAACACTGGGTGAAGCCCAAGGAAAGGAGGAATGTTGAGCTCAAAAACATTATTGCCCACAACCTTGGTGGTAGTGTACGAACCATAACAGAGTGGGAAAATATTTCGATGGGGTCCTGTAAGAATTTATTTCTGCAAGTGCAACCAAACTTTGTCACCCACTTGAAACTTATGTGGCACTCGATGTTGATCATGGTGTTATTTTTACTTGTCATTGGACTTTTGTAGGATATCTTGAACCTGTTGGTGGATGTGCTAGATCCACTCAATGAATTGGGTGGCTTTGTCAGATTTAGTGAGTCGCTCGAGGTGACCGCAAGAGGAAGTGCAACATCTATGGGACCCAATGGTTGGAATCCCAACCCCACCTGAAAGGGGTTGTGTTCGGTTGAGATATGGAAGGCTAAGTTGTAGCTATGTTGGACATAGGGGAGGATATCATCCCATGTGCGAGGGTGATTTGAATTATACATGCGAAGGATATGCACAATCATTCGATTTACAACTTCGGTTTGGCCATCTGTATGGGGGTGGAAGGCCGTGGATTTGGTGAGCTTGGTGTCTAACAGTGACCAGAGGCTCGACCAGAATGTGCTGAGAAATCGACTATCCTGATCTAACACAATGGTTTGTGGGATTCCAAAATGTACCCAGACTTGTTCAAAGAAGAGATTGGTAGTGGCCTCTGTTGTGATGCTCTTCTTCCAGGCAACTAGAATCACCATCTCAGAAAAGCGATCAACAACCACAAAAACACAGTCATTTCCCCGCTTTATGGATGGGAGGCCCGACATGTAGTCCATTGAGATGGATTCCCATGGCCTGTGAGGAGTAGGAAGAGGGGTGTACAGGCCCTATTTCCTAGTGGTTGGTTTGGCAATAGCACAGGCAGTGCATGACCTGATATAATTGTTGACCTCCTGTCGAAGTTTCGGCTAGTAGAAATTTTTCTGTAGCATTGCCACTATCTTTTCGACGCCGAAGTGTCCTGCCACCCGACTATAGTGGGATTCCAAAATCATCTTTTCTCACTCACTTGATGGAACACAGATATGGCCCAGAGGACACAACAACCCATCTTGAAGATGGAAATTATCGACAACTGCGTTTGCACCCAACATTTGGTAGGTGGTGGCGAAGTCAAGGTCTGTCTCATAGAGTTGGGGCCATCTGGATGTCTCATGGCTACAAGAATCTAGCACCGTGGTGAGTGTCGTGACTGGCGGTCTACTGAGGCAATCAATGATGCGATTGGTGCTTCCTATTTTATACTTGATATTGAGGTGGAATTGCTACGAGTATGTGGACCAATTTTGATGGCGGTCATTCTACAATTTTCCCTGTGTCTGCATGAACTGCAGTGGCTTATGATCAATGTGGATGACTATCTCCTTCCCAAGAATGTAATGTCTCCACTAGCGGTAGGCTTGCACAATGGAGTACATGTCTTTGTCATAATTAGGGTACTTATGGACAATATCTCATAGTGTCTCACTATGATAGGCCATGGGTTGGCCGTGCTGAGTGAGAACGGTGCTCACAACATAGTTTGAAGCATCTGTCTCAATCTCAAAGGGATGTTGTAGGTCTGGTAGTGAAAGTAATGGGGTTGAGCACAAGCGCAGCTTCAAATCATTGAACTCTAGTTGTTGGGACTGGCCCCATGCAAATTTATCCTTACCACCACCCCTATTTATTTTGCTGAGGGCCCATGCAATATGGGAGAATCCCAACACGAACCTGCGGTAGAAATTGGCAAGGCCCAAGAAGCTCCGAAGCTCAATGAGTGTTGTTGGGGCTGGCCAATCACATATGACTTGGCTCTTGGTTGGATCCACATGTACTCCATGCTAATCAATGATGTAGCCCAGGTAATGGACCCTGTCCATGCCGAAGGAGCATTTTTCCAAGTTGGCGTATATCTTGTGTTGTCGCAGGGTGTGCAGAGCCTGCTGAATATGCTGCAAGTGTTTGGCCTAAGTCTTGTTGTAAATTAGAATGTCATCCAGATACACCACTACAAACGTATTGGTGAATGGTCGTAAGATATCGTTCATCATCCTCATGAAATTGGTTGGAGCATTTTTCAAACCAAAGGGCATGACCAACCATTCATAAAGGCCTTCCTTTGACTTGAAGGCAGTCTTCCATACATCTGTTTGTTCTATCGAGACTTGGTGGTAGCCAGAATTCAGATCAATCTTACTAAAGTATTTGTCCCCCGTGAGTTGATCAAGGAGGTCGTCGATTCGGGGAATCGGGTACTGGTTTCTGACTGTGATTTTATTCAGAGCCTGGTAATCAATACAGAGTCGCCATGTTCCATCTTTCTTCTGTACCAGCACAATTGGGCTCCTGCAAGGTGATCATTTGGGACAGATGTGCTCCGTGTGGAGCAGTTCTTGGATCTATCAATTGATCTCCTCATTATTTAACAAAGAGCGACGATAGACTGGCCCATTGGGCAGCGGTGCGGAGGGGGTCAGATCAATGGGGTGCTTGACCTAGCAGTGCAAAGGTACCCCTATAGGTGAGGAGAATATATCTAAGTATTCTTCCACGACCTTATCTATTTACTTCTGTTGTGTGGAGAGGTCGGAAGCAGATACCCTGGATGTGGTTGT
Organism: Picea engelmannii; assembly: GCA_009831015.1. Lineage (NCBI taxonomy): Eukaryota > Viridiplantae > Streptophyta > Pinopsida > Pinales > Pinaceae > Picea > Picea engelmannii. The sequence goes on along the minus strand of ML782106.1, from coordinate 674,042 downwards.
GATCTTTCTCTTATTCTGAGAGTGAATCATGAATAAAACAAACTTCCCCGTCTGAGAGATGACCTTCCTGTATTTCTTAGTAGAGATCAAGGAGATAGCACTAGGTGGGACTGCCTCAGGTATCCTATACAATTTCCTGTTCAAAGTAATAATAACACTACGAGGCCTAGACTCATATACAACATGATGTTTCCATAAATAAGGTTGGCCCAAAAGAACATCAAAAACTTCAAGAGGAGAAACATCACACAATACGTCATATTTGAAGGGCTTGATGTCGTACGACAGTCGACACTATTGGCTGACATGAAGATTGTTTCCTTGGTAGAGCCATCCAATGGTGTAGGGTTGTGGGTGCAGCATTGTTGGCAGGGCCAACCGCTTGACGACCTCTTCTGAGATGAGTTTCTTCTAGCTACTTCTTTCAATGATGAAGTGTAGTGGGGTACCCTTTACCCACATGTGTGAATGGAAGAGGCACTCTCCTTATTCTGGCTCGTCTGGTTCACCAGGCTGGAGCTTGGTGGTAGCAATTGTGGTACTGGGTTCTGCATAAATTCAAATGCTTTCACTTCGGCCACCAGCAGCTGCTTTGAGCAACAGTCAACAGTGTTATACGAAGAGCTCTTATGGAAGTCGCACCACTTCCCGATATCTTTCTTTGTCTTTCTGGTGTCCTTCTTTGCTTTCATCTTGGACTAGTTGTTCTGATACTTCCCATCTTTTCTCTATCCTTTGTTCTATAGGTTGGGGCCTCCCTTTCCTGGATTTTGTTGTGAGGGGTTCCCAGGCCCAAATTGCCGCGTCTTTTGTTTGAGCTTCTGCTCAATTTTGACATCATATCAGTAGGCCACGCCCAAGGATGAGATGTCCAGAAATTCCATTTCGGTATGGATGTATCTATGCAAAGCATCGCAATACTTGAGCACCAAATTTCACTCTGAATCTTTGATACCCAGCTTGGTGCGCAAGGTATGGAAGATATTTTTGAAATATGTCACTGCTTGGTCTCTTTCTTGCTGCAACATGGTCCATTTGGTATACAAGTAATCATAACTTCTGACAGGGTAGTATTGTTCCTTAATAGAATCACTGAAGGATTCCTAGGTGGTCATGACTGAAAATAATGAGGTTTCCTCTATTTCCTTTTGCTCACAGAAATTTTCCCACCAATATTTGACATGGGGAATGGCTTTGAGGAGCGCAAAAGTAATCTTTTCTCTATTCAAAAAGTTATGGACATAAAAATACCCTTCTATTAGATTCAACCACTTGTCTACAACATCTGTGTCTATCTGACTTTAAAATATAGGAATATTGAAGTTTGTTTGTACCTTGAAGGGGAGGCGCCTCCGTTCAAAGAAGATGTGTCACCTGTTGGTAGTTGCCGAAGGATTTGCGTGAAACTATCCATCATCTCGTTCCTCTGTTGCATGAGGGCTTCCTCAATAAATATTTTGAAAGGATATCCCATCCCATCATATTTCTTTTCTCCTGCCATGAGAGGTCACTTGGGCGTGTGAGAGCTTATGTTCTCAAGAGAAACAAGATCGAGACCCAACTCTTTGTACTTCGACCTCGTTGGGGACATGTATTAAGACGACAAGGAGCAGACTGCTCTGATACCACTGATATGGATTTTATGAGAAGAATGAAATGAATACATATTATTAACAGGTGTTTAACACAAAATAACAGAGATACAGTAAAACTGGTTTTCTATTCAATAACGAAATAAGATGAAACTGTAAAATGCAAAGGAAACAAGCTTGTTGGAATGGTGGCGGCTTATCTCTGAGAAGAGATGTGATGGTTGCGTGCATTCACAAGAAGAAAATTACAATGAGGCTCTGAAATAATTTTTACAATAAAAAAGAATGCTCAAAACCCTAGACATCCAAAAACCTAACCCTAGGAGATGAAGCGCCAAAAGTCATGTGGGCCCCGTTTGGGTAAGTTAGTACATCAACTTCTCGGGGTCATAACTTTTGCATATGATCTCCATTTTAGGCGTGTGATAGCCCGTTGGAAAGGTATCTTAAAGGAGGTTCATTTTGGGGGTTCAATGATTCCTTTGACTATCATTGAGAAGATCGATCCCGAAAAACCTTCATATAGACCATCAAAATGGCCCCGGAAGTTAAAACTGCTAAAAATAGTAAATTGCCAAAATTGTCAGAAAATTGTTTTGAGATAGTTGGAAAAGGTGGGTGGCCACCGATATCCATATGGATCAATCCTCACTCCTTTGGAAGCAATGGTCTCCATTGCATTGAGGTCCCCCATCAAATGAGTAAATTTCTGTTGAATTTGGACACAGGTGAGCCACTTGCCTTGGTGTAGGAGCTACCCTGCTTTGACGACTCGATAAAGTTGAATCCTTAATTGTCGAGTGCCCTTGATATGTGTGTCCACAATATGATCATTAGCTTCCTTTTGTTTGTTGTTGGGGTTGAGCTCTATTGGTGTCAATTGTTCTTTTGCTTCTGAGGTGTCCAATAATAGTGGGAAATAAGGGCGAAGGAGATCCATGTTGAACACTCGATGTAGGCCAAGGAAAGGAGGAATGTTGAGCTCAAAAAAATTATCCCCCATGGCCTTGGTGATAGTGTATGGCCCATAATGGAGTGGGAAAATATTCCCATGGGGTCCTGTAAGGCCTTCTTTCTGCAAGTGTAACCAAACTTTGTTGCCCACCTGAAACTTATGTGGCACTTGATGTTGATCATGGCGTTATTTGTACTTGTCATTGGAATTATGTAGGATATCCTGAACCTATTGGCGGATGTGTTATATCCCCTCAATGAACCGGGTGGCTTTGTTAGCTTCAGTGGGAGTAGGAGATGAGTCGGTCGAGGTGACTGCAAGGGGATGTGCAACATCTATGGGACCCAATGGTTGTAATCCCAACCCCACCTGAAAGGGGTTATGGTCGGTTGAGCTATGCAGGGCTCGGTTGTAGATATGTTGGACATAGGGGAGGCTCTCATCCCATGTGTGAGGGTGATTTGCATTATACATGCGAAGGATATGCACAATAATTTGATTTACAACCTCAGTTTGGCCATCTATCTGGAGGTGGAAGGCCGCGGATTTGGTGAGCTTGGTGTCTAGCAGTTACCAGAGGCTCGACCAGAATGTGTTGATAAATCAACTATCCCGATCTGAGACAATGCTTTTTGGGATTCCAAAATGTACCCAGACTCATTCAAAGAATAACTTGGCAATGGTCTCTGCTGTGATGCTCTTCTTGTAGGCAACTAGAATTGCCATCTTAGAAAAGCGATCAACAACCACAAAAACATAGTCATTTCCCGTTTTGGCGGACGGGGGCCTCGACATGTAGTCCATTTATATGGATTCCCATGGCTTGTCAGGAGTAGGAAGAGGAGTGTACAGGCCCTGTTTCTTAGTGGTCAGTTTGGCAATAGCATAGGCAGTGCAAGACCTGATATACTTGTTGACCTCATGTCAAAGTTTTGGCCAGTAGAAATGTTTCTATAGCATGGCCACTATCTTTTTGATGCTGAAGTGTCCTGCCATCCGACTATAGTGGGCTTCCCAAATCAGCTTCTCTTTATCACTTGATGGAACACAAATATGGCCAGATGAAAAAACAACCCATCCTGAAGATGGAAATTGTCAACAACTGCGTTTGCACCCAACATTTGGTAGGTGGTGGCGAAGTCAGGGTCTGTCTCATAGAGTTGGGGCCATCCAGATGTATCATGGCCACAAGAGTCTAGCACTGTGGTGAGTGTCATGAATGGTGGTCTATTGATGCAATCAATGATGTGATTGGTGCTTCTTGTTTTATACTTCATGTTGAGGTGGAATTGTTGCAAGTATGTGGACCACTTTTGATGGAAGTCATTCTGCAATTTTCCCTGTGTTTGCATGAATTGAAATGGGTTATGATCAGTGTGGATGACTATCTCCTTCCCAAGAATGTAATGTCTCCACTAGCAGTAGGCTTTCACAATGGATTACATTTCTTTGTCATAAGTAGGGTACTTATTGTAGAAATTTCAATACAAATTAATGTATTCCTGCGATTCTCCTGATCTAACAACTACCACAACATGTTAAATACAGAATCGCTTCTACTATTATTGCGGAAACAATTTAAACCACGATCTCAACCACAATGCACAAAGTGAAATATCAATAACACACAACACAGAAGTTTTACCGGGGAAAGCGTAAAGATAAAAACCCCACTATCATATATTATGAATCATGAAACAATCTCATACAAAGCTCTAATCCAAGAGCTCTC